>OZ005742.1:44272785-44645285 GCA_963930735.1 Dioctria linearis | reverse complement strand
TCATATGTACTTCACTAGCAAAACTCATGTAGATATTCAAAAAAAAATTGTTTTGATCTAGGTGGAGTTGGACGAGACTTGTACTCTACTGCTCGCCGCGGAATCCTTTTTGAAATAGCGGTTTACGGTAATCACTGCACAGCCGCCATTTTGTAAAAAAAAGTCAATAAAGATTTTTTTTCTCTTCTTCAAGAGTTGCTTAATCAAATGTTATACCATATTATTTGTATGAGATTAATCTCAAATGTGCTTAAAAAAAATTTAAAAAGCCTTGTTTTTAGAGCGTTTGGGAGGTATAACCCCTTAATAGGTTTGAATTTGAATTTGAATTTAGAATTTTACGGATTTTGTTATCAAGGGTTTTTTTTTGTCATATAAACCACACCCATTTTTCTAGTAGTTTCTAGTAGCATAGAGATGTAAACCGAGGCGTCCAGACCTAATGCAATGAAAGAAATTTATAACTTGAAAGATCTAGTGACTGGTAATCCAAATTCATTTGAGTCGGCTCAGAAATTAGTTCAACCAAAATGAGTCAGGACGGGATATCTCTAGGTTTACTAACACACTCCTGCTTTTTGAAAACGGTATGACAAGTTATTGCTTTATTTGGGTTAAAATTGACAATGAGATAATCCTTTTGACACCATTTCATTACTAGGTCAAGGGCATTTTCAGCAGTCTGTGTGATATAAATACACACAATTTGTAATATTTTGTCATTTATTGTGACTTCGAGATCATCAGCATAGTAGTTTTCATAACAAACATTCAAGAACACATTCAAATTGTAAAATCAAACTATCCAATCGATTTTATTCCACTGGGTCGTTTCTCTTCCAGGACAATAACCAGCCACTTTTAAGTCATTTATTCTAAATGAACACCACACAAAAGATGTCGCCATTAAAATAAGATTTACAACTTCCGTAATTTAAAGAAATATGTATATATGTATCTTGACTAGAGCTTTAAAATCTTGTCTTGTATTGTGACAATTGAAATGTTTAAGAATAAATTCTCAAAAAAAAAAAATCCAAGAAATTAAAAATACTGAGTCGAAAAAAAATGTTAAACAATTTCTTTTCTTTCCAGTCAAAGGTCCACTTTCAAACTCTGCTAAACATGCAAAAATATTAAGATGAAAAACTTCTTCTCTCAGAAAATTTTCTATTCTATTGTAGATACTCCTGCGGTGTATAGGACGACTGGTCTGGATACGTACCAGTCTCTGGGCTTTTCCAAATGACTGAACGTAAACCAGCAATAGCAATCATACTAGCACTGTTATCAGATATCACATGTCGAGCAAATTACTAGCTGAGAGGCAGGAGTAATGGTCGGCTTTCAAATTGAAATTGCTGCGGATCGTATGGGGGAGGAAAACAGTTTTTTTTTTGCTCTTTTACCGATAACTATCAAACTATCGCATTAATGACCATTATATCTTGAAGATATGTGGGTTTGCCATCTCCTGTAAACATTCGCACGTATCTAAAGTGGTATGTTCTCTGTTCCGGCGACCAAAACAGGTTCACTACTGACTGCCATTTCTAAACCATTCAGTGGCGATTACATCACATACAAATATTTGATATGCCCTCTTCCTATGGGCTGCCAAGTGAACAAATGGGTTGATTTTACGCTGGGAGAATGCTCCTCCATGTTCCGCTTTATTGCGAAACTGAAAGCTTTTGTCAAGTATTTCATATACTTTTCTTAGCTTTAGATATACACATGTAAGTACATATAGTTGGGGGGAGGTAGAGAACTGAAATTGGAAGCCAAGAAACTGTGTGTAGGTTAAAAAAAAAACCAACGAACAAAACACATTTTAACAGTACACCACATATTGACTTTTGAAATTTAATGGCCGTTTAACAATGTTACCATTATATATGCTTGCATAGACTATATAATGGTTTTGCTCTTAAGCCATATCCGTACAAATTGTCTACCATAATATGCACATCTCTACCACATCAACATATTATTATAACAATCTGGACTACAGGCTATCTTGAGTACATACCTATACCTAAACTCTTGAAGGATAATTCAAATGCCAAACTTTCATTAAAAGTCCTTTCACCACACATTTAACTACATATTATGAATGCCAATGCTTCTATAACTGCGGAGAACAAGCTGTTTCGAATCTAAATCTTTAAGCAATTCGATGAATGATCCTTTTCTTAACAATGACTTCGTGGTTCCGATTTCAAAAGCAATCAATTAAATTGGACAGGAACTCAAACAATGGATGAAGGAAGTTTTAAAGAAGACATTTGCCTGAGGGTAGCTCTAGTAGAAATACTATAATATACCTAGTGATTGCTATGCCATTGGCTTACCCAAATGGTAATCAATCATGAACTTATTCTGTTCCAATTATTTCTGATAATTTTGTTGAGAATGGTTCTTTGGTTTAGTAGGTAGTTTTATCCAGATTTAAGTATATATGGTATACATATAATTATCAGTTGAAAACGATTGTTATTACTAGGTATATATGCGATAGATACTTACGTAAAAGGCATAGATACTCTTAGATGATCCTTGGAGAGATTTTTAATGTTTAATCTTTCTTATATAAACGTATGACAAATACCCAATTTTAGTGTTAAAACAACCTTTTTTGAAAAATTGTATATTGTTTAACCAAACAAAATGGTTATTTCAAAATTTTATATAGTTTACTATTCAAACAAGTAAAAAAGTTAAATCCTAATGAAACCCTAGATGAATGTCCGCATGTAATTTCAACAATATTTAGCTTCTGTTGTGTTTATGATCGGGTTATGTAAGAGTAGGGCTAGGATTTGTCCTAGTTTGGAGGTCGTCCGGGGAGAGTCCGGGCGGGGTTTTCTATACTGTCCGGGTTTTAAAAGTTTGGACACCAATTAAATAAAAAATTTAATTTTTTGTGTATGTACGGTGTAGTTGATAATGCCGACAGTCAGACCGATTCGACTCTCACTCGTTCTCCCTTCTGGTCACAGCCAGTCTTTGCTCAGTAACGAAGCTAGCAGTACGACAATTGCTTGTGTAACTTTCCTTGTGTGCCTGTGTTTGTTTTATGTATATTGTTAGAAAGAAAGTGAAAAATCTTTCAAAAAATTTATCCAAAAATTTTACGGTATATAGGACAACACAACAAAGTGTGATTTTTTTTTTTCAAAAATAACTTGCCCCCTATTGACGAAAAAATTACTCTTCTTCTTAAGCCATTACTATCCCAACTTCAGACATCCGTCTGTTCGTCTGTCCGGCCGTCCGCGGGTCCGACCGCACGATAGCTTGGGAACGCGTATATTTAGAGAGCTGAAAATTTGCACACGAGCTTTAAAAAAAAAAGTAAATTTAAGTTCGAAAATGGGACAAATCGGGTAGCACTTTTCTATGGTTGCCATCCAAAAATTTCGTTTTTTACTGTATATTTGCACATTGCCTGAGAGGGCGTCACCGTAGAGATCTGAAATTTTGTACACAGTGTTTTCATGAAAATAGTAATGGACTAAATTGGGCAACGGACTCTTGGTGTTGCCATATAAAAATTTAAGATTTGTACGTATACTCTGAAAGCGACCGTAAAAAATATCTATTGAAAATTCCGCTACTATAATAGGCAACAAATTGCCAACAATAGTAGAGGAAATTTATACAACTTTATGCGCACTGCATAACCTTATGTAAAGCAATTTTGCACTGTATGTAATTTTACATTGTTTATGCATTTTTCAATTTCCGATGTAAAATTCGATATGTAAATTTACATCATGCTGTGGACCTAAGTTACATAAGTTTAATATAATTTTACATTATTTATGAATTCTTCAATTCCGTATGTAAAGTACACTATATGTAAATTTACCAGTAGTTACGTAATTTATTTCAATTGCCAATATAATGTTTCGTACGGAAATTAATAAATTACCTACATAAACAAGTAAAAAAGTTAGAATTGGTCTAAGACCAATTCTTATGACCATGGCACTAATATGTAAGTATAGATTAACAATCAACACGTAAAAGAAGTAAAACTAGTTTCAATGCTAACAGCTACCAAAGAAATCGTAATTTTAAAAATCAATAAATATTTGTAGGTATGCAGTATATCCATGATTGAGTTTTTTTGAGCGAAATTCAATTATAAAAATACTACATACATAAAAATATTTGTTGATTTTTAAAACTGTTTTTAAGGTAACTGTTAAGATCGAAACTAGTAACATTTCTTTACATGTTTTATGATTATTCATCTATCACCAACTGCACTCTACAACTTCAAACTAAACACTACAACTTCAAACTAAACACTGACCGGCGACCGCATTCTGATATAATTTCCCTAATGGTTCATAGCAACGCATCCTGATAAACGTATAAGCATGAGCAGAGTACTGAAGGGAAGTATAGAGATAAATGCAAACGTATTTACTTATGTTTTATTGAAATTTCCTTTTTAAACATGGGGAATCCAATGCAAATTTGCAGTACGATACAAAAGTTTTGTATGAATAAATGTAAAATCTACAGTACACAAAATTACAGTATGATAAAAAATGTTTATGTAATTAAATGTAAAATCACATAAATTATCTAAAACCTTACTTTCTTTACTTATTTTTATAATTAAAAGCAGGAAGTTTGCAGATTACGTAAAAACTAAAAAGCATTTAATTATTTAATGATTATTTATTTATTTATTTATTTCGAAAAGTTAAGAAGATATTACACGGACAGAATCCAACAACGCAACACCTTAGAATAGTTAATACAGTAAATCATAATAATAAAAAAATAAAAATAAAAAGAAGAAAAATAGTAAATTAATCTAAGACTACAAAATCAAGAACCAAAGCCAAAAAATAATATAATAAACAAAAATTAAAATTAAAGTGAATAATAAAATAAACTAGAATTGTAAAACTAAAAAGGAAAATACAAAATATTACAAAAATTCATATGAAAATAAACTATATCAAAAAGAGAAAGAAATCCAGAAAAAAAGCAATGATAAACTAAAATTTTAAAACTACTAAAAATTCATATAATACAAATTATAGAAGGAAATGAAAATAGAAATTTAAAGCAAAGCAAAGAAAGCCAGAGGAAAACGACAAATATTAATTTGAAGAACCAGTAATATGCTAAGAAACTGGAAACTGTTTTATCTCCGTTATGACTGATCTTTTAAATGTCAGAAGGTCAGAACAAAAAACATCAGTATTGCTAAAATTAGAATTAAAAATTTTCTGCATTCTTACCAAAGGTGACTTAATTCGGAGGTTGGTTCTACAGAAGGGGATTCTAAACGGAAAATGGAGTCTTGAGTATCTCGTTGGGATATTTATGCAGACCTTGGAAAGTAAATCGGGACAAAGCATGTAGCCATTTAGAAGTTTATACAAAAATAAGCAGTCTAGATACATGCGACGGTGTTCTAAAGATAGGAGATCAAAAAGAGATAATCTCTGAGTATACTCCATCTCGTTGATGTTTAATTTAAAGAACAGGATCCTGGTAAACTTTCTCTGGACAGATTCAACTTGACTATTGTAGCATGAATAGAAGGGGCTCCAAATTTGACAAGCATATTCAAGAGTGCTTCTCACCAATGAAGTAAAAAGACATAGGAAAGCAGCACTGCCTTTGAAGGATCTACACACGCGAAAAATGAAGCCCAGCATGCGATAAGCTTTATTAGTAATAAGGTTTACATGGGAAGCGAAAAGTAGTTTGTGATCAAAGGTAACCCCTAAATCCTTTATTTCATTTACACGTGTAATCGAGATATTATTAATTTTGTAATTGAAGTAGATTGTATCACGCTTTCTAGAAAACGTTATAGTTTTGCATTTATCGATATTGAGGTCAAGATAATTTTCTCTACACCAATCTTCAAGCTTAAAAATATCATCTTGAAGGCATTTACAATCGTTTGCATCATAAATTACCCTAAACAATTTCGCGTCGTCAGCATAAAGCAAAGAAGGCGATGTAATATCTATTGGTAAGTCATTTATATAAATTAGGAATATGAAAGGTCTGAGTATTGTACCCTGAGGGACGCCCGATGTTTGTTCGAAGGGGTCTGATTGGGAGCCATTGAAAACCACTACACTGTTTTTCTCTCCTAGATAGGACAGAAACCATAGAACAGTGTCGATGTTGAAACCAATTTTCAGCATCTTTAAAAGATATTGCTGGTGACCAATCCTATCAAACGCCTTCGAAAAATCAGTGTGTATGGAGTCCACTTGCTTGCTTTCATCAAGAGCAGAGGCGATGGTGTCGATAAACAGGGTTAAGTTAGTAATTGTAGAACGTCCAGGAAGGAAACCATGTTGCTGATCACATATATAAGAGAAAGTTTGATGAAATAGTTGATTGTAGACAAGTCTTTCAAAGATTAAAGCCAATGCATTTGAAATAGATATAGGACGATAATTTGTAACTAATCTCGGATCACCTGATTTAAAAATTGGAGTAACAAATCCGCGTTTTAACTCTAACTGAAATATTTTATGTGTGATGGATAGATTAAATAGAGTACTTAGAGGGTTTACTAAGCTATTAGAGCATCTCTTGTATACAATGTTTGGAATTCCATCAGGGCCTGGATTTTTATCACAATTTAGTTTATCTAGTACATCATGCACTTCTTCAGATGAGATAAAGTTTACACTAATATTAGGTGAGTTATTGTAATTTTGAATGGATACCAAATCGAAGTTAGATTCCTTCTCAGGAAAAACCGACATGAAGTATTCGATTAATAATTTACTAATATGTTTAGGAGAAGATGAGGTGACATCGTTATATACCATCTCTTTTGAGACCGTATTCGACCTCTTGAAATGTTTGCTAAAGGCCCAGAGGGCTTTAGGGTTTTCTTGTAACGAAAATTCAGTCGAGTCCACATACCTATTGTAACATTCTGAGATTAATGTTTTAGATAATTTTCTAAGATAAGAAAAAGTTTTATAGATTTCCGGATGGGTATTAACTCTATATAACCGACGATATTTTTCTTTCATATTTAAAACTTTAATAAGTTGATGACTATACCAGGATGGGAAACGTTTGTTTTTCTTTTTTGTTACTGGTACATGATCACTAATACCTAAATTACTATTTCGTAAAATCTCTCGAAAGAAAGCGAAACATCAGATGTAAAGACTGAGGAGAAATCAATACCATTGAGGTAATTATTTAGACTAGTATAATCAATCACCTAAAAAGAAATTTCTCTGTTTAGTAAATTCATTTCGAGCAGACTTAGTTAATGAAACACTTAAGATTATATCTAAAGGTTGATGATGGGGGTCAATTTTAGAAAGTGGACATTCAGATGTTACAACGCTAATATTACTCTGAGGAAGATCTGACCATACCAAATCAAGAATCCTATCGTTGAAATTTGTGACGTTATTGTATTGGTTAAGATTACACCAGGTCATATTGTTAATCACAGATTGACTAAAAACACCGGAAGGCGTCATACAACTATTGACTTGGTCGAAGCGCCATAAAAGGTATGGTAGATTGAAGTCACCCACAAACAATATGTGAGGCTTCCCAGGAAATCGCAAAAAACTTTCGCTAATTCTTGAAAAAAGAGAATCGTAAATTTCATAAGCGCTACTTGGAGGTACTACACATATACACATATATACACAGCACACATACAAAGTAAAGTTTTTTTCTTTAATGGAAACCCACAGAATTTCGTCCGAATTGTCATGAGAAACTAAACATGATGAGGTAAAAAACTTTTTGACTGCAATAAGACAACCACCACCGTCTTTTATACTACCAGAGAGCTCCAAGTTTCAGTCCCTTCTATATACCGCATATCGATTATCAAAAATTTCATTACTGAAGATATTTGGTTGTAAAAAAGTTTCTGTGAGACATACAATATCGTAATTATTAGATAACAATGATAAGTAAACATCTAAAGTCTTATGTATATATATGTACATATATTTTAAGCGATAGTGACTATTTTAACCATTGTAATTTTCCTCAAAGTTAGTTCATGATTTTTTACGGTGACGTTTTAATTGAACTGAAAAGTTCTTCAGAATATGAAATCCTTTGAAATTGGTCATCATCATTTATACTTTCCAACAAACCGTTCTAGAAATATGCGAAAAACCACTTCAAAAATCAAACTTGTCCAGATAGGTGACCATACGAAATCATACGTACGGGTATTCATCTACAGCATCATAAGAATTGGTCTTATACCAATTCTAGCTTTTTAATTTTTTTTTCTTATAAAAGGCATTCTTTATATAACTTTCGCTGAAATAATTTAAAAACCGTGCCTCTGTTATAGGTATTTGTATTCAAAGTTATCATTTCTTGAATATAACTTTCAGGTATGTGTAGTAGTATGTGCACGACAAAAAAACCTAACTTTCAGCAAAAGAAGAACGTTGGGAAAGTGTAAATTTTGTCTGATTTTCGATGGAATTACCCTATGATAAATTAAATAAAAATTAACAAAAAACCTTGCCAAACTCACTCCACAGTTAACTTAACAGCATAACAGACAATAGTTTCCGGCAAGCTAGAGACGAAAAATGAGCAAACTTCGAAGACTAGAGACCGAACATGGAAACCCGATTGATTTAATTCAAGTGTTGTAAAAACGTTGATTTTTTGTAATAAAGCAATATAAAATTTTTGAGCTGTGACACAAAGGAAAAAACTTGAGAATAGTTCACAATTTTCAAAAAGCGAAATTCAAGGAGCCTGTATGTACCATCTCTGTGGAAAATTTTAGGGACGACGATTAAGATTGTCTTCTTTTGTTGAAAAACTAACGAAATATTTCGTCAGTAAAGCTGATTTTTTGTATAAGTTTTTTTTTTTTAATTTTGTTTTAAATATGATGTAGATGTACACCCCCGTCGATTTAATATAACAACAGTTTAGTTTGTATGATCTGATTGAGATAGGGTTTTTGTCTTCTTGTGGACAATTCCACAGAAACAGTGGTATTTGATTAAAGAGCACAAATTTTGCAAAATACGAAACTCAAGGAACCTCCAGCTAACATCATATTTTTTAATTAATGCTGATAATTAACACCATATTTTTTAATTAATGCTGATTGTTAGTTATATTTATTATCCTTAATTTTTTCTTCTTCTAAAGTCATATCTTTTTTATAATTTTCCCTTAAGAATTGTACTTTCATCTTTAAAATAACCTAAAGGTTATGTTACTGTGATAATCAGAACCAAAGTTATGATTTTTTTATAACTCAGCAGACTAAAAATCGGCGTATTTTAAGGATTTCAAAGTCCTTTAATTAAACCAGCATGCGGCGCATCACAAAAATAAGTGGTTGAATTCTTATCTTATAACTACTTAAAAAACGAGATTGGTGATGGTCGGGTTAGCAAAGTGCGAATTTTTATGGATTTCCTGTGGAATGACCCTAATGAGTATCGACCATTATTTATAATGACCCCAAAGTTCTTTCAGATATATAGTTTACTAACTATTCCATATTTATCGGGGAAACATAACTTAATACAGAACTGTGAAGCGCAGAGTAAAAATCTAATGTGATCAAAATCACTTTCGCTAATGGAGATGTAAGTATCAAAGCATCCAAAATGTATGTCCATAGGTAAAGTACTAAAGTCAATACTTGGCAATATTGCAGATATAGTATTAAAATTTCTAAATGTAGTGGTTGTGGTGCTAGCAATATGAATATAACAAATCTATCCGAAGATCAAAGGCAATCTAGAACAATGCCTGGAAATTCAACAAACATAAATAATATAGAAAACATAATTTCTAGTATAACGACAGATTTAGAGCACGACGACCGGATATGTCAAGAAACCATTCTTTGAAATTCTATGGAAGCTGTTTTGTCGCCAACAAAAGGTAATACTTACAATAAACAAACTAAACGTGTTCAAAAATGTTGCTCTGTATACAAGCAGCCTTATAAATAACAGGCGATTTTGTAAAATATGTTTTAAAGTTATTGCAAACAAGTAAAGAAACTCGAATTGGTCTGAAAGACCCATTCTTACAATACCCTAGATGAATTTCGTATGGTCACCCATCTGTGCAAGTCTGATTTTTGAACAGATTTTTGACAGATAAAATGATTATAACTAATTTTATAGGTTTTCATATTCTGAAGCAGTTTTCAATACATGAAAACCATATAAGATTTATCGTCTTCATAGTATACGTAAAAATCCTAAATTTTTATATCGCAACTTCAAGAAAGGGTTACCCGATTTAGTCCATTTTTGAAATTATATTTGCTATTTTGATGAAAACACTATGTACAACATTTCAGCTCTCTACATCGATGTGTTCTCAGACAATATCAAAATATATACATACATAGTGAAAAACGAAATTTTTGCATGGCAACCCTACGAAGGAGTTACCCATAAAAATTTCAACTCTCTAAGTACACGCGCTCTTGTGTTATCGTGAGGATGGACGAACGGACGGACAAACGGACGGACATGCAAAAATCAAAATAATTTTTAATTTTATGCATGGATGTCTAATTCATTTTGCTCTACCAGAATTAGTTCTGTGCATTACTAATTCAAATATTGTAAAAGATTTGAAATGCAGAAAAACTAAAGCGACTGAAGTTGTCAATACAATTTTTCACGATGACTGTATTAAAATCCTTAGAAATATTTTGAAAATACAAAAGTTTTTAATAATTAAACTATGATCGAATCTATGTATTTTATTAGTATGTTTGTATACACCTGTATTGATTTGCTTTATGCAGGTATGTTTTTGTCAAGAAAAGCTTTTCTAACAGAACCTTTTTACTTCATGCAAGTATGATTTGAATGAAAGTGATTAATTAATGAATCTTTTAAATCAACAGCTGTCAACTAAACTTAAGAAATTCTTACTGGTGAAAAAAAAATTCATGGGAAAATCTTAAAATAATAACCAGTTGTTTCTATATAAATAATGTAATAATAACAGACATAAAAAGACTTATTTAAAAATCTAAATATGAATCATTTTAATGAAAATGAGTTTTATTCACATTAATATGATTTCTGGACATCCCATTCTAATTAAATTTAATTCATTCAATTTCGTTAGTCGTGTACTCCGTTTTTCCCGAAAGTACTCCGATTTGGCAGCAAATGGTACTACTCTTGAAATTTTCCAAACGACAGCACTGTTTGGTAACGTTTTTGCATCTCCGAAGTGTATGCATGGGTCTCTGGGTGTCCAGAGATCGAGAAAGTGCTATTTTGAAAGCTATATGGCACACTAAATGTAAATGTAAAATTGTATTTCTAATTTTTAGAAGATTTATTTATGTTCCTAAATGTAAGAGAGATTTAATTTAGTTCCTTCACATCGTTTTATTTTACAGTTTTTTGTAAACTGACTAATTTTATAATAAATAAGTAAAAAAGACATTATGCATAACAATTACAACCTATTTCATTAGTTAGTAAAACAGAAAATTATTTGGCAACAATGTCCGGGTTTCAAGGTAAAATGTCCGAGGCTTTCGAACTTCTTGTCATAGTTTATTGATTTTACAGATGGCAGTCCTATGTACGAGTTATATTGGCGATTATTTTGGAATTATCTCCGATCTATGTTACGTTGAAAAATTAAAATAAAAGAGTAGTTTTTATGACGTCTTTTACGGATTTACGAGTCCTCCTCTTGGGGCTATAAAAATGTGTAGAATAGTATCGAGACACTTTTTCAATTACAACAAACTTACCTTACGATTATAATAAATTAAATTTTAAATATCACATATTGTAAATATCAAATGAAATAAAATATTACACTAAAAACATTTTTATAAATAAAATTAAAAAGAACAAATTACACGGAAATAAAACTGTCTACTGACAGGACATAATTAAGCTATTGACAAGACTAAATGATTATGGGTTTTGGGTGCCTCGATCAGTATCAATATTCTGATATTTGTAAAAGATGTTAATTTTTGTATGTGTGTATTTTATGATATGATGATAGTTGAGCTTGTGTGTTGTTGAATGTGAGTGTTTTATGTGTTTATGGAATTAAGTATATGGTTATATTCATTATGGATGGTCTGTTTGTCTAACCTAATATTAATTAAGTTGTTTTTATTTATATAGATGTGGCAGGCATCTTTGGTTTCCTTTTTACTCGGTTTTTTTTCATTGGCAATGATCATGGCATCATCAAATTTGAATATATGCCCTGTTTCAATGGAATGCGATGCCAATGCTGATTGTGGGGTATCTTTTTCTATATACTCGTATTTTGCATGTTGTGATAGGCGGGTTTTTAATTTTTTGGATGTTTTCCCGATGTATGCTGTGGGACAGTTGTCGCAATTTTCTTTGTACACTACGCTATTTTTTTCAGGAGTTTTTATGTAAATCTTGTTGAGCCTATTGACGAGTTTAAAATTTATATTTATTCGGTTGTAACCTGTATCTACCAATCGGTGATGATTTTTTGTAAATCCCGCGGGTCGAAACGTTGGGAGTATATATTGTAATAAAAGGCGTCATAAAAACTACTCTTTTATTTTATTTTTTCAACATAACGTAGAACGGAGATAATCCCAAAATAATCGCCAATATAACGCATGGAATTTCATATGTTCACCCATCTGAACGGTTCGTCGCACAGTGAAAATGATTATAATCAATTTCATAGGATTTCATATTCTGAAGAACTTTTTAGTATAATAAAAACGTCTAGTATTGATTGTTATTACAGTATACGTAAGAAACCTAAATTTTTATAAGGCAACGCTTAGATCGGGGTTGCCCGATTTAGTTCAGTTTGAAAATTATATCTGTTATTGTTATTAATTTAACTTCAACTCTCTACGTCAACACGTTGTCAGGCAGTGTCACAATTTATAGTAGTACCTACAGTTACCCGATTTGTCACATTTTCGAACTTAATCTACAATTTATTTAAAAAGGCTATGTGCAAGATTTCAGCTCTCTAAGTGGAAACGTTCTCGAGTTATCGTAAGAGTGAGACAGACTGACAGACAGACGGACCTGCAAAAATCATGATAACTTATATTTTTATTATTATTATTCAAGTCCCCGCGCCTTCTTCAAAACTCATGTGACTCTTTGGTTAGCAATCTAACCCTTCTTTTCAGGGGATGTATTAGAATGGGATACACACCGAAACAGTGCCAAGAAGTCCGCGTTGTGTTTATTCCCAAGGCAGGCCGGGTGAACTACATATAGGCCAATAAGTTATATATATAATAAGTCTTTCCTACTCAAAACACTAGAACGCACCGGTGACTCGGAATTGAGGGCTCCATTCCCAGAAAGAGAATGTCTCAACACCAGCACGCGTACTTAAAGGGAAGTTCTGTGGAGACGGCCCTCCACAAGGTTATCCACTCAATCGAAAAGGGGTTCCTCTTCAAGCAATCCACGCTAACTGGTTTCATTGATTTAGAAAATGCCTTTAATAATTTTCTACTACATAAGTTCACTGAAACGCTAACAAAACATAGAGTGAATCAGTCCCTAAAATACTGAATCGCACACATGTTGAACAATAGAGCTGTCATTGCCGAACTAAGTGGGGTGAACAGAGTAAAAAGTACCCATCAAGGCGGTATTCTATCGCCTTTGTTGTTGGTGCTCATTATGTATGACCTTCTGCTTACACTCACCCGGGATAGCATTCAAAGCCGTATGTTACGCAGACGACCTGGTAACCGGTGGCTACGAGTTTGAACTCTGTGGACTGATGCAGAACGCAATCCAACTGGTCAAAGACTGGGCTACGGATATTTCGCGTCAACCCATTGAAAGCAGATGTATGCCTCTTCTTCAAGAAACGGAACATTCCCAGACTATACCTGCCCCTTATCGGCTCCACGCGTTTGAAACTGAAGGACAGGGTAAAATATCTAGGAATTATATTAGACAGAAAATTAAGCTGGAAATCACACCTTGCGGACAAAGCCAATAAAGCTTGTAGAGCCTTCGCGATGTGTCGCATATTTATAGGGAAGAAGTGGGGGCGTAAGCTGCGGATTATCCTATGGATCTACACTAGCGTCATCTAACCCAAGTTATCTTATGATTCTGTGGTGTGGTGGAAGGCAATGGAGCTCACCAATCATCGCACGATATTGGAGAAAATTCAAAGATTGTAATTACTAGTGTAAGCGGCGCTCTAATCACCCAGCCATATAGGGCAGAATGGGAATCACATTCCGTGTTTCAGCCACTAACAAACCCTATCATATATACAGATGGCTCCAAATCGGAAGAAAACACCGGAGCAAGCGTTTTCTGCGAGGAGCCTCGTGTGAAAATTCCCATAATTCCCATACACATTGAAAGCCATGTTACGATTTTTCAGGAGGAATTCAAGGTCATCTTTGAAGCAGCAAGGCATCTCTTTAACTCAGACACTGAAGACAAGGAAATTACAATCTGCTTGAACAGCCAGGCAGCTGTCAAAGCCTTGCCATAACCCTTTACAAACTCCAAACTTGTATTGAAATGCAAATTCGCCCTGAATTCCCTTTCTCGGAACTTGCTCGTTTTGGTGCAACCTCGGAGGCATCCCCCTCTACAATTGAGATCGCACCAAATCACATTATTATTTCTAATATCTCGACCAGGGCCGGCCGCCAACATAGTCGCCTTTGGTTAGATGATCCTTCAGGTAGAACTACAAAGGACCTGTGGGACAGACCTAACAAAAAAAATAAAAAAAAAATTACTGGGCTTAAACAAGCCAACCCTGAGAACCCTGAAAACCCTGATGTCAGTTCTCACTTAGCACTACACCTACACAGGATAGGGCTTGTTGGTGACCCTGTATGTAGGGGATGCGGAGAGGAATCTGAGAAAGCGACTCACTTCCTTTGTCACTGTCCAGCTCTTTCGGGAAAGGGTTATAGATAACTTGGCTCACACCTCCTGGGCGAGCTGCACGAAGCTGACAAGGAGGGCTGGGAGCCAATACTCGAATTCGTAAGAGCATCCGGTTGGAACCTATAAGCAATTAGTCATAAGCCTTTTAAGGCCTACGTTCCATAGCCCCTATTAGGGGGTCTCAACCTCAACTTTCAATCAATCAATCAAATATTATGCGTCGGTGTCCAATCCAGTTTGCTCTACCATCATTATTTCTTTGCATTACAAATGGAATGATAATCTTAGTATACCCTTTAGAATTCATCAAGAGTATAATGATGGTAGAACTCAACTTTCTGGAGTAACATTTTTAGATAAGTTCTTTCAAGCAGCTAGCAATACTTCTTTGTGTTTTCCCAATATAAGATGACCCACAGCTACAAGAGACGGCGTAATGTCTGGTGTTTGAATTGGAAAACAATCTTTTGGTGATTGCAGGTGGCTTATCTCCTTCTTGTGTGGTAAAAGAAAGGATTTCACACCGTGACCGTGTCGCTTCAAAGCTTTTCCTACTCTATCCGTAACGCCTCTAACATAGAGCAGGAAGGCTCTCTTCTGGTTTAACTGCTCCTAATTTAGGCTTCAGAGTCCGTTGTTTTCTCGTGTAGCCATTGAATCTCAAAACATCGTCCACATACTTGAGTTCGACCACATCAACATCAAAGATTCCGTGGGCATAATAAACTAGTGTGGAAACGACGATTTTGTTGATAGAATTAAATTAAATTATTGAACTCTGCGATGATAATTACTTACAGTGAGGAACTGTCAATGACAGTCCATATGAAATAATTTTCGTCTTCATTTCCTTGAAATGACTGAATTTCAAATAGTCATTATGGAGACAATTCATTTTATTTGCTATAGTGGCAATTTTCATTCATTTGCTAAAAATATCAGACGCTTTTATGCGTATAGAAAAGAGTTCGTGTTTCAATCAATTTTGAGCTCAAATGTATTAAAATTTTACTTTTCATCTTTATTGTTAATAAAATGAAAAATAAGGTCGAAAAGTTTTAACCAAAAGAAACAAATAGATATAAAAGAAATTTTTCACAAAATCATGAAAATAAAACTGCATACTCCACCGGTATGTACGTGCTAAAATTTAACTAGAACGCAACGGGATCTTGTGCGAATGGCAGGATAGACTATTAAAAATCGGCCAGTAAATAAATGGAACTGAAAGCTTTATTTCTTTATTTCGCCAACCAGCCGTGTATACAATTCAAATGCGAAATTTATTACCTACAGAAGTCCTTGAAGGTTAAACGTGAAACCTGCCAAATCTTGCTTAATCTCTCGGCGCTCTTCCCGCACGAGCTAGTTATAACAACGACAGTCAGCGCCCTCAAGAGACATTTCTGCCACATTGAGTTCCAATAGGCCAGTGCATGCCTGGCTTTTTTACTGGTAGAAGCGAGACTTATCTGATATCTCTGAGCATTCTTTAGGTTCTGGTACCCAGTTGATTATGCACAACTCCATGCTAAGATCATACATCTAATCTTGCATAAGATCAGTGATTAAACTTAGATTCTATAATCGTTGTTCGTTATGAGACGATCATGTACTTGCGAGCAAGAGCAGAATCATCAACGTCATAGCAAACTCCGATATCGCTACTCTGCCTTTATATGGGCCAACTACAACCACCACGTAGCTCCCATAAAGGGGCCTCACCATGTCGGGATGGAACCAAGATCCATTGCCACCCGACCCCGTGGTACCAGATTTGGCATAAGTCAACCTCTCTGTCAGGTTTCGTCACCATATCCAGAAGGAACGGTATGCTATTAGTAGCTTCTCCATGCACAATCATTTGACTGGGACTGGTTCCACCATCAGGCTTAATCTCATTAGTATTGTCTATGAATAGACAGCATTCCGGCAGGGACCACTAAGAAGTAAAGAAGTAGGATTCGCCCTAATTAAGTTTGGAGAGGCTAGAGACTACAATTGTAATCTTATAGATGACCATGATTACTAGACATATTTACAATTACTATAATGCATACCAAATTCATCCATCAACATTTGTCATAGGGCACTTGTTTGAGATCTTATATAAATTCAACTTCTGTGAGCACGTACCTTCCATGGACATGACCATCCTTCATGTACAGTACCGTACTACAGTGCCCATCAAATCACGGATCTCATTTTTTGCTAATTTTCTTGCAGTGGATCGTATTTGAGAGCACAAGACTTCCGTTTAGGCTACACACTCCACACCATAGGTACTACAGTGCCCACGTTAGGAGACCCAAAGCGCTACTAATTCAACAATATTTACAAAGTTTGGTACATAATAACGTAATAATGGTACATAGTAGGTAAATTCTTCCTTTAGTATGGAAGGTCTTATGGTGGAAGAGGAAGTGATGGAAACAGAACCAGTAAAAATGTTTTGCTTACTCATATTTGCTCGTTTGAAAGTTGCTATTTTCAGGGAGAAATAACTACCAAAATTATTATATTATTGGAAAGAAGGTTCAATTTGTAACAAAAATCGAAACTTTTCCTATTTATTTTGAAAAACTCAAATTGTTTAGTGCAATTATAAAGGACATAAAGTCAATAATATTAACAATGCAAAAGGCAAAAATTTCTTGTTTTTATATATTTTGCATACAATTTGGCGTTTTTAACTCATTTCATCACCGTCAGATGGAATGATGTGCTTTTGGAAGCTCTACGGATTGAAACGTGCATGCTTAGAAAGTGCTTTGCCGTCTGAAATCAATTATACAGCTTTATATGATAAAAGGCGTCTACAATGCACACGAATATCACAGGATCATATAGCTTTGCACGTTCTTAAATTAAAGTCCAGAAGGTAAGGTATCATAAGAATTGGCCAGACCCGGTTATTTGTATCATAATGCTAGGCAATGCTAGATAATGCCCTTATGTAATAATAAAATAATAAATAATAGGTCACCTTTCTGTGCAAGTTTGAATGTTGAAGTAGTTTTTCGCATATATTTCTATAGAACGGTTCGACGGACAGTAAAATGACAAATATTATAGGATTTAATATTCTGAAGAACTCTTCAGTACAATGTAGGACTGATCGTATTCACAGTATACGTAAAACCCAAAAATGTTTATATAGCCACATTAGGAAGGGGTTGCCCGATTCAGTCCATTTTCGAAATTTCATTTGCTATTGCTATGAAAACACCATGTAACGAATTTGAGCTCTCTACGTCGACGCGTTCTCAGGCTATTGCTGTTACTTTATTTTACGTGTTTTTTTACAAGTTCATGCGAGCAGCTGATGCATAATCCACCCTCCACGATGCAGCTGACGATTTTTTTTTTCAACTCACTATGATATCAACTGTTTATAAAAAAAAGTTTCAGTCGGCTTACTATAACTTAAAAAAAAAATTTTTTCTCCACTTTCACAGCCTCCCACACCCACCGCTACTTGAGCAGCTGACAGTCGGTTCACTGATTAGTTGTACGAGATCAATTATCGATATCAAAATCAGCCGGTTTACAACGACTTTTTCATAAGCGCTATCTCCTGGACAATTAGTTTATTTCAGTTATAAAATTGCATATTTTTGTGCGTTTTATGTTCGCTGAGCTTTTAAAAATAGAAATCGTCCGCGTTTTTTTCGATGGTAACCCCCTTAGCTCAAGGGATACCCTATGATTCAAAGCACAGCATTGCAGGAAGGAGATAGGGAAAGGATTAGGAGATATGAGGAGAGTGGTGAAGGTGCCGATATAGTCGCCCTTAAGCTCCCGCATATTGTATGCCGAAGGAAAAACAGAAGATGGTAAGCTGTTCCACATTCGCACTGTTCGGGATAAAAAAGCATCACGGAATTTGACTGTGCGGCCGAAAGTAATTTGAAGAGTAAAATGATGTGCGCGGTTTGCAGCGCGAGTATTGCGTGCAGGAATCAGTTTACAAGGGATTAAGGGATAAAGGAGCGAATGGCATCCAACATTGCTGCGGTGCTCGAGTGAGTCGATATGACAAGTTATTGCCAAATCGCCAATGAGCTTGAAGGGTCTCTTTTGGACTATATTCAATGAAGCTAAGGCTGTGCGACCAGCCCCACCACAGATATGGGAATTGTATTCCATTCTAGGTGTAATGTAGGACTTGTAGAGGAGCGCTAGATTGAATGGACTGAAGTTTCTTACACCTTGTCAGAAATCCAAGACATTTCGATGCTTCTTTGGTAACAGAAAAGATTTGATCAATCCAGCTTAACTTACTGGAAGTATTAGTGCCAAGAATGCATAAAGACGGTGTATCGTTAATCTGTACTCCATCAAATGAAAAGGGAGTGGAGAAATTATGATCTTGTTTTAAAGAGATGAGACAGCTTTGGGTTTTAGATGCATTGAAATCGACGGGATTCGCTTTAACCCAAGCGAAGATATTGGCAAGATCGTTATTCAATGATCTAATCATGCCAATATCGGTTGACAGATGTGGCACTCCCTCTGGATTCCGCAAGAGTGTCAAAGGAGTAAGCGAAATCAAGGGTACTGTCATCTGCGAAACTATGGATGGGATTGAAAGTAAGGGAAAGCAGATCATTAATGAAAATTAAAAAGGGACTTGGAGAGATAACAGAGCCTTGAGGCTCACCAGCATTTATTGGATGCGGCTCAGATCTAACGCCATCTAATACAGCACGTATTTGGCGACTAGATAGGAAACTTTCAATCCATAATAGAAGAGGAGGGGAGAGACCAAGTGCTTTAAATTTAGCTAATAGGGCAATGATTTTGGACTCACCAAAATGTGAAGACTACGGTTTCAACGTTCCGTAAGAAAGGTCAGCAAGTCTCCAGATGAGCGTCCAGCTCGGAAGCCATATTGGCGATCGTTGATGAGATGATTAGTCTCTAGATACTTCATTAATTTTGAGTTAATGATAGATTCAAAAACCTTTGAAAGAATCGAAGTGATCGCAATTGGTCGATATTTTGAGGGATCGCTACCCTGTCCTTTCTTGGGAATAGGCTGAACGTGAGCTAGTTTCCAAGCGGTTGGAAATTTTCCTGTCGAATAAGACAAGTAGAATAGTTTGCGCAGAGGTTGAGCTAAGGATGAGGCACAGCTTTTAATTAACAGGTTTGCGAGGTGGGTGGACAAGCGACATCTATAAAGCACGAACATAAACAACTTTAGTTCGGAGTATAGATCTTTCGAAAATAGAATATTCGGGAAGGTTCTAGAACAATTCGTAGAGTACAAATACTGCGGTTATCACCGCCAGAAGGCGAGTCTGATCGTAGACAGTGCAGTGAATACAAGCAAAGAATATATAACTTAACAAGAAGAAGAAGGACTGAAAGAATGTTGTTCTGTTCTCTTTGTCTCCGCCACCCCATAGCTGTACATGCATACACGCCGATGTCTGTCATATACATAGGCTGCGCTACCTGACTGCTTATCGGCCACCAATTCCTATCCCTCATCTTACTATTCTCTCTCTGTTCTACTGCACTGCAATGCAATGCAATGTAAATGAAAATTCTCTCAAACAAAGTATTAGGGCTCAATTAGGGCTAATTTAATGCCACTTCCCCGAATTTTAAGCTCTAGTACCTTTTAAAAAATCCATGCATAATCCAACTTTATTAAAAGTTAGGACCACCACTACTGACAATGGGTTAAGTAGTATTGTTACAAATGTGTGCACTGTATAATATTTTAGGGCTCAATTAGGGCTAATTTAATGCCACTTCCCCGAATTTTAAGCTCTAGTACTTTTAAAGAAAATCCATGGATAATCCAACTTATTAAAAGTTAGGTCCACCACTACTGACAATGGGTTAAGTAGTATTGTTACAAATGTGTGCCCTGTATTTTAGGGCTCAATTAGATCTAATTTATGCCTGAATTACATCCAGAATACGTGCTAATTGGGTTGGTGCGTTATATAATCTGAAATCAACCATTATATTGTATGTTGTCTTCGGATCTTCCATGGATGTTGTAACAATACTATTTAACCAATTGTCAGTAGTGATGGTCCTAACTTTCAATATGTTGGATTATCGATGTATTTTTTTAAGGTACCAGAGCTTTAAATTCGGGGATGTGGCAGTAAATTAGCCCTAATTGAGCCTTTAAATATTATGCAGTGCACACTATTGTAACAATAATATTAACCTATTCTCGGTAGTGGTGGTCCTAACTTTCAATAAAGCTGGATTATCCATGGATTTTTTTGAAAAATACAAGAGCATTAAATTCGTAGAAGTAATTGAGCCATAAATTTTGACGTATTCAAAACTTTTCTACCATGAAATGGCGGTCCCAACTCAATTGACGTGTATTAGCGCTAAATAAAAGTAGAGTTGATTTGTGATTATTTGTGAATTTAATAAAAGTAAGCAGTTGAGTATAATAAAGAAAATTCGTGAATTATATTTGAAATATTGTGTTTTAAATAACGAAAGAAGGCCACACTCGTGACATTATAAACCCCTTAAGTGCATATGAGTCCGGTAAGTTAAATGTGATTTTACTTCGGCTTTGATCACTACATATTTGGACACTGCCTGAGAGCCCGTCTACGTGAAATTTACTAAATTTTTGCGAGTCTCCAATATTGGGCCGTTCTTTGAATATTAAAAATATAGAAATAAATTAACAACGATATTGAAAATACGGCCACGAAAAGAAATCCAATTCATCCGTACTTACAGCAAATCCATACAAAACTACGTTAACTACAAAAATCCAGCCAATAAATTAATCAAATCTCAGAACTTTGACAATAAATATTTTTGGCAAGATAAAGAACGGCCCGGGCGGATAAATTCAAGCTAATTTTTTTGAAGACTTGCTAGTGCCATCTCTAAACAAAACCCAAAAGCCAAATTTAGCGTGTTGACCTTAGTACTGCTGTCGCTAAAATTCAGCATACATTTTTCAATATAGCTCTTAGCGCGCTAAATTATCATATAAAATTTAGCTTAGCGCGGACCTTAGTATTAATGGTAAAAAAAAAATGTGAAAAGGTGGGTTTACAGTATATATTTAACCACTTTATTCTGAGTATCGACTGATACGAGAATATCCCAATTGCAAACCTCAATAAAATAAGAAGCCGATTTGATCGATTGCCACAATTTCGATTTAATTCTAGTTTTACTCATTTGCATTTGTTTTATATTGCTTTAAACTTTATAGATAAGTTTTGAATTATATTTGAATTTCCTTTAAAAGAATTTTACTACTAATTATCTATACATTTTACATTGATTAAGTCATAGTACTTATTGTAAAGATTTAATTTAAGTGTGATTTAGATGTAGTAGATTTGATTAAAAGTAAAATAAACCACTAAATAATTGACTTTAAACTAGCATTATAATTTCCACCACAATTTGTTTATTTGTTGCTGGTTTGTTCTAACTACGGGAAGAAGAAAATCCATGTATTAAATTAACTTGGATATTAAATTGAATTGTCCAGTACATAGTATAATACCAAAGGAATCTCACTTAGTTTCATAGCATCAAATACACATCTGTAGATATGGTACAAGAACAATAGAAAGTCCCCAAAAACTCACGATTCCGGTCTCTCGTGAAAATTTAAATCAAAACTGTATTCTAGCTATAACAACAAGAAATATTGGGGCGTGTACAAAATGTGCAAAACTCCAAATGCAGATTGTTATCGGGGACTTCAAGTCCATAGAATGTACTTAAGAACAATGTGCTTTTGCCAAGACTGGAAACTTTACACATTATTTGCTCTGTAATGCACATGCATAAAGTAAAATCACCATGTTCGTTGTTGTTAAAGTAAATAGAATCGTTATTTCTACCTTTAAGCACAAATATACAGACACACACACATACACATCCAAGCTAAATATGCTATTGGTATGAGAATTCTCAATAATTTGGAATATGTATACCGGAACCTAATGCAAAAGCCATAGAGACAGGAACGATAGTTTCATGGACTTGCACCATTTAACGACTGTACAAACATCAATCGTTGTCCAAAATGACTACCTGGTTTTGGATGGTTTTACCCATCCTCCATAGTACGATTTTCCTGAGTTGAAATACCTACATTCAGGTATAGAGAAATATCCTTTAAGGTCGCTTCAAGATGCCGTAAATCAATAGAAAAGTTGCATCCGATATAGATGCGTTGTTAAGACTCACCAATCATTCTGCAGAAACATTGTAATTCCTGTAAGAAGCAACTAATTTTCTGGAGAAATTTAATTATAGCAATTCAAGATGACCTATCTAATTAATTTTAATATCCTTAAGACTTAATGACCACTTATGGATTTCTGGTTACTCTTACCAAATTTTAGGGGAGGGGGGTGGTAAAAGCCAAGCGACTAATTAGGTAAGTTAGAATTTAAGGAAACCAACACAATTTCTGGTAAACTTAAGCCATTGAATTTAATAACACAAGAAAAAAATTATTTTTCACGATAATTAAATTGCAATCCAAAGCAAAATTTCTCTTATTATGTTAGATCCGTCGTAAGGTCCTGAAGACGCAGGACGATGACAGAGCAAGCTTGGTTTAATTGTTTTATTATGGATTGAGAAATTTAGTAATCCATGTTAGCAATTTGACTATGTAGCGAGTTTATCTTAAGATATGAAAAGCACGTGTCATTGTGTTCGTACACCTTAATCTCCGAAACCATACCCAACCGAGTTCAATGAAATTTTGTGAATGTGTATGATTGGTTCTAGCTTGAAACATCCCAGCAGCGAATATCCGTATTCAAGAAAATCTAATGAAAATAATGAAAATGTAATCGATGAAATAGTCGACTAAATGTAATGCAGAAAGTAAGGACCAATTGGTTTTCCTCTGAAGTGGCACGTGGCATAGCAGACAAAGAGTCACTGAGAACGTTATTGCTGCAATTAGTACGGGGAATCACAACTTAGGGTTATAGTTCATGTTGAGAGTTTTAGGTAGTGCTGGGTGCATTTGAGTTATAATTTTTGTTGTGATTTTTTTATTTTATTTTTTATTTGAATTTTTAAATCAAATCAACTTTTTAATTAACTTTCTCCGATGAGTTTTGGTGTTACCCTAATTTTTTTTTTAATTAATGAAGCTTATTTGTTTATTTTAGTTATTATTAACCTGGATTATGCATGTACGTTTTATTATTTATATTTTAATAAATTGTGAAGTCTCCCCTAAAGCAGTTTTATGTTTTCATAACATTTTTATTTCCTTAAAATTTTTCATTGCAATTGCCACAGCATCAAAATTTTGTGCCACCTATTTCACTCGGTTTCTACTATATAGGATACAAATGAGAATGTCAATGAAGAAAAGCTTTTTTCACTAATGAGGGCTGCATATTTTGTAATCAGTGAAACAACTGATACCATGTAATGCAGAAAGTTGCCATTATGGCTACTGACCTATGACATCACAATGTAAATGTAAGTGATGATCTCAGTCAAAATGTAGCCACTTTCTGCTGGGATACTACAGTTTTTGACACGATAGATGGCGCTGTTGCATATAACACTTTATATTTTTTTTTCTTTAATTATTATTAAAAGTAATTTTCTTCTTTTGTATTTCTTGGATGGAATATAACTCATTTTTCTTTTTATATTTAAAGAAATATTATTATTTTGAACGCTATCATGTTAAAAAATCGAAATCTGAAACGCAAGATAACGAAATCAAAACTGAATTAGTAACATAACTACGTACTACCATAGATGGCACAAGAACTAGATGTAGCATGGCCATGGCCGGATTTAGTGGAGGGCAACTACTATACTATCTAACTACACAGATGAAATACATTCATTTTCATCCACAAACCTCGAAAAATATTTTTAATAATATTATATTATTATAAATATTTTCGGAGGTTACCCTTATTTCGGTTCTGATAATATTGATGACACCAATGCGAATGTATTTTGTATAAGTAGTTATAAATACGCAAATAATTATTTTTTGAAACAATTGAATTGAATCATTTATTCACATACCTTTTATTGCATAAAAGAAATGATAAGGATATTATGATTTCTTTAATAATTAAAGAATATCAATTAATTGGATATTATTATTTATTTTTATTCATAATTCTATAATGAGAAAAAAATAATCGCGACGAGGAATCGAACACTGAATGCCTGTTTATGCTTGCGTATACTTTATACCCGTTTTCACCGAATTCTCCATTTTTCCCCGAATTCTCCGTTTTTCCCCGTTTTCGTCTTTTCTAGTTTATTTTATTTTGTCCTTTTATTATTTTTTAGTGCAATAAATTATTTAAACAATTTAAAAAATGTGTAACCTATTTTAAAAATAATTAGGGGCCTCCACTCCTTTGTTGCCCCAGGGCCTCCACACTTCTAAATCCGTCCCTGAGCATGGCATACTAGAGCAGAGTATACAGATTGTGAAATGGGTAGTCAGGACCGACGAGGGCATACTACAAGAGAAATTTCTTGAGCAGCTGTTCAATACACCCTTATTCGCCAGTGTGTAAAAAACAACAGTGAACCACTACATCCTTATTCACCGGTGTGTAAAAACAACGTGCCTGGTTATTGAAAAATGTAAACATTTCTACTTCACATAAAACAAGTGTATTTCTCTTTGTCACACACATGCTCAATTTCCTTAAAGCTACATGCAATTCTTTCTTTCAAATATTATAATAATTTTTTCAAATGATGTCCTATTCTCGTGGGTAATCTCTTTCTATCGATCAGCTGTTCAAGAAATTTCTCTTGTAGTATGCCCTTGTCGGTCAGGACCGTAGCTAGGGGAGGGGACAGGAGGGGGCAATGCCCTACCTTAAATCGACAGTGCCCTACCTTAAAAATTGCCAACTTATTCCGAATTCTGCGGCGACTTCACGTCATAAAGTCGTCGCGACGAGTCTGTGTGATCGGCAATACTGACCAGTCAGCCACTACTCGGCCATGTTTACGTTGCTTACCGCCTAGGTTTTACTGCCTCGAATGAAGGTAAGACGATTGGTCGACTACTTGAACCACTTTGGTCAGGACATTTAGCTGTTAAAAGGGTCATATATGAAAATTATTCTCTGATTTTGAAGACTCCAGATAAAACAAAAAATAGAAAATTCAATGGTGATGATATTGCTAAAAGTGTTGATATCAATGGCGTTATGTTAAACATGGAAGTTCGATTGGCAAAGATAGGAGCAAAAAATATATTATGTGTTCTGCATCAAGGAGGATCGAAGAACGGGATTGATGAATGCCATATCAATAATAAAAAGTGTCCAGGAAGAAATTGAGGTCAGAAGAGTTGTATGAGACAATTTTGGAAGAAGCTGAGAAAACCAATTTGTACAAAATAATCTCAAAATAGTTCCCAGAAGAGAAAGAACAAGTAAAGGCAAGACATCTGGAGGATTAGTGCTGTGCTCATCAAAAAAACTACAGGCATAATTTAATCACCGCCATTTAAAGTGGAATATTATGAAACTGTAGACATAATAACAGCTGAGATGAAAAGAAGATTTGCAGACAATGAGAATATACTAGATTCAATTTTGTATCTTGATGAGTTGGACAAAGTTTAAATCTGTTCAACATTTAAGTATATAATTGCTGTGAGGAAATTAATGAGAAAAAAAGCAAATTTGTAATTTCAATTATTTTTCAGGTATTAAAATTTCTTCCAAAGAAGAGGCTGAATATTGCAGGAGATCAGTGTGAAAGCATATACCAACAAAGGGAATTCTTCAGAGATACATATAAACTATTTGCATCAGTCGCAACAATCGGATGTAGTACTGCTTTGTGCGAATCTACCATTCCGACACTTTCTTGTTGGAAGACCCCAAACGGTCACAAAAAATCAGCACGTATCTTCGAATGTTCTACATTTCATGTCGGGTGTTCCTCAGGGATCGATACTGGGTCCCTTATTGTTCAGTATGTTCATCAATGACTTACCACTCGTTGTGAAAGATGTCAGCATTCATCTGTACGCGGATGACGTTCAAATCTACCTGAGCCGTCCAATCGGTCTAATTGAAGACTGCATTGAACGAATCAACTGTGACATAAAGAGAATCCATGATTGATCTCTTAAGAACTGTCTTTGCCGAAACGCAGAGAAGTCATAATTCATAGGGTGCCATTCTCGTATTAATGACTTTACCTCATTCCCCAATATTACGTTGAATGGTAAGTCCCTGCTGTATATGGACAGGGTACGTGATTTAGGTATACTTCTCAGTTCAAGGATGAAATACTGTGACAGTATTAGTACCAAAATATCAAAAATACATGCTGGACTTCGGCGACTGTGACTATCTTCTAGTATTCTTCCGACTAGTTTACGTCTGAGACTTGTGAAAGCTCTATTACTTCCGTACTTTACTAATGGCAGCCTGGTCTTTAGATCACTCGACTCCTGCTGTAGGCGGAAAATAAATACAGCTTTTCATGACTGTCTCAGATTTGCCTTCGGTCTCAGAAGGTGTGACCATGTCTTCCATTTACAGGATTCGGTTCTCAGCTGCTCTCTTGAAGTCTTCTTGAAACGTAGATTGCTTCTATTTCTTTTTAAAGTTCTTCATACAACTCAGCCGACTTATCTGTATGAACATGTCACATTTTTTAATTCTGACAGAGGTCTGAAAATATTGTTGCCGCGCTTTCGTACACTTGTTTTTCAGCGTTCTTACTTCGTTCTAGCTATAAGATTGTGGAACGCCCTTATTAGCTCAGCAAAGCACACAAGAAAAAGTTATCCAAAGGCAAAAGCAAAAAGAAGAAAAACAAAGGAAACAAATGCAAGAGAAAGGGAAGAAAAACGCAAGAAAAACGCAAGAAAAACTAGCGGCGAAGGTCAGCAAAGGTACCTACTAGGAAAAATTAATAAAAGACAATCTGCAACTGAGAACATTCAGGACGCCGAACATCAGAAATCGAAATAATATTTCAGGATTTACAGGAGACAGTTGACGAAATAAAACACTACCAAAGTTGGAAGAAAGTTACTAAAGGACATCCGCAATAATGGACAATAAGAACCGCATCACATAAACATAAATAAATATCATGCATAACAAAAATAATAATGTTGCATAACCTATATGTATACATATATAAAAATGAAATGCTATTCATTGGTAATCGCATCACTTGAAAACGGCTGGACCGATTTGGCCAATTTTTTTTTTTAAATATTCGTAATAGTCTGAATAAGGATTTTAGGGAAAGAAAAATTGGTATCGGCAACACTTTCTTGGTGTTGCCATACAAAATTTTGATTTTTCACTATATGTTTGCCTGAGAACGCGACGACGTGGAGAGCTAAAATTTTGTACACGGCGTTTTAGTAAAAATTGTAAAGTTAAAAAAAAACTAAATCGGGCTACCCTTTCTTAGTATTGCCATACAAAACTTTGCTTTTTCGTTATATGCGTAATTCTTTCTTTTTGTTTTTTTTTTGTTTTTTTCATTATGATCTTGCAAAAGCTTGCAGGAAAAAAATGAAGTGATTCTACGGTCAACGCCAGCCGATGGACTTAACGCATTTTTGAAGTCGTCCGTTTTATATAAACACATCAAGCCACTCAAATTAAGTATCAACATACGTGTCGAGTTTCAGAACAGCCAATATGGAGAAATAATTTCAAAACAATTCCTGGACATTGGGAATGGCAAAATCCCCGTTGACATTTCGACTGGTTGCATTATATTTCCCGTCGATTTTTGCTAGTTCACAGAATCAAAGATCGAACTCATCCAAAAGGTGTTCCCAAAAATTGCTCAAATTTACATCGTTGGATTCCATTAATATAGCCAAGATGATATCGTCAACTATCTAACCGAATTTTTAAACACGCTGGAATTGCCCGGATTGCCGCCTCGCAATCTCCTAATGAAATGATATTGTTGCGAAATATCAATCAAGCGCACCTCTTTGCAATGGAACCCGGCTTGCGGTGAAGAAACTGACGTAATCGAAATAACAATTCTTAAAGGAAAGTACAAAAGAAAAAGCGTTTTGATACCACGCATCCCAATGATTCTGATCGACATGCCATTTGACTTTAAACGCTTGCAGTTTCCTGTGCGGCTTGCATTCGCAATGACAATATACAAATCACAAGGGCAGTCATTGGTCCATCCCAGACGTGTATTTTTAATGCAGTATGCACACCAGTTTAACAACAGAGTAGGCACCTCCAATGTGGTATTCTTGCTGCAGCCTTTCATTCATATAGGAATAGGGGACTGTATGTGTGGGTGCATTATTTCATTTCGAGTTTTGAGCTATGACGTGAATTTTCGGACCTCTATAAATAAATGCGGTTGTATTATTGCCGCACAACAAGTGAATATTGTTTAATTTTTGATACAAAATTTCTCTTCAAAGTGCAGCACAATTGTAGAGATTTCTCTCTGCTTCTTTTACCTCTTCCCTAGAAAATCGGTATGCATACTGCATCGAGAATACTCGTCTGGGATGGCCCAACTAGTGTTTGCGGCATTACCCTTGAAAATCCATCCCAGAAAACTCAACTTTCCGAGATACAGACAAATCTGAAAGTTTTCTGAAAACTGAAGAAAGAAACAAAACTTCGCTTCCGATGGTTCTTTACGAGTTCGTGATGATGTAGGAAGTGCGAATATTCGTAACATTCACGCAACAATGTCATACGAACTTTCGCCACGAATTCGTGAAGATTTCGGAAATGCGAATTTCAATTTCAATGTCATACTACCTTTCGTTGCGAATTCGTAAAGAAATTGACATTTAATGCATTTTTACGGTTCCCGGAACTATTTCGTATTAGCACAATGTGCAGTTAAGCACGTTCAAATTTTTTTGGAATTGAAGCGCGCAGCATTATAAATTGTGATTTCTTCTAGTGCGGTTCAGTGTGTTCAAGTTTTTTTTAAAGTTAAATAAATAAATATTAAAAATTATAAAGAGGAATATATGTAGAAATAAGAAAACGTAAGTTTCTAAACCTTATATAAACAATAATTTTATCTAGGAAAGTAAAGGTGTACGCGCATTTAATATTTGAATGGGTGATTGTGATTGCAAATTTGAAACCGTACTGTTTTCTTTATTGTTATTTTTCGCATTACAAGTCCAGTGAACATTCAGAGGACTTAAATAAAAAATATTTTGCTTCAAAGGGAAAGAAGGATATGCAAAAACAGCTGGTAAGATTATATTGAAAATTAATTATTATTGGTTTTTGTGGAACATTTCAAATTAAGTTTCAGAAATTTTCACAACACGGTTCCGAAGACATTGTAAAAGTTTTAATTTTTTCCCCAGTAACGATGAAAGCGCACAAATAAATTTTTTGTAAATTCAATTTTTAATTTTTTCCCTGATTAAAAATTGAATTTACAAAAAATTTATTTGTGCGCTTTCATCGTTACTGGTTAATACCAGCTGAAAGCAAAACATGGCTTAGTAGGCTAATTATAAAATTGATAAATGCAAGAGGGAAAATCATCTGTCTCGTTAGCTCAGTGGTAAGAGCAGTCGCCCGGCAAGCGGAAGGTCCCGGTTTCAAACCCCGGACGAGGCGATGTTTTTTCTTCTTGTATTTGTGATTTAATTTAGAATCATTAAATAAAAGTTCTTAAGAATTCTTCTATTCTCTATCTTGACCGATTCTAACAAGTGTAGGTTCGATTCCCGTCAGGGAAAAAATTAAAACTGTTTAGGTCTATTGAGCAAAGAAGTCTTCAATTTGGATAAGTATGAACCCTCCGCGATGATATGAGTAAACCAGATAATCCTCGTCGCTCCTCGAAAAACAAAATCTCTTCCATGCTTTAGTTTTCAAATTCTTAAAATGGCGTATTGAAGCATTGAGCCATGGCTGATTAAGACTTTTAGTCCTAGATCTAGAAATCGGTACATTCTGAACAAAACAATAACTTTACAACATTATCGATATCTCGTTCATTAAATATATTACTCCAGTCATGACTAGATAGCCAAGAGTCAATTCAAGAACAGTCAGCCTTAAAAAAAATAAAATAGTAATCGTCAGAGTAAGATACCAGGAAAACAAAATACAACATGAACTGCTGGATGATGAATAGACTTTGGAAGTTAAGGTGTTAAGCATTTCCTAGCCGTAATCCCATAACAATCCGAAAAGAACACCAAGTCAAGGAATCTCCCTGAGTCATTTGAAATGCCACTGCACTGGTAGAGCCCTGCAGAAACGATGTTGTCAATAAAGCAGGGAAAGTGCTGAGGAGCAGACAGATAAGCTGGACGAAAGCTTTCCTCATCAGAGTGGCATTGCCACGAGACAGTCGGCATATTAAAGTCCCCAAAAACCAGAAGATCGTCAGGGGGCAGCATAGTATCAGTAATCCTGTCGATAGATTAAACCAACGAATCGTAAGTGGAGGGAGGGGAACGTGGCGGAATGTGCACGTTGACAACAAATACATTCTTAAGCCGAACCCTCAGAACCATCACCAGAAGCTCAAGATCAGCCATCCACCCCGTCTAAATCAACCAATGAACACCGATTACCTCGCTGAACTGCACACAGAACACCCCCACCAACAGGAGCATCCAGTAGGCCCAAATGACGATCCCGATGAAAGACCTGAAACTCGGGACCGAAAGGCTCAGCGTCGGCAATTTTTTCACACAGCCGTGTATCGGACAAGCACACCACGTCAAAGCTTGTACTCGCAGATGACACATGTAGCTGGGTATTCTTAGATCGGAGTCCAGATATGTTCGCATAGTAGAACGAAATTTCCTTGTGAAGTTTTTTGAATGAATATCCTCCTCAGTTTGAATATCTATAGCTACAATCGTTGATAGATACAATTATCACTCAGAACCACGTTTTTTGCTCATTTTTACTTTGTTTACAAATTTTTAATAGCTTTTCACAAATTCAAAAAACGATCTCAAACAAATTTATTGAAATTCGGACAGGATAACGTCTGTCGGGTCAGCTCTAGTTACTATAAATATGAAAACGATTGGCAATAGAACATTCAGTTATTTTTTCAATCAGAAATGCAGTCGACTGTCTAAATTTTATACCCTGGATGATAAAATCATGGGGAATTATAAGTTTGTCGTTCCGTTTGTAATTCAAAGAAATAATGATGGTAGAGCAAAATGGATTGTCCACTCACGAATAATATATTAAAATTAACTTTCAGTACGTTACGTTTACATGAATAGTTGAAGTATACTTGAAGTATGCTTGAAGTAATCAAACTATCATGAAAACGCTCACTCAACGCATAAATTTCAACTTAAGTAATTGGAAAATTAAATTCAAGTCAAGTAGTTGGAATTAATTCAATCAACCGCCCTACCTGAGCTTCAAATGGATTTCAAATCAAGTACTCATGTAAACGTACTGTTTGATTTTTACATATTCGTCTCTCCGTCCGTCTGTATGTCCTCACGATAACTCGAGAGCCCGTGTATTTCGAGAGCTAAAATTTTACACACAATAGCAAAAAACGCAAATTAAGGTTCGCAAATTAGACAAATCGGGTAACTCCTTCGTGGGGTTGCCACACAAAAATTTCGTTTTTCACTATATATTTGTACTCTGTCTGAGAGCACGTCAATGTAGGGAGCTGACATTTGATACATTGAAATCGTAAATATGATTTTAAAAATAAGCTAAATCGGATAACCCCTTCTAGGATTTGCCATATAAAAATTAAGGTTTTTTGCGTATATTGTAAAAAATATCAGTCATGGTCGTTTTTATTGTACTGAAAAGTTCTTCAAATTCAAATTCAAATTTATTTTATAAACTCTGTACGAATAAGAAATGAAAATAGTATTATAACGATACATAGAATGAGAAACAAACTAGATTAGATTAGATTCGTAAAGGGGTGTGTAGGCGTCAGCCTCGCAATCACCGCGACCTAAAAGATCTATTGTGAGTCCCCGTTGAATTTATTCCCTTTCTAGGTTCAGACTGTTAATAAAGTCTAGGATCCTTCTGGGATTGAGGTTCCGTACGTAGTTAGGTGTAGGAAAAGTATGTTCGAGATGGAGCAGTCTCCGCCTGGTCAATGCTTCGCAGTTGCAGAGCAGGTGCTCCGAGGTTTCATGAGCATCCTGGCAAAAGCGGCAGGATGAAGTCTCAGCCAAGCCCATCTTCTTAAGGTAACAAACTAACTTAAAGTAAGATTAAATATAACGATATGAAGTTTTAAATAGGACGAAGAAGAAAAGAACAGCTAAATAGCATTATCGACCAATTGCAATCACTTCGATTCTTTCAAAGGTTTTTGAATCTATCATTAACTCTAAATTAATAAATTATCTAGAAACTAATCATCTCATCAACGATCGCAAATATGGCTTCCGAGCTGGACGCTCATCTGGTGAGTTGCTGATTTTTCTTACGGAACGTTGCAACCGTAGTCTTCACAATTTTGGTGAGTCCAAAATCGTTGCCCTAGATATTTCAAAGGCCTTTGATAGAGTCTAGCATCCAGCCATTTCAGCCGAACTTAAAGAACTTGCTCTCTCACCTCCTCTTCTATTATGGATTGAAAGCTTCCTATCTAGTCGCCAAATACGTGTTGTATTAGATGGCGTTACATCTGAGCCGCATCTTTTAAATGCTGGTGTGCCTCAAGGCTTTGTTATCTCTCCAAGTCTCTTTTTAATTTTCATTAATGATCTGCTTTATCTTACTTTCAATCCCATCCATAGTTTCGCTGATGACAGTACCCTTGATTTCGCTTACTCCTTTGACACTCTTGCGATCCTCTACAAGTCCTACATTAGACCTAGAATGGAATACTATTCCCATATTTAGCTTCATTGGATATTGTCCAAAAGAGAGGCTTCAAGCTCATTGGCGATATGGCAATAACTTGTCATATCGACTCACTCGAGCATCGCCGCAATTTTGGATGCTTTTCGATTCTTTATCGCTACATACATGTTCAATGTTCTGATGAAATATCTAGTCTGATCCCTTGTAGAATTATTCCTGCAGGCAATACTCACGCTGCAAGTCGCGCACATCTTTTTACCCTTCAAATTTCTTTCGGACGTACAGTAAAATTCCGTAATGCTCTTTTATCCCGAACAGTGCGAATGCGGAACAGTTTACCATCTACTGTTTTTCTTTGGGCTTACAATTTGCGAAGGTTTAAGAGTGACATACTTCAGCACCTTCGCCACTTTCCTCGTGTCCCAAAATCATTGCCCTATCTTCTTCCTGCCATGCTGTGCTTTGTATCATAGGGTCCCCTGAGCTGGGCTTAATTATATACAAAAAAAAACAAAATCGTATATTAGTATATGTACAAAAAAGTAAATATTCCACACGAGCTTGTTACTATAGAGAAAAAAGCAATAAATCTACAAACAACATACAATCAGTTAATGCTAAGAAATAAAACTAAATTAAAATCCTGTATCTAGCTAATTCCGTACTAAATTTATCTCTGCTGCGTGTTACCCTGAGTGAAGGCGGAAGACGATTCCACAACCGGCTAGCATGAACTAGGAAGTAACGCTCTGATATCACACAAGTATGTCGCGGACTAGTTAAGGTAGAAGTTCGGTTAGAACAAGAAAAATGAAAAATACAGGGTGGACCAAAGGTCCGCTTAAATTCAAATCGGTAGCTGAAGCGCAAGAGTGGCCAATGGGAATTCAGTACCATGGCGTCGTTCAGTGATAAAAAACGTAGGTTCTGTGTACGCGAGTACTACCGCAACAACGATTCTTTTACTCTAGCGCAACGAAAATTTTGCGCTCATTACAAAATACGGCGTAGATATGAAGCTCCATCGATTCAATTGATTAGAAAATGGGTACAGAAGTTCGAGGAGACAGGATCAACAATGAATCAACCACGATCTGGCCGAACTAGAACATCAAGAGATCCCGAAAACGTCGAGCGTGTAAGAGCGTCTATTTGTGAAAATCCTGGACTCTCTACTCGGAAGCTGTCTAACGCCTTAGGTTTTTCACCAGCGCTATAGGATTTCGATGATTTTAACCAACGATCGTGGTTTCAGCAAGATGAGGCAACATGTCACACGACTCATTAAGAGCTGTTCGCGAAATTTTTGGACAAAAAGTGATATCCAAAAGAGGTGCCATTAACTGGCCACCACGTATCTCGGACTTATCCCCAATGGACTTCTTTCTTTTGGGATACCATAAAAAAAAGTTTTAAATACCAACCCAGACTCTCTAGAGGAATTAAAGGAAAATATTCGAGAGGAAATGCAAAACATTTCACGAAACACTTGTGTTCGACCAACCTAAAAAGAAAGGAAAAATTAGACTAAAAATAAAAATAAAAAAATCTTACCAGCACCTGGTGTATCAACAGGTGCAAAGATCCCACGACGACCTGAAATAAATAAAAATGAATTAAAAAATTGAACTAAATCAAAATAAAGAATTAAAATCACAACAAAACTATGTTAGTTAATAAATGCAAAGCACATACAAACAATAACAAACCATGCAAAGCTAAATAAAATCCTTACTACAAAACATAAAACATAAAGAATATGTTAGTACACATGCCAGGGCACACAATAAACCTCCTTTCAATAGATTCGTGAATACCTGAGATGAGAATTTTACAAAACAAAAACTCACCTTGGCGGGTAAACACGGTATTGGAAAAGGTGGGAATTTACATAAAACCTACATATAAATTTAACAAATTTTTTACAAACCTGTGTAATAATCAATGAATCCCACGATGATCACATTTTACCACACAAAACACTATTTTTAACTTAAAAATTAACAAAGAGAACACTCGCGCGCGGCTGACATTTCGCATAAAAATAAACATACTTTCGCGATGTTTGACATATCACCCCGGGGTGAAAAGAGACGTAGAATTTAATGGGCGCGTTCGCGTCGCGATATTTTTCACGAGTTACGGGTAATTCGCGATTTTATGAATGTACCTTTACACCAATGAGTGCGAAAGAGACACAAAGGTGTGAAAGGGACACGAATAAAGATGAACGAAAATGAATTCTGAGAGGAATTTAGTAAATTGAACTAAAAGATGGCCTATCGATAAGTTATGGCACAGATTCGGAAAACTTATCATAATTACGTGAAATTAAAACCAATTTCTATGGGAAAGATGTCAAAAAATGCAATTTGTAATTTGGCATCAAATGACTACAATAAATTCACACATTGTAGTCAAATTAAGCTCAAAAATTGTATAATTCATTTTTATGGATATGAAATCGGACAATTTTTTCTATAAAAAGGGGGTTCATTCTTCATTCTGTCTTCTTATTTTCAAAGTTGTCAAAGTACGAGCACATGCAATAGCATTCCTCCCACAATTTGCAAGTTTATTCAAAGTGTCATCGATCAAAGGGAAATAGAACTTTCAGCAACATTACCATTTTTCAACAATTGGAGCAGTATAAATTTCAAAGGCAATTCGTAACTTCAACAAATTTCAAGTGAATTTATTGATTGAAATTTTATTAGCAACAAATTTCAATCAAATTCAAGGTAACCTTGTGAATTAATTATTTATTTTCAATTTGAGTTAAATTACATTGTGTCCGCATGCCAGGTGTTGGTCATACACATATGTATGAATTTAACAAGAACAATTGAATTTTTTTGATTCTTAATTTTTTTCTTTCAGCCATTTAACTAAATCACTCAAGTAAATCGAAATTTCTAACAATTATTCATCGTGTAAAAAATATGCCATTAGGTCATTTTTACACAACATAATAATTGGAAATTAGATCTACCTTGAGTTCTAATTACTATTTACTTTCAGCCATTAGTAAATATATTAGTTAAGAAATAGAAAGGAAAATTGTTTTTACCTTGTATATATAGAAATAAAATTATAACGTAGCATAATTTTCTAATTTGTGATTATTGAATAGAAAAGGATAAATTCGAGTAAAATATAGTTTTTTTTTGTACATTTCAATTTCCTTTAGTAATTAAATACATAACAACACAGTGAATTAGTGAATTGTAAGTGAAGTTTCGAAGCTTTTACGTGTAAGTTGAAGGAAGTAAATTTGACATATCGAAATAATTGTTCAAGTAATTAATTTTCTCATAAAATCAAAGTTTGTTTAGTCATTAGTATTATCGTTTACAATAAATAATTGAATGAATAATAGAGTGACAAATTTCTTTTTATTTAACCGCTACACTCCACCAGGATATTTATTCCAGCATACATCATATTCTCGTTTGTAATCATAATTTGTTTGAAAGTCAATTATTGGAATTGACAAGTTTCATTAAATTGTGTTTTGCGAACGCAGTTGTGTGTAGACGTCAATTATTGGAATTGGCAGTCAGCTGTGATTAAACAACTTGTGAGACCGTCATTGAAAATTTCCGCTCCAGGTTGCAGCAGTGTCAAAATAATCAAGGATTACATATGGATGATGTAATTTTTAAAAAATAAAATCCCTATTTGTGTACTTTAATAATAAATAAACAGTTTTTACCTCACATAACTACTTTCTTTTAAACGTAAACGGACTTTTGGTCCACCCTGTATTATACAGATAGTCCGGTTTTCTATATTTAAGGATATTGTATAAAAAGATTAATATTCTTTGATGAAGATAGGATAAACAATAACTGAAGTAACGTGTGCACTGATATGGCAACAGCTTCGAAGTCCATATATGCAAAGAATAGCTGAGTTGAAGGCAGTATTGAGCTTGCGCATTGATATAGAGTCCATCTTACCAGCAAATATTTCGCAGCGATACATAATGATAGGAATAGTGAGCATACGAACGAGCATACGTCTAGTGGATAGAGCAGTATAGACCGACGATAGATAAAGCATACGGAGAGTTCCGTAGATCTGAGCAGTGGTGCTGTTAACGTGATAACTCCAAGTCAAGGTTTTGTTAAATATAATATCGAGATTACAAACATTATCGCAGTACGTGATAAGACATTTATTGAGTACGGCATGTTTGTATATAAAGCCAGAGTAATATTGAAATTTTAGACATGAGGCTAGCGTTGCGTGCGACGTGTAGGAAAAAATATGCTGTCAGATTGAACGCGTTAACATTTGAGTTTCGCCAAATTTGCTTTGAATTTTTTGTTATAAATTAGCTCACATTTATACAAACTACACAATAAACATTTCTCATTTTCCTTTTTTGCCCTCAGAAATAAAAAAAAAACACATCTAAAACAGATCAGGCAGCAGTACAATTTCCCAAGTGTTAGGTTAAATTGAACGTGAACACGACGAAAAGTAGAAATTCGTCCATTTTTTTCATCGTGAGCGTCGCGTGCGGTCGTAATCTTACCTCCCTATACAACAAGCGTACATTCCATATTACCTTTCAGTACATCCTACACGACTTACACGTTTGAAACTTTCAATCTGACTCCAGCTTAACAGTCGAGTTACTTTTATTAAGTTTATGGATCAAGTTATTTTGCTTGGACCAATTCAAGACTATCATAAGGTCCTTATTTAGTTTGTTCACACTCTTATCAATCAACCCTAAAACATGTGTATATAATTTTGCAAATCTTCAGCATATAGGTACAATTTAGAGTATCTTATCACATTAGGGATGGTCTTTTGTGAAAACCGAGAGAAGCAGCGGTTCGAAAATAGAACCTTGAGGAACACCACAATTCGTTAACAAGAGTGCAGAGGATGAATTGTTGTATTCGACCATTTGCATTATATTACAGCGATAAGATGCGACAAGCTTGCACGCAGAGAGGGAAAAATTGTAGTTGTTGTTGACCAACTTATTGATTAAAAGTCTGTGGTTGACCTTATCGTAGGCCATAGAGCGGCACAGGCGCAGTAACTTTTCTTCCTCAATTTCCAGCTGTATGTCTTCAGTAACTTTCAAGATAGCTGTCGTGCAACTATATCCAGGTCTAAAGCCAGATTGATAGGGATTCAAGAAATTGTTGCTTGTACAAAATTTTTTCAAACATGAATTAGTAGAAGAAGCTACAACCTCGGCATTTATTACATTACGATTTGAATCCACCATTGTTCAGAATATAAAATCATATGAAATTGGTCATATTTATTTTTACTGTCCATTGAATCATACTAGAAGTTATGGCGAAAAACCACTTTAACAATAAAACTTGCCCGTATGGTCTTCTCAGACGAAATTACATACGGGCATTTATCTGGGGTATCATAAGAATAGGTCTTAGACCAAGTCTAGTTTTTTTATTTGTTGCTCTTTAGAATTGTGCATAGGTGTTGTACCTAGGCACATCATCCACAGAGGCATAAGTTCTGCACTTAAGCTTAACCAGCAACCTACCCGATGTCCAGAGTAAAACTTTGGGCATATTGCTTATGCGGTGAATTCATCGAGCTACAAACAGCGCTTATATACATATTTTATTTTTACAATTGAAATCAAGGAAGTGCACTAGATTTCCATCTTTCCTTCATCGTAAACTGATAAAAGTGGTAAAGTGCTTCGTTCAAAATTTAATTTCGTAATGTTGATGATAAAAGCTTTTTTGGTCTTATATGAATGCTGCAACGTAACTGCACTTTGTTTCTATGTGGGGTCTTTGCATTTATCGATTGAAGTGTAAATTTTTTCTTCTAAATAGTTTCTACATATATTTGGTACCACAGATAAGGAGGACCCTTCTTAAACGGGCATTCAAGTAATGCGCTGCACGCAGGTTTTAAATTGTTCACTTCCGTTTGTAAAGAAAAAAATCATTTAAAGTGGTTCAATTTTATGGGGAATACGTACAATATAAACCACTGAAATTTTATATTTACAACTTTATTGGCTACATCGGCACTTTGTGATAGTACAAAATCACTTTGGCTCTGATTCTGTCTACATACTTCCGAGTAAAGATTGCGACAGACTCCGTTAAACTTTAATTTACATTATATGTCTTTAAATTAAAATATATTTTTATGCAATGTGACTTCTTATCTTTTTAAAAGACATATTTCTGTGGGAACAAGAATAATCAGTAGCTCCATCTTTGTTCGCCATGAGGATATTCAAACCTCCTTTTGGAATTGATTCCACGAAGGGCCTAAACATTTTGGAGTCAAGGTTAGCCACGACTGTTCAAACTAATTATTCCAAATAGAATTTCCATCAACAGAACGAATCGGCCAGCCGAAAAGGTTGATATTGTGACCCAAGAATAAACTTCTGTGGAGTTTCTTTTGTGAATCGTAGCATTTTCCTTTGATAAATTAAATGATCGACAGGAGAGTATGCAAGATATTTTTACGAGCGTGGCCTTGGTTCGATATTTTAAACACAATATTTCAGGTATAATTCAAAAGTTCTTTTTTTATTTAACTTTACTGTTTACTATCAAAATTCACAAACAATTATCAGATCTACTCTTTAGTTATCGCTAGTACTGTACTTCTAATAATCACAATCCAAATAGCAGGGTTGTAAATGAGCGGACTCATTTATCATATCAACTCATCGCTCAACTCAGGACTTGAGTCCGCTCAATCATTGAGTCCGCTCAACAGTTGAGCGGTGGTTCATCGCTCGAAATTTGAGCGGACTCACTGGTTGAGCGGACTCAATCGTGAGCGGACTCAGTCTTGAGCGGACTCATTGCTTGAATGAACTTGAGCGGACTCAAGTCTTGAGCGGACTCACTCCCTGAGCGGACTCATCTTTTGAGTCGAGCGGACTCAAATCATATGTTAAATAACATAAAGAGAATCTGATTTAATTAAAATTGAAACTGAAATTTCAATAAAATAAGAAAAGCTTATAAAAAAGTCATTCATTATATTATATTTTATTAATTTAGCTTTTGCTAATTTTCTTAGCCAACATTTCTTCTTCCTCCTTCCTTCCTTATTTAAAATATGATTTGATTCCGCTCAACTCAAATGATGAGTCCGCGCAGGCAGTGAGTCCGCTCAGGCAGTGAGTCCGCTCAGGCAGTGAGTCCGCTCAGGCAGTGAGTCCATTCAAGCAATGAGTCCGCTCAAGACTGAGTCCGCTCACGATTGAGTCCGCTCAACCAGTGAGTCCGCTCAAATTTCGAGCGATGAGCCACCCCTCAACTGTTGAGCGGACTCAGTGATTGAGCGGACTCACTGCTTGAGTTGAGCGATGAGTTAATTCAAAATGTGAGTCCTTTACATCCCTGCCAAATAGTTTACTTCGTTCACTTCGCTGTCTGAAATAATACCCGCCTCCTGGATGTGAGCAGTGCCGTATTTATACTCTACGAATTATCCTAGAACCTTCCTGAATATTCCATTCTCCAAACCCAGTTTACTAGGATCTCACTAACCTAAAGTTGTTTCCATTTCCAATAGATGTCGCTTGTATCACTTTGTGGCGCGTAACAATATGAAAGGAGTTTTTGTCTAATAAATTTCCGGTATTCCAGGTTATTCATACGATAGGAAGAAAAGGCAAATTCTACGGTTCTATGACTTCTAAAGGCGTCCCATGCCATCAATAACATGCCCCAATAACATCATATTTTAAAATTCTACATATATACACCATTAAGGCTAAATTTTTTGTCATCTGAATAAATTATTTAAAGGTGGAATGACGGTCCAGATGATCTGTGCAGATCCTGGAGCATGACCTGATCCAGTTAGGCGGCGCAGAGGCGTGGGGATTAAGAATAGGTTCTTTCAATTTTACAAAAAAAAAACCAACAAGTTAAGTTCATAAAGCTCAGATATATTTATTGACGACTTTCACACTTTGGAATTAAAACTTGACTAACTGTTTTATGTCTTGTGGAAACTTTATGTTGAACGATTGAATTACATTTATGCTGAGGTAGCATCTACAATGTTTTACATTGCTACCTTTGTCTCTATGGGATTGAACTTTTTTAAGAACAAGTGAGGTGTAAAAATGCTAATGAAACTGGCTACGTTGAAATTAATTAAATTTACTTAGATACTTGAATATGATTAAATATGATTTTATGCTAACGGATATTGTTTTATTTTACTATTGCTGATATTAGGTATCACATAACTCGCGCCCCTCCTTGAAGACCACTGAAAAAACAAATTGCCACTTCGCAATTTTTCCTAACAAAAATTTCTGGAAGCGTGCAATTTGATACGTTTGAGAACGCAGCCCTTATGGCTAGCGATCAGGCGCATATACAGGGGGAGGGTCACGGGGTCATGACCCCCCCCCAAGTGCCACCTCACCTTTGTGGTAAATTGAATGTGCCGTTAGACCGTAGACTGGGTTGTAAAAGTTTAACAGGACGATTTTCGTATGGTAGGGACACAACGTGTAGCTGACGCTGGCGATTAATGCTGGTGCTGTAACGCATGGTTGGTAATTCCTTTGTCTTCTTTTGAGTAGTAATAGTGCAGTCATTCGCTCGTAGCTCCTCGCTTTTAAAACGTGTACAATTTTTTTAGAATTTTCTTGTGTTTTATATAGTATCGAAAAGTCATCTAGCATACCTATCACAGGATATCATGGGTTGTCTCTGGTGGCAACCCAAAAAACAGCAGGCTCGCTCTGAAAATTTTCTCGGGTATACTCACACAAACAAAGTCTAGTTGTGATTTGATATTAATGTCATTTGACATTTTTACATTTGACATTATTTTAATGGCAACAATTATTATTAACACCACTCTACTATTATTATACTCAAACTTATTCCGCAAACAAATTACCAACCACTTTCCGCACAAAATTCATAGCTTACTTTGACGTTAGTTTACATACAAAGCGAACTTTTCCAGGTGCACTCTCAAAACGCTCGATTGAACGGGGTTGCCTCCAGAGCGTGCCTGGATGTTCAAACTAAAACGACATAAGAATCTCTGCGAGTTCGTTTTAAATTTATTTTCACTGCCCCACTCCAATACAGATTGTGAATGTGTATTTTCAAAAATATTTCTCCTAAAAACTAAATTTAGAAATAAATTAAAAATACTAACAGTATAAATGGATCTGTTTTAGCTTCTAAAAGTGTAAAGTTCAGTGGATGCGTTGATTTTGAGCCAACTGATCTCATACACAAGAAAATGAAGACTAACAATTGCGAAGAAGTTTTTTAAATAAACGAACAAAATAATTATAATCCAGAAGCAAGTTTTCTCCTAACATAGAGTAAAGAACATCGTTTTCTATTTCTTTTCCCGTTAAAGTAAGCCCTCGATCGTCAAAATCGGTGGGAACAAGGAAAACAACTGTAAAGGCTATGGTATATTTATTCAGTCTATCGATTTAACAATCTTACAGACAGGAAACAATTACATATTTACAAGCTATGTAGGGGAAGGGAGGGTAAGATGACGAGTCGGGCAAGATGACGAATCGTTAATTCTGTAATTTCTACTGGATTAAGTTGGCTCCGTTTGCACGGTTAAGGAGAAACTAACATCAGCATCCATCTATTATACATTCAATAGCGTCTCATTTATTAACATGCAAGTTCTTTGTAAAATTATGTTCGAAAAAGTTGTGTTATCATCAAATTTGGTAAGCCTTTGAATTTCCGCCCAAGTGTTTTCTTAAATTATATGCACTTATAAAGAAAATTTCAAATAAAGTTTAAACCAATATTTTTTACCACTTTAATTTATAAAGGGTCGTTTCGGGTAAGTTGGCGAATTAACAGGCCGGATAAGATGACGAACTCCTTATCTCACCCGAATCGCTCACAAATTTTGCTCTGACCTTTTGTATTAAAATTGTATTGAAATTATATGGAAGAAAACGAGAACAAGAATTTCGTGGCGGCAGAGCTTTGTGTGATCTGTAATGACACTAGTAAAAATGAAATGTGGTATTTCTGTTCAATATGTCGTAAATTGGTCCACGCCACGTGTAGTTAGGCCAGAAGCGAAGTGCAAAGCCTATATATGCTAATTTTATATATAAAATTATATATGTGAATTGATTTTGCAAGCGGAGATAAGATGACGAATTTGACATGAAGTCAAACAAATGAAATAGAGATTCTAAGTTTTTAATTTATGAAAATCTGAAAATTAGTACTTGAAAGTAAAGCTATTAATGATTGCTGTAAATAAATAACTAAGACTTTAGGTCAAAACTACGAGGATATAAAAAATTATAAAAAGCTTGCTACCGTCATCTTATCCTCCTTCCCCTATATATTAGGCAAGCATTAGAAACAATCATAGACATCATTATAGAATCCATTAATCATTATACTTGTGGAATCATAAATTTTTATAGAATCATTACATAATTGCTAACTTCTCCCTTAGAAATTTTTACATAAACACATGTAAATTACAAAGTTATATAGAATTATATCGATATATCCTTAGAAAACACAATTAAATGTCAATTTAAGAATTAATTAATAGCAAGAGTTAAGGAATAATGAAGAAATTGGAATGAAACTAGGTGGAAGGAAAAGCACAGGACCAAGTCGACCCCAGGGATGGTAGCCTGCGCGCTTACCAACTGAGCTACTGAGGTCACAGTAAAAAATAATTAGATTTATATTTAGCACCTCATCTTACCTAATTAAGATAGTTTTCCGTAGTTATTTTACCATGAAATACTTTTATCCTATTATTGGGTTGAAATGCGGATGATTTTCGAGGATTCTGATATGGATGTGATCTGTGTCTCTGAAACATGGTTTAAGCCTGATCTGAATAATGGGCTTGTTGAGATATCTGGATATGAAGTTCTTCGTAATGATCGCTCATGCCGCACTGGTGGCGGTGTGGCTACATACTTCAGGAGAGGATATCATTGGAAACCTGTCCTGTGTAGTGAAAGCTCTATTGCTGGTGCCGATTATATATTCTGTCAGCTTAGTTCAGGTTTTGATAAATGTCTGATTGGCTGCGTATATAGACCACCTCACATCAATCTTGATAATCTCAAAAATGATCTTTCCCACATCGTTCCACAGTTTTGTGACGTCATTATCTGTGGCGACTTTAACATCAATTTTCTTGATGGTTCTAGCTCAAACTCATTTGATAACTTTATATTATCTGTAGGTCTTTACAGACCCAGTAGCGAACCAACACGGGTTACCAATTCAAGTTCTTCGCTCCTTGATATTTTTCTAATCGCTGATCAATCCAAAATCAACTTCATAATCTCCATTTGCAGGCATCTTCTATTCAGGGTTTCCTTTCCTTCCGTAATTATAATGCAATTAATTTAAATGAGCTTCATCACGAGGCTACCTTCTTCCCTTGGGATACCCTTAATTATCTTGATGATGTTAACGATCAAGTTGAATTGGTAATTAATGCGATCAATTATCTCCACGATAAATATGTGCCTCTTGTCACTAAACGTGTTAGGCGAAGGGACTGTCCTTGGTTTTCCGAAATTATTAAACGGTTGATTCAGTTGCGTAAAAATCTCATATTTGCGTTTAAGTCTGTTTAGTCCAATGCAATTGGATCTGATGGTATTGATATACGATTTCTCAAACCTATTGTACACATTATCAATACTGCTATTACGACTTCTTCCTTTCCACTACAGTTTATAGTTGCCAAAGTACATCCGATAATGAAAACATAACATCCTTCCGGGTCACAGGATTTTAGGCTAATAAGTATTCTTTCGGCACTATACAAAGTTACATAACAATTACTCTATGAGCAAATTCAGATCTTTACCGATACCCACAACTTAATCGCTAAAGAGCAATCAGGCTTTAGATTCAAACATAGTACTGTTTCCGCACTATTGTATCTTACTGAATCTGTTAGACGTAACACTGAGCTAAGGCAGGCCACGATTTTGTGCTCGTTAGATTTTTCTAGGGCATTAGATTCGGTTGACTTTTCTAGCCTTTATAAGAAACTATTAACACAGTTGTATTTAAGGCGGTCTGCGGCTAATCTCATATTGTCATATTTAACTGACCGAAAACAGGCCACTGTAGTAAAAATTCGCTCTTACAGTTTATTGGAACCAATTTCGGTCCTTACGCAATCAGGTTAGCAATGCCGTCCGTCGAGAGAAGAAAATATATTTCTCATCTATTCTAAACAACTATGGAAGAATTTAAAATCTCTAGGCATTGGTTCCTCTAATATTTTTTGTTGCACAGAAGATCCTGATGAGCTTAATAGACAGTTTCTATCTCATGCGAGGTTGTATAATGGTAATTCAATTGATATCTCCTTGATGACTCCCCACGCTTCCAATACTTTTAGCTTCTCTCGCGTTACTGAAGTTGACATATTTACTGCAACTTCCAGTATTAAGTCAAATGCGGCAAGTATCGAGGGCATTAATCCACGATTTATCCGTATTCTGCTTCCTCATCTTCTTGCACCTCTCGCTCATATTTGCAATACATGCAATATGAGATGCCAGTTTCCAAATTACTGGAAACTTTCAAAGGTCATACCAATCCCTAAAAGCTCTGCTCACACTGACTATCGTCCGATTAGTATTATTCCTTTTCTTTCCAAAATATTTGAAAAAGTGATTTTTCTTCAAATATCTAAATACGTTGCTGCCCACAACTTGTTACATGATTGTCAGTCTGGCTTTCGACTCAACCATAGTGGTACCTCTGCTTTACTGAAGGTAACTAATGATAATCGAATTGCTCTTGATGAGGATAAGTTCGTGGGGTTAATTTTTCTCGATATTTCCAAGGCCGTAGATACTGTTGATCACTTACTGCTTTGCAAGAAACTGGTAGATAATTTTCAATTCTCGTTGCAGGCTACGAAATTTGTCTATTCTTACCTTTCTAATCGTGCACAAATGGTGTTTTCAGCTGATAGGTATTCATCCCCACTTTCTGTTGTATCTGGGATTCCTCAGGGATCAATCCTGGGTCCATTATTCTTTTCTATGTTCATAAATGATATTTTTACCTGTGCTAAGCACTGTCATATGCACCTGTTTGCAGATGATGTGCAGGCGTATCTCTCAAGGCTTATTGGTTTAATTAAGGATAGCGTTAGCTGCCTAAATGAAGACGTCGAGAGTATCCACCAATGGACCATCCTAAATAATCTTCTAATTAATCCAGCGAAATCGAAAGCTTTGGTTATTTACAGGACTTCTATTGACACGTCGTACTTTCCTCCGATCATTCTTAATAATAGCACAATTCCATATGTTGAATCGGTTCGTAATCTTGGGGTAATTTTTAATAAGACCTTGAAGTGAAACGACCACATTAAGTTTATCATGCGTAGAATTTACGGTGGCCTTCGTTCGCTTTGGGCCACAAGCTTCTTTACACCTACTGAAACGAGATTGTATTTAGTGCGCACACTACTGGTTCCCTTAATATCTTATGGGTGTGAAATCTATGGCAGGCTTGATTCTGTTTGCTGGAGGATGCTTTTAAATACATTTAATTCTATAATTAGGTACATATATAACCTTCGTAGATTTGATCACGTCTCACCGCATGCTTCTGCAGTTTTCGATTGTACTCTTGAAGCTTACTTGCAGTTTCGATTGGTTACTTATGTCGCTAAAATCATTAAACTTGCGCAGCCCAAATATTTGTTTGACTTACTTACGTTCGCTCGGTCCACCCGGACAATAACTCTTATTTTGCCTAATGCTAGTTACCTTGTTAGTAGACGCCTGTTCTTCATCCAAGCTATCAAATTATGGAATTCTTTGCCAGCTTCCTTGCGAAGATCGCTTATGTCAAGCACGTTGGCCACCTTCAATCACAATACTTTAATTTACTACTCTTCTTAGAATAATTATTTATTATAATTTAGTTTTAAATTTTCTTTCTACTTAAATTAATTATTTTCTTTGATCTTTCTTAGCCTTGTAGTTTTGTAAGTCTAAATATAAGTTTTGAGTTACTATGTAGTATAAAAATCTTTGTTTTTCTTTTAGTTATTGTATCCTTTAACTTGTGCAACCCAAAAGAATTTTATATTCTCATTTGTACAATGCCAATTGCTGAATAAATTGAATTGAATTGAATTGAATTGAATTGAATAATACATAAAAATGTACTTAGTACTTCATAATTAGATATCATGTATATTTCTACATCTGCATTCACTAAGTGTTAATTCATAATTTATTCAAAATAAAAAAAAAATTATCTAATATTTTATTATTCCTACGGTAAAAAAAAAATCGAAACAAGGTCATTTTTTAGCACACCTACGGTAGAGACACAACTAATTCTAATTCTGATAACATACCCCACTACTCTCCGCCATTAGATGCGGTGTGCCTGCCGAGTAAGCTAGTGACTTTAATTAGCACGTCCTCCACAATTCGCCCAGCCGAAAAAAGCAAAATCCCATCATCCTTAGACTGATCTGGATTTACTTCCCTAATTTTAATTTATTTATTTATTTATGGAATCTATCTGAAAATCCATGAATATGAAAACAAAGAAGAAAAACATCCAGAACTTTTACAAACCAGCAAAAAACGTTTCATCTATTTAGACGACTTAAAGTCACCTAAAAATAATTAAAGGTAAACCTATAAAATATCCATAACAAGGAGAAAATAATTAATTCAACAGCGTTCTCTCATAATGGTATTCATTTGTCTGCAGGTAAAGAGATTCTATTCAAATAATCCCTTCAGACAAGTCCTCCTAAAATCGTCCAAACTTTTACTTACTGCAAAGGAGAATGTCAAAATTTCTTGATTTATAAAAATTTTAAATGAAGACAAGTCTATCAAGATATTTATTTTAAACACATACATACATACATACAATATACTGAATTTCCTGAAAGTTTAACATCCCTGAAGTTTGCATTCTGAATTTTTGAAAAGTGTTCACCGACCAAAATGTAGTAGACACTTCAACCAACAAAAATTCCATTCCTCTCGCTCGAATGTACTCTTTTTGGTCGATTAATAAATGATGAGAAAGTTTGAGCTCGAACTTTACTAAGTGAAAGTTTAAAAATGATTTACTTGACGGAACTTAAATTAAGGTAGACGTGTACATAGACGTGGTACCTATACTGCCACTGAATCATTGACTTGTTTCTGTTTCAAGTTTTTCGTTAAAACAATTCCGTGATTTGTTCAAGCCCCCGGAATGCCCTGGAGAAGATGAACAATTTTCTACTAGGACCAGAGAAAAGTAATTTTCAATGTAGGATTTTTAGATTGAAAAAAAATATATATATATATATAAATATAGGTATATATTATATACCATGCATATAAAGAGATAAGCGCATATTCAAAGGAACTTCTTATATATACTTTTGACTCAGAAGTAGTTATCTTGTAGTTATTGAAATAAAAAGAAAGACTTAAGGTATTTGTACTCAAATGAGGAGCTTAGTTTACGGTTATGGAATGACTAAGTTCCGCTAAAAGAGTTCTTTCTTCTACTTTAAGTTTGTGAAATAATCATTTTTGTTTGCTTAGTCTTCAATAGGACGAACAACCATAGTTACTTTAGGTTCTTCTACAACTCTATTGCAGAAATTTTTATTTTGAAGATTTGAAGAATGTCAATTATTCTAAGATCTAGTTCTTTACTAAAGACTACTTAATTAATTGCTATAGGGTAGGTATCAAAATGGGGAAAGATTGCACAAATTTACATAAACAAAGATTGCACAAATTCACATAAACAGTGGACTCAAGAAAATTTAGAACATGCTTTAATGTCTCTAAAAGGTGGCGAATCACTAAAAAATGTGTCGCAAAGATTTGATAACCACAGAGGAATATTACGGAGATATTTGAAAGGTGGACCTGCACTGATATGTTTATGCATAGCAGTGATATTCTGAAGTTGGTTTACCACTAACACCAGCTATAGTCCACCAACAGATGTTTAAATATTGTGAAAACAACAAAATATTAATCACAAATTCAATAAGAATAAACAAACAGTGGAAAAAGACTGGCTTCGTTTATTCCTCCAGAGGCATCCTGATCTGTCCAAAAGTAAGGCGCAATCAGTACCGAATATATATGTCTGTCAAAAGTGGGCAAGTTTCCAAATATTCAAAAATCATTCAATAGAAATCATGTAAATAATATACATATCGACAAGGTGTTGCAAAAGTATTATTACATATACGCTAAACTTAGGTAGCTGGGACCGAGTTAAGAAAAACAAGTAAAAAAGCTAATATTAGTCTTAGACCAATTCTTATGATACCCTAGATGAATGTCGGTATGAAATTTCGTATGGGTACCCATTTGAGCAATTTTGATTTTTGCAGTGGTTTTTCGCATATATTTCTAGAACGGTTCGTCGGACAGAAAAAATGATTATAACCAATTTTATAGGATTTCATATTCTGAAGAAGTTTTCAGTACAATAAAAATGTCTTGGACTGATCGTTTTCACAGTATACATAAAAAACCTAAATTTTTATATGGCAACATCAAGAATGGGTTTCTCGATTTAGTCCATTTTTGAAATTTTATTTGCTAGTACAATAAAAACACCACGTACTAAACTTCAGACCTCTACGTTGACGCGTTCTCAAGTAATGTTCAAATATATAACGGAAAACGAAATTTTTATATGGCAACCCCACGAAAGAGTTGCCCGATTTGTCTCATTTTCGAATTTAATTTTACTTTTTTTTTTCAAAGTCCGTGTATAAAATTTCAGCTCTCTAAGTATACGCGTTCTCGAGTTATCGTGCGCACGGACGGACGGACGGACGGACATGCAAAAATCAAAATAACTTTTAATATTATGCGTGGGTGTCCAATCTCTACCATCATTATTTCGAGGTGTTACAAACGGAATGACAAACTTAGTATACCCCTATAGATTTCATCTAGGGTATAAAAATCCTATAAACCCAATTAGCAAAAATTCCAGATGTGGAATTTTCGCACGGAATTCCAGCGGAAAAAAGTGACGGCATTCTCACACACACAGCTGTTTTTACACGCTACAGCGAACGCTATTTTCAGCTTTACAGATGTGTTGGAGGTATACGAAAAATTGTTAATGGCTTATATTAGCTGTGTTCTTTTGGTTCCGTGTAGTGTTCTGCAAAACACAGGTGATTGCGAATTGAATAGATTTGTAGAGTGCATAGCAGTAGAAAAAGTTTTGAAAGTATGTATAGCGAAAATAATCAAGATGCCATGACTTTAATTCTTACAAAACACTAAATCTGTCAAACTTTGCTCCGAATTTATCAAGCTCTATTTTAGCATTTTGCAAGGATTCAAGTCAAGGCAGTTTGATTATTTTCTCTATACTTTCGAAACTTTTTCTACTGCTTTGCATCTTACAAATTATATATGTTCCACTGTTTAATTAAAAAAAGCAGAAAAACCTTTGAAATTCCTACGAATTCCATATAGAAATGCTACGGAAAAGTCTGGGAATTCCATGCGCAGTTCCCTTCGGCCAAAGAAGCGGAAATCCGTGAGCAAATAGTACAGATTTCCAGGTAAACTCGTCAAAAATGACAAGGAAAATGACCGAAATTCCATTCGAACTGCTTATGGGGAAGTTTTGCCGTACATTCAGTTATTTCCGAGTTATGCTGGCAACACTGTTTGGTGTACTGGAAATTGTAGACTTTTAAATTTTAATGTAGGTACATACATATCTCAGGAAGTAAATGGCCTAGAAAGCTGAAACAAATTTTGTTTAACTTACAATATCAATATCTCCTGAAAAAAGGACATTGCTATATTCATCCAGCTACGATACTTTTGAAATAGCAAAATGTCAAAGTGGAATTTGTGTCTTTTGTTTTACAAATTTCTTGCTTTGGGAGCGATTTATTCACTGACATAAAGAATGGACTGAGCGATCCTATCTAATTCCAAATTTTGGCTAAAATCTATTTGTCTCTTCCAAGCTCAAAATGTACACTGAACTGTATCCAGTTTTGGAAACAGTACGGCTGTATTAATTGGAATGCATTGGAATTGCCATAAAATTTCAGACAAATATATTGTTTTTATACGTCTATCTCTTACAAGCTCAAGGAAACTTGACAACAAATCTGCAGAGGAGCACATTTTTCAGTAATATTACAAATGAGTTTTTGGGTTAATTAAAACAAGTCCTGGGCAATTTGCCCAGGAGTATGTGTACGACTCATTTGCTATAGCAAATAAGTTAAATTGCTATTTTGTGAACAGCATCAAAGATTTGCACGGTTCCATTTCTTCTACGCAATGTTCGTTACCGACTACCACATTAACTGCTAGATTTCAAATACATTACTGTGATGAATTTACAATTTGAATGGAAAAAGGAAACAGATGATGGCAATGCTGTGGTGGTTATATTCTTAGATTTTAAACGCGCTTTTGAAACTGTGGACAGAGGAATTTTGTTTAAAAAGTTACATATGTACGGTGTGCGAGGAGTGGAACTTAAATGGGTTAGATCGTATTTGGATGAAAGGTCGCAGAGAACAAAAGTTAATAAGATATTATCAGACCCATTGACAGTGGATATTGGTGTACCACAAGGATCAGTGTTAGGAGTCATTCTCTTTCTTATCTACATTAATGATATAAAAAGTGCAATTCAGTTCAGTAAAGTGGCGTTGTTTGCTGACGATACTTTAATATATATAAATGGAAGAGATATGAAAATTATGTGTGAACAGTTAAATGAGGACCTTGAAAACATGAGTAAATGATTGAAAGCAAACAAATTAAAATTAAATCTATCTAAGACCAAATGTATGAAGTTGAACTCCGTGGACAATATCTCAGTGTGTATTGATGGCACAAGTATTGAGTGCGTGGAAAGCCTTAAATATCTCGGGGTGATAATAGATAATAAACTAAAGTTTAAAGAGCATTCGGACTATATTTGAAAAAAAAATAGCTAAAAAAGCAGGATTCCTGAAAAGAATACGACCGGCTCTAAATTTAAAAAATGCCTTAATGTTATATAACGCATTAGTCTTGCCACATTTTTCATATTGCTCGACCCTCCTGTATGCAAGTTCGATCGATATAAAGGATCGCCTTCAACTCTTACTAAATAAAGGGATGCGGGTGATTCTGAGATGCAACATATATACTCCGATTCGAGTTATGCTGGAGACCTTACAATGGATGAATGTTAGACAACGTCCTACGTACGAAGCAATGATGTTTATTTTTAAAATAAAGCATAATATACTACCTGAATATCTGCGAGAAAATATTGTAACTGTTGCAGAGTCCCAACCGTATAACTTGCGTCACAATCAGAATTTTAGACTCGCCAGATGGAATAGAAGCAGCACCCAAAATTCTTTGATGTACAAGGGATTGCAGTTTTTTAATAACTTACCATCAGAATTAAAATCGGAATCAAGAATTCGAGTTTTTAAGTATAAGTTAATACAATTCAATCGCATAAACGATAATTAAATTAAGTATAGAGAAGTAGTCAAATGAATTATAATTATTATTATTTTTAAGTTCACAAAATAATTTTAATTTAATGCAATACTATTTTAGAACATCTTTAGTGTTTCCAATCGACAAATAATAATAAATTATGAATCGGTGTGCAATTGTACGAAATAAAGGGTTTTCACGGCCTGTTCAATATTTGTGCCATTTTTGAAGCAAGAACGCTCAGTCCATTCTTATTATACGTCAGTGGATTTATACAAAAATTCTAATTAAATTTTTGTTTTTTTTTTTTAAGTAAAAAAAACTTATGTTGGGCTGTGAACTGCCTCGAGAGGGGAAATGAGTGACAAAAACCTGACCTTCCCCTTCTTCGCGGCGTTCACTCAAAAAAATTGTAAATGGCTCGAGCACCCGTTCTCGTCTTCCAATAACGCATAACAATTTTATGGAAAAATTGTCCAGTAAATTTCTAATAAAAATTTGTGGCCTTCCCTACATGTTCTTCAGAATTTGTATGCATTTGGTCGGCATGGGTGCTTGGGGGGCGGCTAATAATTTTTTATAAGCGTAGACCACTGACTTATAACAATGGACTGAGCGATTTGCTATTTCATGTGGCACAAAAAATATTGTGTTTGTGTATATCACCATTAGAGCACCCTTTAAAACGATTACATAAAAAACATGTAAAACTCAACCAATCAGATGAAATTTTACACCCATAAATCGAATTTAATTAAAGAAATATATTTTCTTGTGTCCAAGTGATATTTTAATCACTTATAAGGAATTAAACTCATTCCGACTTTAATTTTCAAAAGTTATTCTTAACTGAATCCTGCTTATGGGCAAGAGAGACGGAGCATGGTAAACACTATCTTTACCTTATTCCTTCTGCGGTGATTGCATCTGTAGCCAATATAAAAACATCAAAAGGCATAAGCAAACGTTCCACAATGCAATATTTTGTGTTGGTAGCTCCAACTCTGCCATAGAGCGAAAGAGAGAACTATAAAACTTGTACCATGCTTTTCTATAGGAAAATGACAATACGCTCAGTCCATTGTTATAAGTCAGTGGCGTAGACGCTAGTTAAGTAATAAGCATTCATTTCTTCTTAGAAATTTACAGAATGTTTCGGCAGAATTTATTATAATTCAATTGTTAGTGTTGAGCGGAGATTTTAACACAAATTTCGCCACAGATGCCTCGTTACCATTAGTGAAATTTTTAAAAGATAAATTTAATTTAACTATGCTTAACGATCCTAATGAAGCTACAACTAGAGGTGGTACAACTATTGATGCAGTATTCACGAGATTTAGTGATAAAGTTAATTCAATTATATTTGTTTCCTATTATTCCTACAACAAACCTATTATAACTTTTATAGAAAATACACGTAAAGAATCAACACTATCAATAGTTGAATGTGATGATGAATAACCAAGATTACTTTTATATTATATTTCTTTTAAAAAGTATTTTTGTAAAAAAAATTCTATTAAATTGATTAAAAAAAGATAGTTAAAATTGATTTATTTGTACTTGCAAATTATAAATGTATTTTAATTGCTGTCAATGGTTTTCCCTATTTTTATATTAAATAATTTCCAATTCTTTAAAAAAGAAATTTACTTTAGTTTTTGCTTAACTCTTTTTAAATAAACTTTATAATACTACTACGTGGATATTTGAATCTCTCACTCTCTCTTTTCAATACAAAGTGAGTGAAATAACACAATACTTGAAGTTTTACTTCTGTCGGGGGTCCCCCGACCGCTTTTTTTTTTAGCTTATATGATTTTTCCCTTTCCAACGATATGTAACTCAGTGATGTATATCTAGAAGGTTTCATAAAATAATATCCAATAATCTTTCAACCAGGATGCATACTACAAAAAGGATTCATTTTAGGGTTTATTTGACTGGTTTTAATGAGGGTCACTTGGTTACATAAAACAAATTTTCTGATGAGTCATGCCCATTAACCTATTCAGTGTATACGTATCTTCGCATTTGCTTTCCAAAAAAATCCTATTTGTACAGAACGATAGCATTGGAGTGTATTCAAAAATGTTAAGTTTGTGCAAACTGCAGAAATTAACAAAAGGTTATGTTCGCGTACTTGAAGTAATTTTTCTGACCTATTATGGGAACCAAAGAAAATATTCTATTGAGGCATGCAATATGAAGTGAATTTTACCTGAAAATTTTGAATATCTTCTGTTTCTGATGTCGGTATATTACGATCTGGTTTAGTTGCAGATAGTGCGTCCACCAATGATGCTTCGCCTGTAGGAAATGGTATTGGCGCCTCTTTGAGAACGCTACCAAAACCGTCGTGAGTTTTCGTCACCCGTTTCTTTCTAGAAATATTATGTGAGGACATCTTGAGGTATCTGAAGTCCAAAAATATCGCATCAGATTGTATTTCTTGCCGAAAAATTATTAAAAGCTTTAAAGCGGTTGCATCCTTTATTTTAACTGTTTCAGCGGATGCAGGATATCCCACATTTTGGCCCTCTAGCGCTTTTATGAAACTATTCGTACCTTCTGGACGCCAAGTTAGAAATAAAGCTAAAATAAGCAGCGATTCTCCAAAAAACTCAAATCGATTTCCTTTTACTATCAAAACCTAAGATAGATTCGGAGAAAAACTGCTTCCAAATGACATCACAACAGGTCCTGATGGAATCCCCTAGATTCTGTCTGTGACTTGAGTGTCAAATGTGATCAAAGATTGGATTTTTTCTCTCACATAAACTACATGGTATCAACGAGTAGTTCTATGCTAAGTTTTATAAAGCTTTGGTCCCGATAGTTCTCGAATCTCATCATTACACTGCGTTTGTACACTTGCTTTGTGAGACCACTTCTTAAATACGCCAGTCAGGTCTAGTCTCCATTTTACGGTACACGCATTGAACGTATCGAATCTGTTCAGCGGAACTTTCTACGATTTGCTCTCAGGTACCTACCCTGGAATAATTCTTCCACCCTATGAGGATCGCTTGAAGCTTTTAAATATGCACTCACTTTTGTGCATTAACTCTTAAACGCGAATATTGATTCTCCGTTATTACATAACAAAATCTCTTTTCATGATAGTAGGCACAATTTGAGAAGGCTATCTCTGTTGAATGTTAATTTGGCGTGTATGAGCCTATTAATCACATATGCATTGATGTTAAGTCATCTGTGATACCGATACACTAAGCAAGTTTTTTACTAATTTTACTGGTACAACGGCTTAGCGTTCTCATAACTTAGACTATTCTAGCTTCCTTTCTGAGGTCTTTTCCTTTCACTGCGTTAACGGATGTGAAACTCTCTCCACCTCAAACGCCACTGGTCCTGATTTGCTAGATTCCAAATTCCTCAAACTCATAATGTCATATATATCTTGTCCTCCAGTCCATATCTACAATTGTTGTCTCACCAGATCTCAGTTTCCTACCCAATGGAAACAAGCTACAGTTGTCCCTATTCTTAAGAAAGCATCTCCGTCTCAACCTAGCGATTATCGTCTCATTAGTCTGCTTAATTTTCTGGCCAAGGGATTGGAAAAGATCTTATATAAGCAAATTATGGATTATGTAGAGGTGAATAAAATATTGTCAGTATGGCAGTCTGGCTTTCGACCGGGGCACAGCTGTGAGACTGCTCTCTTAAAAGTTGTCACAGATATTTATGATGCTCTTGACAGTAATCATTTGACAATATTGGTTTTGCTTGACTATACGAAAACATTTGACTCTGTTGATCATTTAAAACTACTCTCTAAACTTGGTAATGGTCATAACTTCTCATCTACAGCTGTTAAGCTGATTACCTGTTTCCTAACGAATCTCAGTCAAATGGTAAAGGTAGGAGAAACTCTCTTTAATCTGACGTATCTGTCCTCAGGTGTTCCTCAAGGATCAATCCTTGGTCCACTTTTATTTAGCTTGTACATAAACGACCTACCAATAGCACTTGCTCTATTCATTTATACGCTGATGATATACAGATGTACCTTAGTAGACCTATAGGATTAATGGAGGATTGTGTCAATCGGATCAATTAGGATCTACAGGACCTATATAAGTGGTCTTCAATTAATGAGCTTTCACTGAACCCGTCCAAATCAAACTGCTTAGAAATGTATAGGCGTGCTTTAGAGAAATCCGAGCTTCCCCCTGTGTTTTTGAACAACACAGTCTTGAGAAAATGTTGACTCAGTCAAAAATTTGGGAATCAAATTTAATTCCAAGTTCAGCTGCTGCACATACATTGCGGATACGACGAGAAAGGTATATGGTGCTCTGCGGCAAATGTGGATTAGTTCAAGCTCCAGGTCAGTGGATTTTAAACTGAAGTTGACTAAGTCAGTAATACCACATTTTACATATGGCAGTTTAATATTCGGCAAACTTGATTCTGTTTGTCAAAGGAAATTGCAAGTTGCTTCAATGATGTTTCTCGATATATTTATAAGCTCTCTCGTAGCGCTCACATATCGATCCTGGACACATCCCTTGAGACATATCTAGCTAGACGTCAACTTATTTTCTTACAAAAATTAATAATTAATAAAAGCCCAGCTTACTTATATGAGAATCTGCAGTTCTTACATTCTACCAGAAATCTTCAGCTCTTATCCCAAGACACATCTCACAGTATGGTGAGCGTTCTTACTTTGTCTAGGCTGCTCGTAAGTGGAATTCTCTTCCAAGTAATATTCAAGGTGAAAGGCTCCAGCAAAGCTTTTTCAAGGAAAATTAATAATTTAATTTTTTGAGGGTGAATGCTGCACAGATCTATTAATTAAATTAGTTGGGCTACTATCTCTATTACTTTTTTACTAATACTAACACCGACTAAATGATGAAATGCATGTATTGTCGACCGACGCATCACTACAGCAATCTTGTGTTAAGCTGGTTCTGATAGTCACAAAAAAAAACATTTCTGATTTGGGAAATAATACTTTCGAGTCCATTTTCTGTTAAGTTTTGTATTTTTTCCTAATCTCGAAATAAAAATAAAGCAACATAATTGAATAGGTAAATAACTAAAGGAAGCGGCCTTATCTGTGAATGCAGTGTATGTGATAAGCCACTCAGATTGAACTTAATTTGTCTTATTTTGACGTTTATGAAAGTAAATATTTCAGAGTAGCGGGCGCTCAGCGACTTTTCCAAAAAGTTTATTATTATTAATAAACATTATAAACTTGAAATAGCGTTTTGTCGAATGCTCCAATATTAATAATCAATAATTTCAGTAGATTTCGCTAAGTTTTTTAATTTCGTAGGATTATCAACTATTAAAAAAAGTAAATTTATTTTTCGTCACATTAAAAAAAAAATAGTAATCGTTGGGTATATAAAATTAAGAAATAAGCTATTGAAAGCGGGACATTTTAATGTCTTTTATAATAACTATTAAAACCAAGGGGTCAGATTTGGTGTTAGTCACTAAGTAGAAAACAGTTAATGGCAAGCAAGCTAACCCACACGGCGGAATACTGCTTCCAATAATTTTGGCCTGTTCGCTTACTCATTTTTGAGTCAATGTGTTAGGAATAATGAATTTGTACGAACTAACGAACATTCACTGTTTGATTTGTTCAATCCCTAATTCCGTTAAGACCCCTAGTTGAAATTTGTATATATTTTGGAGGATAGTATAAAACAACAACGAAAATGAATAAAATTAAAAGCACGTCTACCGCATATATTTTTTTTTAGATAGCTGCTTGAAATCATATCTTTCAAATGTAGTCATATTTCACTGTCCTAGCATGAATAGAAAAAGATATATGAATTTTTAAATAAAACCTTTTTTTTTAAATTGGAAGAATGCTACAACTCGCAAAATACGCAATGTACATATAGGGAAAAATTTTAATTTGTATTTTTCTTTTTTTTACAAACTCTCCGAGTATGTAAAACTACAAAACAATTAGTGATGGTCATGCCCCACATGCGCAACATTCTTTTCATAGCTTACTTCCGTTTCTACAGCTTCCTCACTAAAATCTAAATCAGATCACGCGTCAATTTTTACCACTCGAGTAAGTTTTTACTGAGAAATTTTTTGCACATTTCACTGTACCCGACGCTTATTTGCGTGGCGCTCATGCCGGGGTTGGTAATAAATAAATTTTGAATTTGAATTTGAATTTTAATCGATTCTTTCAAAATGTACTAATGTGAAAGAAAAAAATCATAGGTAAATCCGGCAGCTTCATATTATAATTCTCTTTTTATTTCAAATAGTAAAAAGACATTATAGTTAATTTGGACATGAAAAATAAACCCCAGTGCATTTATAAAATGACGAAAAGGGTCATAGATTAACTATGCACCATTAGCAAAGTGTTTTAGCGAATTAAGAAGCTCAGCGGATCCATATGATCGCACAAGAACACGTTGAGAACGTAACAATTGTGGCGATTCTATTCCACCTATGATTTTAGATTTTATTTAAAGAAAAATGTCTAAAATATGAGTTTACAGACAACTTACCCCATGGTGCACTCATTAAGATGTTAAAAAAGGGAACATAACCACAGAACCTATTAACCATTTTCTGAGACATTTTACTCACTACAGCAGTAATGTATCAGCTCAATGTATTTGTCTTTGATGGGGCTTTAAGTCATATTGATTACACTATTGCAGAAACAGCAGAATCTCTTCAAATCACTATCTTTTGCTTTACCTTGAAACTTAACGCATGCACATCAAAAAACGAAAACACTGAACCGAAAAAAACAAATTTTGCACAAAGCTAACAGAAATTATATGTAATCACTGCCATCCAGGCAGCTCAGCTTTCAGAATTAATACATTTTTAACAGGAAAATTAGATTCTGGGATCATTTGAATATAAAATTCTTCGTCTTTCGTCTCATTCATTTTCGAAAACTGGAAACTGAAATTGAATGGAACGGAACAGGATAATGAAAATGAAACCCGACACTAGCGCCGCCACTTTAGTTTGATACTACAGTACGCTGGCGCCCTCATTCGGGACAATTCCGGAGTTATTTTTTCCGGAGCCACAGAAGAACGAATTATGGAAACGCGTGGCGCTAGTGTCGCGCCGTTATATTGAAAGGCTGTGATTTGTAACTTTGGTCAAAAGTCCAAGATCAAAAACAGTGGAGTACAATGAAAATCTTATCGACCAATTGTCGGACAGACGACAGATGAGCTGAGCTGTCAAAAATTGACAACACAACAAAGTGGAATTACTGGGGGAGAACTTTCAGCCCAGTGTTCTACTTATAGGATTCCTACAGTAAATCAAAATTCGAGTCTGATTAGGTTTATCACTTTACGGGGGCTAAAAAAACAATGTCGGAGCCAAATGAGAAAAATGTAGTGGAAAATATAAACGGTGAAAAGGTGTCAGAAATTGCCGCGTCGAGTGTGAGTTTATTGCCCCGCTTATCGATACTAGAAATTATCAATAAAAGATTGTTTTACTAATCTCCAGATACGTTCAGGTTTGGCAGAGCTTGAACTGCGAACATCTCAAACTCTACAACGTCTAGAAAATGTCCGGATTACTCAGAATGTCAATACAACAACAACGAGTGGTGAAAACCCGCCAGTCCCACCCCAAACTGCCGGTTTACTACATCCGGACAGAAAATCACCCTCAGAAATATTAAAAAATCTAGAATCATTGGTTGCCTACTCTGATTCCGATGATGATCCCGAATTTCCCCTACCCGCACTGGATGATGTTTCACATTTAGCTTTGATTTCTCACAGTATAGTGGCATACTTAAGTCATTTGGATCGACAACATTTGGCTCGTGTTACTAGTCATATATCGGGGGATACTTCTAGATGGTTGGGAAGTCTTTTTCGATACATTGATGCTACAGCCAGCTATCACACAGATAATGCAGAAGCAACTTTGCGCGCTGTTCGATTGGCCATTATATCACGATGCCCGGGTTACTTAGAAGGTGGAATTCCAGCTTTAGCAAATCCCTGTCTTTATATTTCAGAAAATACGACCCCATTACGTTTACAATTTGCTTGTCGTCAATTGGGAATTCCACTGGAATCGATTAGATTTGTTCAAACATCTCCGACATTTGGCACTATGGACTTATCCAATTTACAGAAACAGATGCAAGCGGACTTAAATGCTAACAGAACTCCTTTGCTTGTTTTAGCTGATATTGGTTCATCTCTGTGCGGTTTTGTCGATAACTTAACACGTCTAAAGGAAATTTGTAAGGCTAACAATATTTGGCTACATGCTACTGGTCATAATCTAGCAGCTTTAGCTGTTACTCAGGGATCTGGGACTGTAAGATAATAGTACGACGCAATTTGTATAATAGATAATCACGAATTTCGTTGTAGATAAATTCGATAGTTGATTCAATAACAATAAATTTGGGAAGTTGGCTTGGAGTTCCCAGTTTACCAATTGCAGTAAGTAAAGCCTTGTCTTGTTTTTTTTTCAAAGCTCTTGAGTTTATTCTTTTCCCATAGCTTTTACACAGGCAATTACAGAATGTCGCTCTAACAGCATTCGAATCCGATCCAATTCTATCTCGTCGCCTTACTGCTTTATCTCTATGGACGAGCTTACAAGCACTAGGACGTGAAACAATCGCCGAAAGGATACTTTTGGCATTTCAAACTTGCAGTATTTTACATGAAATAGTATCAAAATGTGGTGGACTACGAACTTTGGTAACATTATTAGTCTTGCAATCATAAACTTTTTCTTAATTATTAAAATTTTGTGCAGAGCCGCCAACCAGGTGGCCAGTCAGGAGTAACTCTCTCGGATGTAATTCATAAGCCTCTAGATGTAAACGTGAGTATAATCAATGGCATCAATATATGGCAGCATATTGAAAATAACATTTTAAATTTTAGATTCTTTTTGAAGCATCAGTGCCTGTGGTCGTTTTTCAATTTGACGGTAGTTCAATACTGGAATCAGAACCTTCAAATATTTCCACAACTGGCGATCAAAATCAAGATCTTACACAAGCAATTATCAATAAATCCATAGAAAAAGTAGCAAATGCTGCTTACTTTGATCGATTGAATTCGTGGTTAGGACAGATCATGCAGCGAGATTGTCCTACTGTGAGTATTTGTTTACATTATCGAGAGATTCCTCAACGTTAATATTTACTCTCTACTCATTATAGTTGGATTTTGAAATTGTGGAGCATCAAATTCATGGGACTTGTATACGATTTTGTCCCTTGGAACTTGGACTAGGTGAACAACCGCCGACTGCTGAAAATCTAGAGAATTTTGCACATTGTTTAGAATCACATGTAGATATTTTACGTGCTACTATAAAACATAAGGCGACATTTACAAAATTAGTAGAGAAAAGTGAGGTTCTGCGATTAGTACATTTACCAGATTGGGCGGGAATGGGAGGTGTTCGATTCGTTCCAGAGGGCTGGGAAACTCTATTAACAGATCAAGCAAAAACAGAACTTAATAAACTAAATGTTGACCTAGTTGAAGCGTTAAAATCTACAGACAATGCATTCTCTCTTGGTGAAGGTCCTGATGGACTTATTTGTGTAAGATTCGGTATGGTTACACATGATACAGATGTTGAGGAACTTTTGGATTTAGTTATATCAGTTGGAAAAAATGTCCAAGAAAATTCACGGGTTTTGGATTCAATGTCAGAAATTGTTAAAAAGGTTACAACAATTTTAATGCAGTGCTATGAAGTTAATTAGTTTCTTTATCTTATCGGGAATATTTATTTCACTTCACAGGGTATAGAAGCAGCAACAGCAGATTTACAAAGAGAAACCGAAGAAAAATTATGGCAAGAAGGTATTCTAAGGCATGTACCAGTTGTTGGTCGAATGGTAAACTGGTGGTCGCCTCCAATAAAAGAAACCGGAATCAGGGGACGAAGTTTAAATCTAACGCAAGGCGTTGTTGAAAGTACAGAAAACATTTATAAGTAAAACCAACAAACAAACAATGCTTTTACCAATAATCAAAAACAAACATTTATTTCAAAGGTATCACATGCAAATGACGGGTGCTCCTAATCAATTACCAGGTAACAAGTCACCTCCAACACCAATGGTTCAAACTCCAGTTGGAACGAATTCAGCTGGACATTCAAGAAACGTTAGTCAAAGTAGTGTAACATCATCCCAAGATGTAACAACGCAACATTAGAAAATTTGTAACAGAGAAGATGATGGTGTTGGTAGCATGTTGGAATCGTAAATCCAACAAATCAATTCAACATCATCATCACTTCCAACGCTTTTTCAAAAGTAGTATCTAGGCAGTGCAATGAAATTTTCGTAGGAAGATTTTATTTTCCTATTTTACTTTTATGAGAGTATGTAGAGATTACATATAAAAAAGAAGAAGAAAAGAAAACGAACAACCCCGACGTGCTAAGATCTTTCTTTGATTGATCATTCATTCCAGTATGGTTATCACATTATTAAGCGAATAAGAATTATTTTTATTACAGAATTTTCGTATTTTTCTGTTTGTAAATTTTCTCAGTGATATCTTATTACCAAAATATCGTAACCACATATTCCCCTAAACTGTTGAATATTTTATTTTATTTCATTTCTTTAGTCCTAAAAAAAGTTATAAAGGATTTTGCTGATAAAGTAAAATGCACAATAATATAAATATTTGAAGTCGAGTTTTTTTTTTTTTATAATCACACCCCTTTAGGTAATGTTTATCAACTTCAATCCCAGTGGAGTCGCCTATTGATCGCTGATATAAATCCTTGGACTCGCTCTACCCGGACTGGGCTTTAACACTGATGCTAAAGGCGAACTCTTCATGGAGATTAGCAGTTTCCATCAATTTGTCATTTTTGCGCATAAGCGGACGGACAAAGGGAAAATTTTTAGGAGATGGTATTCTTCTGGTATAGTTCCTATATATATAATTGTAATTTATGGATAAGCTGCACAGCAACGATCAAAATATGTATATAAGAATGAAGAAAGCCTTGGTCATGCTCAGATTGGATGAGAGCAGTGAATCACCAACAAAACCCGACAGAAAATTGGCAACACAAATGACTGCACAAAGACTTCAAGCACAGAATCCGGCGACTCAAAAGGTAGCAGTTTAAAAAATTGGATGAAGATGAAAATGCGGCGAACAGTGGAAACAGCAGAGTTCGTTTGATCAAAAGTAAAAAACCTCGAGAAATTTTTCACAAACCATCAAATCTAATCTATGTTTGCGTGCTAGTCCAATTCTCTAAAATGTTTCAGATGATTCTTATGGCAGAGTGACTAGACATTGATTTTATATATGCCATAAAGCCTGAACTTCTATCCACACGCGAAAATAGTCTTCCAGTAATTTTAAGCTTGACTCCTTACCTTCCCAAAGGCTACACTTACCATATACCTTACTTAATAAAATAATAAAATAGTTTTTCATTAAAAAGTAACCTTAGCATTTTACGCTCAATAACTCCCAGCTGAGTAATAGTTCCAAGTATGTAGTGCGAATCTGTCGTCAGATTCATTTGAATTGCACTTAGAAATGCAATTATTACTCAGCCAAGAGCTTTTTTTGGGGAATTGTAACAATTATTTGGTTAAGGTAATTTTTTTTAAATAATGTGAAGTAATTTAGGACGCAGGAGCTATTCAATTCAAACTTTTATCAGTTTTCCATAAGAACACTGCAATTTTTTTACAATGTTAGGACTAAGTTAGGGCTCTCATGATTAGTGAGATAGTTCGTTTCATCGCTTGTGAAGTATTTCTCTAGGATCTTGGGTTCGGCCAACGGTGTAGCTCTAGCCCTGAACTACAGGCAGGCAGTTCATTCCAGATCTTAAGGGGATGTGGTTGCTGCGAGGTGTAACCCTACTACATGTACATGGATATGTATGCACTTCTTATAACCAAAACAAGGACTTGCGGAAAATAATTATTAGTCACCATAAATAAACACTTGCTACACCCCAAAAATTCTTTTATGTGCTTCCTTAATGTTCTGCGTGTTGTTTGCAAGATTTATGATGCTCCTGCCAATTCTCAATTCTAGAACCGCAAGTTCTTTTCCTCTTCAAACTTCTTATGTGGAATGAGCCATGGCCTTCAAAATTTTGGAAATCGTCTCATTTAATGGAGAATCTATTAGGCTATGTACTCTTGTTTACGACTTCCGAAATACATTCCGTCTAATAGAGTACTGATATTGTATTGTATTATAATGAAACGTACCTATGGGAATTCAGAAGAGTTGGAGAAAAGTGTAGATTAAATATTGGCATATTATCAATATATTGGTTTAGTAAGTAATTATCATTGCTATTTCCTGGAGTTACAGTCGTATCGAAGCCGTAAATAATATTGGAAAACAGGGATCGTAATGGTTTTTAGTTTTATCGTAAGACTCATTGTTCAATGAATTTATATATGAATTTTACTTTCTTTAGGTCCCAACGAAACGGTTAAACTTTACTTACATAGGGTTTCAGTCCTTGCGAAATGCTTATGAAAGATTATTATTTTTTTTTTAAGTAATCAATAATCGTTATGAGATGATTAATATTTTTTTTCATCAGGAATAAAAGTCATTTCGTGATTTTTCTTTTTCCTGATCACAAATAAAAGTCATATCGTAATTTTCATTTTACTTGATCAAAAATAAAAATCATAAAGTGAGTTTTATTTTTCTGGTCGACAAATAAAAATCACCAAGTGATTTTCTGCTTTTTCACTTGACATATAATACTTGTTTTTGAATGATAAAGAAAGCAGTTAATACAAAATAAAAGTATACGGTGATAATTAGGTCAAAATAGTAGGCGCGGATGGTCAGATGTTAAACATTTCGTTACTTATCGTTAGACCTCACATTTCGTCTGAGCAACTGTACACTAACACCTATTATTTAACGCGCCATAAATAGTTCATGATTAGAATAATAAAAATTACTTGGTGACTTTTATTTGTCGACCAGAATAATAAAAATATCTTCATGAGTATTATTTGTGATCATGAATAATAAAAATCAGAAAATGATTTTTATTCCTAATGAAAAAAATATTAAGCATCTCATAACGATTAAAAAGCATTTCGCAAGGACTGAATCCCTATGTAAGTAAAGTTTAAGCGTTTCGTTGGGACTTTTATATCTTAAATCATATAACGAAAAGGATAGGCTATGCTGTGTAAAATTCGTGTACGATAAGCATTTTTCTTGTTACACGGAGGGGACATGACAAGACGGGTAGCACCTTGTTATTCGTTAGTTCGGCAATTCTAATTTATTTCTGACATTTCAAAATTTATGACAAGTAGTTCGGGTTTGATTTTGCGATTTTGGAGTAAATAACTAATTAAAACTGATTTTTACTTAATAGTAGTGTCGTACAATAGTGAAATATTGTTTTGTGAATGGAATTTTCTATAATCGAGACTCCGGAGTTTTGAATTATCGCGTAGAACTGCGCTGTGCTATACTGAAGAAACAACCAGTGATATTCTCTTAGGAAATCATTTTGCAGGCAAGCGTAATTCTTTTAACAATAAATTATAGTGTTTTAAATAAAATAAGAGTGCAATATTTATAAAAATAAACAGCCGTGGCAAAAAAAAACATTTTCCAATGCCGGTTTGTTTGTTTGTTTATAATCGAATTGTCATTGGCGCCTTAAGTTACAGTAGCCATACAAAGGTAACGCCAAAAAATATTATCAGAAAATAAACGGGGGTTATAAAAATATTATAAAATTATAAACTTGAAAATTTATTTAAAAATGTTGTGATATAATGGGATCCATTCTATTGAATTTCTTCAATACTTAATAAAAAGTTTGAACCACTAAATTATTCGCCCGGTGGGAAAATATCGTAGTTTACTACTTCATCGATGCGATTCTACTACATGCAGAAAAATGCTTCAGTTTTTCTTCCTCATAGGCTATCCTTTTTGTTATGTGATCTAAGTTTTATATTAAAAATTAAATATAATTGGTTTACTATGATTTTGATATTATTGATCAAAAATTTTGTAGTTTCACTAGCAGTGAACAAAACCACTCAATACCAGCAAGTAAGTGTAGCAAAGATTTTAATCCGATAAATATCTCTGTGTGATTTCTTCCATGAGAATTTAGAAAATAATCGTTATTTACGAACTCTTTTGGAAAATAGTTGATAATAAGTACGAATTGTTTATAGAGTTAAGAGGTGCTTTTTTCTACACATATTACATACTTTTTTCTTTGTTTATTTAGAATAGCTTCTCTTTCTAATCTAAATTTACATAGTTAGAATTTCTAGTTTTATAGACCTTGATCACAGTATATTTATACAGTAGCCCAGCTTAGAACAAACTACTGAAAAGAGAATTTTAGAATTTTAATTACAGAAAAAAACCTCAAAGTTTCTCCCATAAGAAGGAACTATTAAGTATGATACGGAAGTAAATGAACGAACAGTAGCTAGTTGCACAATGGTTAGGATTTATATATTATATATAAATTTAGTTTTATGTAAGTACGCATCTCAGCACCAGTCTGCAAATGGATTGTTCCATTTCCAAACAGCTGTTTAATTGCAAAGTGGTATTCGTTCCATGGACAGTGTAACAGGCAAAATGGCTGTAATAATGTTTGTGACAGTTTGATAGTTCTACCAAGCCGAATGGCATGGGAAGTGGAACAAATTGTTTTTATCTTTTTTTTTTCTGGTAGAAATAGTTTTGATTGTCATTTTGTCCCTCTTCCTGTAGAACAAGTTTGTGCATGCTGTAAGTTCTGTTTCTTCCACTTTTGATTTACCTAGGAACTTTTGTATTATAAATTGACTAGTGTGTTAGTTAAAACTGTTGAAAGAGAAAGTATAGTCTCTTTATAGAAGCATCCTACTCGCTTGACAGTTTTGACAGAGCGGGCTACTGTATGAATATGTTGCTAATAACAATTTTCTACATTGTACTAATCCTAGACTTTGGATTCAAATATAATTTTAATGTAAATGTCAATTTGAATTTCGCTTAGTAATAGTAACTTTCTGTTAAGAATTTCGAAATTAATTTTTAAACTATTAAATCTCGAAGAGGTTCAACCCTGTATTCGCGCAACCAACTAGCCCTAGAAGTAAGTCAACGGATGTAGGTATAAAGGATTAGTGTTACTTGAACCTTCCTCCCCGTGAAATGCAGTATATATAAATTGGGTTGAAAACAAAAAGGTTAGCCCAGATCTCCTTATGAACGACAAAAAAGCATTGCAAGAACAAAAATAAATAAAGACTCGAAATATATATATATTGACATAGCTATAAGCTACAAAAAACAACACGTAAACAAACAATTTCAATTTCTCAACTTTATAAGACGTTATAAACTAAGAAAAAGTTAATTATATGAAATAAACAATAAGAGCCGTAAACACCAACCAGAATAATCGATATTCACGTGCAATGCACAAACACCAAACAAGATTACTCGCGATTTAATCCATTGTATTACACCGATGTAATATTTTATCCGAGATTTCCCGGGGGTAAGATTTCTATTCGAGGATTATTCCGAATAGGTCACGGATGAGCAAAACCTTGGAGAAATACTTCCCAAGCCATGAATCAGAATCCCTCACTACCACATGAGAGCCCTAACTTAGTCCTAACAATCTAAAATATTTGCAGTGTTCTTATGGAAGACTGACAAAAGTTTGATTTGAATAGCTCGTGCGTCTGTCCTATGATAATTTTAATCTTACTATCTTATCTTCCCAACCGTAGTCAAATTTTTATATATTTCTAACAAAATTATTTAAAAAAAACTTTATCTTAACCATATGACTATGATTCCCCAATCAAAAACTCAACTAAGTAATAATTGCATAGGCTAATGTGCCATGGTCCGATGAATTCGACTCAATTTGCCTACAGATTCGGACTACGGTCGCACTATTACAACTATTGAGCGTAAAATGGTAAGGTTACTTTTTAATGAAATTTTTTTTATTATTTTGTTAAGTAAGGTATATAGTAAGTGTAGCCTTTGGGAAGGTAAGGAGTCAAGCTTAAAATTACTGAAAGACTATTTTTCTCTATGGATAGTAGTTTAGGCTTTATGACATATATAAAATAAATGTCTAGTCACTATTCCATAAGAATCATATGTATGAAACATTTTAGAGAATTGAGCTAGCATGCACACATATAGATTTTTGTTTCATGGCGTTGGACGTATTTCTCGCGGGTTTTCTCAGAAGTGATAAAAGCGGATGTTCGAAAGTCTCGAAATTTTGAGAACGACATGGAGAGGAGGTAAAAATATCTGCGAAAAGTACCCATATTCTCTTCTGGTTCTATTCATCGATGAGTAAAAACGCAAGACCCAAAACCGAAAAGATCAAAGTTTTGTAACACAGGCTAAAACTACAAAAAAAAAAAAAAATAGCAAAAAATCTGAAACTATACTAAGATAAACTAGGAGATAAAAAAAAGTGCACAATAAATCGAAATAAATAAAAGTAATTCACAAAAAGAGGATTTGGATACTGATAAGAGTTAAACTAGGATGGTTAACGCTGTGAAAAGCTAAGTAGTTTTATTTACAATCCTCAAATTTCTTTTTTTATCGATTTTCGTTGATAAGTAGTCGGCTGGTTGGTGACCGCGATTTTTATTTAGTAATTTCATGTGTATTGTTTTTTAAATACTATACATTTGCCTTTGCGGCGGTATGGAAGCATCGCGGTATGTTTTATAACGAATTAAGTAAATTCAATTGTTTTGTATTGAATTAGTCGATTTTTAACCTACATGTTTCATGGTCTACCCTGCCAATCGCGAAAGAACCCATGGCGCACTTCTTAACAATTGCTTTCCATGATTGTATCTACGTATATATACGTATATATAGAGCTTACGTATGACACTTGCCTCATTATTATTTCTTGTCCAAGAAGGGTTTAATTTTTGCGCTAATAACAATTTTGGGTTTGCTGAAAAGTATTGCTAAAACTATCTATTCGACCTTGTCCCGATTTTTATACCCTAGATGAAATCTATAAGGTATACCGTTTGTAACACCACGAAATAATGATGGTAGAGCAATATGGATTGGACTCCCACGCATAATATTAAAGGTTATTTTGATTTTTGCATGTCGGTCCGTCTGTCCGTCTGTTCGTCTATGCGCACGATTACTCGAGAACACGTCTACTTAGAGAGCTGAAATTTTGTAGACGGAGTTTTACAAAAAAAAAGTAAAATTAAGTTCGAAAATGAGACAAATTTCTTGGTGTTTACACGAAAATTTTAGGTTTTTTACATATACTGGGAAAACGATCAAGCCTAGACATTTTTATTGTGCTAAAAACTTCAGAATTCGACATCCTATAAAATTGGTCATAATCATTTTGTCTGTTCGACGAACCGTTCTAGAAATATATGCGAAAAACTACTTCAAAAATCAAACTTGTATAGATCGGTAACCATACGAAATTTTATACGGACATTCATCTAGGGTATCATAAGAATTGGTCATAACCTATTCTGCTTTTTTACTTGTCTTTAACAAAATTTCGATGAACGATCATCAGACATAATTCGTCTAGCCCTTCCTCTCATATAGTGCTCCTCAACCAAGACTTCACTCTTCGAAGCATACTGAATAGCCGTTCTACGATCGCCGTAGTAGGTGGGATTCTGCTCAAAGTCGTACACTGAAATAACTTCGGAATACCTATAAGAATTAAAAACCCATTTTTCCGTCTGTGGAACTGGGATATAAGGAAATGCAAAAACGACTTTAAAGATATAACTTGCATATTTTCAAAACAGCAGGGTGGTTATATTTATGGTATTCATGTAGAGCCTCTTTAAAGTTGGTCTTGGAGCAATACAATTTTTTTCCTAGTCTAAACCCAGGCCGTTTGCACATCGAAAAACGAAAAACCAAAACACTAAACCGAAAAACTCAAATTTTGTCTTAATCTAACAGAAATTTGACGGAATACATTCAATAAAATATTGGATATTTATTCTAATTATAGTTTCGATAAAAAAATATCCATATTTAAAGCTTTATTTCAATTAAAACACATTCTTATGTTTATTCGTACGAGAAAAAAATTTTCGTTCCGAACTGTCAAGTAAATTTTCGTTTCATACTACGTTCCACACACGAACAAATATTCTTTTCGCTCCTACATAACCTCATTTCCGTTTATTTAAATTTGATACAAACACCCAACCCAACTTTTATTCGTTCGTTTTTGATGTGCAAGCATAAACGAATTTTCGGTGTGGAACTGCTTATTCGTTCGTTTTCGTTTTTCGATGTGCAAACGGCCTTATTGTTCAACTGACTGTAGGTGGGCAGCCGCTCCATGCCTCTAGCTAGGTACACCCTTGACTTGGCAGTATTTTTCGAGGGTTTTACCACTGCACAATCAATATAATATTAGCTTTACTATTATTTTTTTTTTAATTAAAAAGCCAACACAGTCTTAACAAGACGTTTATTGGTCACAAGCGTGTAACAATGACTGATTGTGAAGCTTTAAGGCGGAACCACAATATAAATATACGTTAGTACATTTACTTACGTAAAGCGAACGCGCCCTTCAATTTAACAGGCGTACACAAATTAACTTTAACTCGTGTGAGGGGGAACTTTCGTTAAGTTTAAATATCCAATTTTCAGTAAGAATAGTGCGGTAAGAATCGCACATTCCGTAAGAACGCGATGTTAACAGTTAAATTATTATTAAATGATTAAAAGTGCAATGTAAAACTTTAAATGGAATAAAAATGGTACTGTGAATTAATAGAAAGCACAAATCTTCAATTAAATCAACTTCCAATTGTTACTTTTTTCACTTTTACCACTTTTTAAAATTTAGCACATAAAATTTCATTCGGGCACTGCGAATTAATAGAAGGCACAAATCTTCAATTACATCAACTTCCATTTGTTAATTTTTTCACTTTTACCACTTTTCAAAATTGAAAACATTAAATATCAAGATAATAACTCTTACGGAATGAGATATATATTTAGGCTAAACGTATCAATTTTTTGTAAGTAAACCTCAGTCTCGTTTAATTTCGTAAAGTTATTCACTTCTATTGTGGTTCAGCCTATATACAATATCTCAGGCAGAGGAGAAGTCAGTACATACACATATGCAATTCAATTCATTTATGGTACTTAGGGCCTGTCCGGATCCAAGGCTTCGTCTTCGTCTTCGTCTTGTTATTACAGCTAGTGGCGTAACACAACAAGCTCAGCTATTATAATAGTTAGACGAAGACGAAGCTAACCTGTCCGTATTCGTTCGTTCGCTCAGCTTGATTTCACAGAGAGCAAACAAACATAACCTCAACGAATTACCATAACCTCACAACACGTTGTCTATTTAAATAAGTCAACTCAAACCTTAACTCGGTGATCAAGCTAACCAGATGTCAAAACTGTTATACAAAGTAGCAAAGCTCGGTGGCATAGACATGGATTCGGACAGGCCCTTAATATACGTTACCTTCCATTTTAAGATACAAATTAACTTTTTTTCTTTGTAAGTCTAAATTCAGTAAAGAATTGTGAAATTTTTTTTTTATTTTATTATTAATATATATTATATACGAGTATATAGGCTTAACCAACAATTTTAATGTTTTACGATGCTTTGAAGGTATCCGACTGTCGAACGGTACGACCGAAACGGTATCCGATGTTCGTATTGTAGAAGAATTTAGTGACCTTCATAAATAATAAGTATTTCGTCGCAATAATTGATTATCTTCATCTCTGAATATATACGACCTAGGTGCAGCGTGTTTTGTGATAACGACAGCGAGCTTCCAGCTGTCATAATGCATGTACACTACATTCTCCCCTTTTTTTAAAGTGAGTTCTGGCCTGGGACGCTTAACATCCAAGGATTGTTTGTTTTTAAATCGGTCTTGTACAACTTGGTTCTAAGCTTCTTACGGTTAAAGAGCAATTCTGCAGGAGCGTAATTTATACCATGATTTGGAGTACTTCGATATTCTAATAACCCTGCTTACAATCCATGGTCGTCTCCTATTTTCCTTAGAATAATTTTCGCTATATGGACTGCTTTTTATAAAACAAGGTATGATTTCCCACATAATCGAATAGATCGACTCCAACTTTCTTAAAGAGCAGTGTCGGTATTGAAGTTTCTTATTTTTTGGTCTATATTTTTCGCAGACAATTTTGTACCATATCTTCAATATCTCCTACAATTTTTTGCCAATAAAGCGTGGTCTTAGCTCTTAGAATAGTTTTTGTAATGCCCATATGGTCATCCTACTTTGTAATACTTGATAACTGCCCTCAAACTTTCAGTCATATCTTCTTTGTATGGACGACGTCACTTAAAGAAATTTCAGTATCAACTGACAGATCAGGAATGGAATTTCGAGATAATAAACATTGGCGATATAGAATTTCCCTTTTCACATTAGCGTTACGAGTATCACTCTTTCTTATTCCCCCAATTTGTTCCACATCCTATTCTACTTTCACTTTTTCTACACTGTTGTTAATAATCTAGAGGAGATTGACTGCATTTGCTCATTTTTTATAGAACACCCTGTAATACCTTTGAAAGTTTGTACATTTTGGCTACATTTGATATTTTATTAGATGTAGAACCATTTCCCTTAGTCTAGTTATTTAACATTTACCCCCCGAGATTTTCCACAATCCTGCTGAAATACGTCTTTTTAAAACCAAAATTTTGGATTTTCTCTCATAATTTTTCGAGATTAACTACAATTTCTTGTAAACATATGCCCAAATTTTAACCCTTAAAAAAGGTTTGTTACCAAATCGAAAGTATTGTTGTCTGAAACATTTACAAAAGTTGACCTATTTTATAAGTACCATAATTCGAAGGTTTGGGGCTCTCCAATTTTGATAGCAAAAGTATGGTAAGGTATTAGTGACGGTTTTAAAAAAAAAAAAATCGTAGTTAAACTCAAAAACTGATGACAGAAAATCAAGGATACAGGATGTTTTATAAAAATGAGCCAACAGTTTTGACCTCCTCCTATACGATTTATGGGACTTTTCATCAAGCGCTATTACCTTACACGGCCACCGAAGTATCTATCTTATTGGGGACACCCTATATATTTGTAAAAACGTGTTGCCAAATTTATTATTTTAAGGGTTTTTCTCAATTTTACTACTTACCTCATATTACTACCTGCTCCAAACTTCCATGCTGTGAATATTTACATTAGGCTGGCCAAAAATTAAAAGTGTCAAACTCTCTAGATGCTCATTCAGAATTTTGTTAGCTAATGTAATTTTAAACTTCTATGAAAAATTTTAGTGAAATTCATTAATATTAAAAGGTCGCTCAAATCGAAAATAGATTTTTTTGGGTAGTTTTGGACTTTCAGGAAAACTGTTTCAACATTTTCTGTCATAACTTTTTAATTTGACAATATTTTTTCTTGGTTCCTTTTTTTAAATTTAAAAGAACTTAAATATGAAATTACTGCAGTAAGAGTCGTTTTGAAAAATAAATTCTTCTATTTTTTTTTTATAAATTTTTCAAAACAAAAATTCGGATCCTGGACTAAAATTTGTAAGGAAAAGTGACACGCGGGTATTTTTTTTCTACTATAACGTTACCTACAATCGATTAACTTTCTAGCGAATATAACTTAAGGGGCTCATGTAGTGTATGAACTGTTCTCAAATACCTGCCGGTCCATAAAAGTATAGACTTTTTCACGCAATCAAGATAATTTATCAAAAAAAATCACAAGAGAACAAGTTACAGTTGGTCTCAAGACCAATAATATTGTACCCTAGACGAATATAAAAATTAAATAAAGTCAACACCAAAAGCTCTGTATGGCAACACCAAGAAGTGGTTGCCCGATTTAGTTCATTTTTTAAATTTAATTTACTATTTTGATGAAAACCCTGTCTACAAAATTTCAGCTCTCTAGGTCGACGTGTATCAGGCAATGTCCAAATATATAGTGAACACTCAAAGTTTTGTATTGCAACACGAAGAAATGGGTTGCCCGATTTAGTAAATTTTTGAAATTTTATTTACTATTATTATGAAAACACCACGTATCAACTATCAGCTCTCTACGTCACCGCGCTCTCGATCAGTGCCCAAATATACCGTTAAAAATCAAATTTTTGTATGGCAGCCCTATGAAGGAGTTGCCCGATTTGTCCCTTTTTATACCCTAGATGAAATTTAAAAGGTATGGTAGAGAAAAATGTATTGGACACCCAAGCATAATATTAACAGTTATTTTGATTTTTGCATGCCCGTCCGTCTGTCCGTCGGTCTGTATGTCCGTGCGCACAATAACTTGAGAACGCGATCACTTAGAAAGCTGAAATTTTGTACACGGACTTAAAAAAAAAGTTAAATTTAATTCGAAAATGAAACAAATCGGGCAACTCCTTCATGGGGTTGCCATACACAAATTTCGTTTTCCATTATATATTTGGACACTGCCTGAGAACGCGTCGACAGAGAGCTGAAATTTGGTGCAAGATGTTTTTATAGTTGTAGTAAATAAATTTTTAAAAATGGACTAAATCGGGCAACCCCTTCTTGGTGTTGCGATATAAAAATTTAGGTTTTTTACATATACTGGGAAAACGATCAGTCCTAGACATTTTTATTGTACTAAAACCTTCTTCAGAATACGAAATCCTATAAAATTGGTCAGAATCATTTTTTCTGTTCTACGAGCCGTTCTAAAAATATATGCGAAAAACCACTTCAAAAATCAAATTTGCATAGATCGGTAACCAAATGAAATTTTATACCGGCATTCATTTAGAGTATCATAAGAGTTGGTCTTAGACCAATTCTAGCTTTTTTACTTGTTCGAAATTAAATTTACTTTTTTTAAAAAAAAAAGCCCGTGTGAAAAATTTCAGCGCTCTAAGTGAACGTGCTCTCGAGTTGTCGTGCGAATGGGCGGACGGACAGATAGGCAGAGAGACAAACAGACGGACAGGCGGACATGCAAAAATTAAAATACCTTATACATCATACCTGAACAAAAACGAATTTTCTTGCTTGTTCACGTTCTTCTTTCAATACTATTTCTTAATTGCTTTTCAATTGCACAAAATTTGTTTATTTTTGTTGTCAACATATAATCATACTTAAGTTCATTTACTCATGTTCTTACATCATTCATAAGAATATTTCACGAAAATATTTCCGCATGCATTGCCCCAATCTGGGTCAATTATTACAAGGTAAACGTGATGAAGTGAACTTACGATAAAAGCAAAATTTATCATGTAAGCGTAAAAATTGTAAAGTTAAAAAGACCAGTGTAAATTTTTAAATTTTAATTCTTAAATTTTTGTCACAGGATCAGCCGTTGAGGAATAATTAGAAACCAATTTTTGGTACCTTCAATCCAAGATGGCGGAGCGCGCGGAGCCCCCCCCCCCCCCCCCCCAAGGGTCTAAACTTGGATTTTTCAGCGGAGCCCGGAACTGAATAACATATATAAAATCACACCTACCCCACCTTTTGTAGGGCAAAGGCCTTATTTAGTCCCTATTGACTGGACTATTAGACATTTTAACACTTTTGCAGATCCATACATTTTTGGGCCACCTTAATATACATACACAAGAGGTACAGAATTGTTCATTAAGTAAAAAAACCACTAGTTCTATTATTTAACATATTAATATATTTTATTAATAAACACTTTACTGAAATGTCTTCTTTTTTTTTATAGTAAACGTCTTGCTTAGGAAGTACGCTATTTTTCAATAAAATATAGTTTTCACTGTAGGTCCAATACTCGTAGAGTAAAATAGTTTTATAAAAGAACATTATACACTGCTTAATTTGAATAGCTGTAATTTTCTGGAATACATAATACATTACATATCTTTTTTGTATTCATATCTATAATAAATTATTTTTATTCTTATTCTACTAAAATATTTCTCCCGTAAGATATGCAACTGAAAATATAAGGAACATGAACAAAATTATAGTTCCCAGAACAATTGAGATAAATAAGTAAAATTGAAACAAATAATCGAAAAAATTACAACATTTTAAAAAATGTGAGTAAATTTATACTTACAACATTTATAAACATTCATCAGCTTAGGGTTAGTTTAGGTAAATAAATTTAAATAATTGTAATAGAAAGAATCACCTTAGTATTAGACAGTCAATAGTTTTGGTATTTTTAAACTAATTCACTACTTTTGTGTCGTTGGCTTTATATGAAGAGCAAATTTCGAACTGTAGAAGATGTGAGAGTTTTCAGTGAGATTTATATAAAAAAAAATGTTATTTATGGTGAAGAATGAAATGTTTTGGTCATGATGGATATAAATGATTTGTTCTATGTTTTATGCTTTTTATTTTCTCATTGTGTTTTAGTGAATGGTTTGCTTTTACTGTTACTAAATGTAAGCTTCAGAAAGCGATATGTATGAAAATGAATAGAATTTTCTCTATAATTTTTAGTTTTGTTTTCTGATTTAATTGCATTTGACTTTTTGTGAAGAGCAGTTATTCACAATCCTTTTCGTATCCAGCGCTATCAAATATTATTCGAATTTCAAATATAGTTGAATTATGCAATCCGGTGGGAACAACATATTTAGTTTATGTGCTATTTATCCCTTAACTATGTAGTGAAGTGCGGGATCATTAGATTGAATACAAATCTTATTGAGCAAAAGGCCAAAGACATTCGCTCACTTATCAACTTGCCCTCTATAAAAGCTTTCAGTTGCATTGTTTTGTTTTGCCTGTACATCTGATCGTAACTCTAGCTTGGCTACAAGTCTTGTAAGTAAGGTTGGCGGCGGATGCCTATGCCTACCCTGTCATGTGAATGTGACAATAAACCTGAAAAGATTACGTAGAGAGATCAGCTTATTCGGAAGATTGGGACGAAAAAGTTCATAAAGAGCATCCTCAGATGGTAATTATGAAAGTACGTCAATGAAATGTAGTAAAGCTTAGTACTAAGCTCCGCACTAAACTAAATTTTATATGAAAATTTAGCGCGCTAAGAGCTATTGGCGAAAATTTATCCTAAATTTTAGCGAGAGCAGTACTAAGGTCTATGCGCTAAATTTGGCTTCTGGGTTTTGATTAGAGATGGCACCACCAGTAAGTGTACAAAAAATTTAGCTTAAATTTATCCACCCGGACCGTTCTTTAACGCGCTAAAAATATTTATTGTCAGAGTTTTGGGATTTGATAAATTTGTTGACTGGATTTTTGTAGTTATCGGCCCGATATTGAAGACTCGCTAAAATTTAGTTTATCGCGGACCTTAGTTCTAAGCTTAAACGATGTGTCAAGACGAGCAGCGCTTTATTGAAAGAACCAATTCAACTGCTGAAAGAGTAGACATATTTGAACAATTCGCGCATAATTTAGTGTGCAGTTTTTACCAGGATTGAAAAGAAATAAGATTACAGAGAAATTGTATTGACACAATTTATGTATGACAAAATATATTTTCTAAAGGTATGATAAAGGACATCGTGAAGTAAACTAATATCAAATTACCAAAACCTATATAGAGAATTGTATAAAAATGAAGCTAAGGTTGAGCTTGAAGATTTTGGCATAATCGAATTAAATGCTCTGCTAGGTGTTTTATACTTCTCTGCTATTTCCAAGTAGGATAACAAAACGATCTTACTTTTTTGTTAGCAACTGATAGGATACGCCCAAGTAGAGTCAAAATTCACTAAACTGTTGTTAGGTGTATTCCTATGTGTCTCTTGCACTGGGGCAAACATCCTTTGAACAGTGCAAAGTTACACTGTAGAAGTGAATGTGCAAAGCATTCTTGCACTGCACCGTTGAATATTGTTCTATTCGTCAAAAGGTGTCGCCAATCACACTAAAACGTTTTTTTTTTAATTTTTCGAGCTTTCCTTTTTATTCCCTACTAGATGATGAAATCATAGGGGTATACTAAGTTTGTTATTCTGTTTGTAACGCATAGAAATAATAATTTTAGAGCAAAATGGATTGGACACCCTCACGTATAATATTAAAAGTTATTTTTATTTTTGCATGTCCGTCCGTTTTTTTTTAAAAAAAGTTAATTTAAGTTCGAAAATGAGACCAATCGGGGTACTCCTTTGCAGATCTGTAAAGTACTTAAGTACATTGGTACTTAAGTACTAATATCAGTATCAGTACCTGGACTTGTACTTGAAAAATGTTAAAGTACCAGTACCGATACTTGTACTTGAAATGTTTTTAAGTATCAGTACCGGAACTTGTACTTGTACTTCTTAAAATATTTCAAGTTCAGGTACTGGTGCTGTACTGGTACTTGTACTTGGAATTTTACAGGTACTGAAGTACTAGTAACAGTACCAGTACCTGGACTTGTACTTGAAAAATTTTAAAGTATCAGTACCGGGACTTGTACTTGAAATGTTTTTAAGTATCAGTACCAGGACTTGTACTTTTACTTAAAATGTTTCATGTCCAGGTGCTGGTACTGTACTGGTTCTTGTACTTGGAATTTTATAGGTCTGCTCCTTTGTAGGCTGGCCATACAAAAATTTCGTTTACACCATGTATTTGGACAGACGGGTCTTCCGAAAATCCAAAATTTTTAGATTAGTGTACCAACAAAACTCCTGAGAGGATATGATTATGCGGCTGATTGAGGAAAGGTCATGAAGCTCTGCATACAATGAGCTATAGGCTTGTACCTTTTCAGATACAGGGTGTTTTGTGAAAACCTGGCATATTTTCTTAATCACCCTGCAACTCCGAAATGGTTCATACGCCGCCTCCCCCTTTTCGGAATTTTATCTCAGGTTTATACGTTTTTTTTTTTTTTGTCAAAGACACGTCATCAACACTAGTTTTTCATATTGAATTTAGTAAACACACCAGTTTACTAGCTTACATATCACTTTTTTATTTGACATAAAACTTGCATCACTTAAAGATATTCAAAGCTCCTCACAAACTGCTCGCAAACCGCTCATGAGCAATAAAATAAAATTTTCGGAAATATCAGGCTGTATTTTTTTTTATGATACCCAAAGTATCGAGAAATACCTTTAAATTAACTTGCATGGTCTTTGCACGAAGGCAAGTATACATATAGAGACATGTCTAATTAATTGCTACGAATTGAATTTCATCTACTTATTTTAAAGAAATATTTTATTATCGCAGGTGTAACAAAACCATTGAATCGCAATAAGTAATTTTTTGAAAATGTTTTCGAAGTTATAGCTATTTTACTACAGTATAGTATTTACTATTTTAGTACATATAAGTAATTTAAGCTGTTAAGGGAAAAAGTATGTGCACAAAATCAGAAAAGCTATTCTAACGGAGTTGAACATTCGTGGCATAAATTTATTTACATACATCCAATCCTGTGATCCTGTTGGACTGAAATACTATCTCTCAGAGCAATGTCTTCCTAATTAACCAAATTGTGATCTCTGGAGCACACTAATTTTATCGCTTCTGTGTACAAACAAAAATCTATCTTAAACGTAAAATCAACTTGAACCGCCTTCTGAAGTTTACATTTTAAGTATTATTAATTGCATTCCTTTTGTTAATGATAATATTCTAGCATTTAGTATAAAAACAATAAATTCTTCCCATTTCTGGTATTCTATTTGTTGTTTGTTTTTTTGTTTGTTCTGAGATAAATTTGTGCTTTTAGATTTACTGTTAATTCTAAATGTGATAATTTTCTTTAGCTCACAGTTTTGTTTTTCTTCTTTTATTTCTAATTATATATATATATATTGTGTATTTGTTTTATAATTTTATAAAAACATTTTTAAAAATTTTTGTTTTTTTGACTTTCAATTTTGATTTGAGTTTACAATTATAATTAAAAAATCGAAAAGTTCGATACTCGCGCATAACTCTCTAACTGAATTCAAGCACTGGTCTAAGCCGTACTATTACATATATTGATCCCTCTCTCTCTCTAATTAAGAATGATCCTTTTACAAGCTGAAAGTCTTTGAGTAACTTAGACCGGTGCTGTGTGAATACGGTCACGATCTTCAATAATCGTGTATGTAGTATGTACATACCTACATAAATGTATATATTGCTACATTTTTAAAAAGTGCTAAACTCAATTTGCAATTTCCATTATCTTCATTCAGTAAAGATGTATATTCCAAAAATGTTATTATATAAAATTCACAGTCACTCGTTCGCAAATTCACTCATCTGGAGATTATATAGTTATATTAAGAGGCAAATTTTATGTTTATTTTTTTTTTTTTTTATTATCTACTATATTATATTATTATTATTCCATTTGTTTTTTTGGTTTTCTAATTTAAAATTTGTCAATCACATTACGGTTGCCAAGAGTGTATATTTATTTGGTTGCCTCCTATACATATATTATTTAAAATATACATTTATATTTAAATTTTAACTTTACATTTTCTTACATTACAAAATTACCATTTATACAGAATTTTTAAAAATTTTGTAAAAAAAGTTTTAAATCAAAAAATTTTTGAGCTTTTATAAAACGCAGAAAAATTTTATTTTATTTTCTTTGATTTGAAAATATTTTTCTTTTTTTTAATTTACATAAAATTTTCAAAAGCACTGTACACGAACTAAATCGTTTTGCTTCTAAATTTTCTATTTTATTTTATAAAATTCCTTCAGATGAACTTATAACGATTATTTAATGATTGCATGTATAGATCAAGTACTAGATTAGATCTAAATGTAAATATTAGCATTGATCTTATCCGGGGTTAGAGCATAAAATAGGTGATGTCATATGTATTAAGTAAGTCAAAAATTTTTAATGTATTTTTATAATAAAATAGATAATAATAATAAATAAAAGAAATAACATGATGAAATAAATGAAAACATTGGCTCAGTTATTCTCTATTAAAAAGAGGTGGATAGATTCACAACATTGAAAATCCTAAAGTCGAAAATCCCAAATTTGAAAATCTCGAAGATTCAATGTTTTGAATTTATGCATGATCTAATGAAATCGAATATGCCAAACTTTTCCCTGGATCCTTCTGGAATTCTAAGAACTCTTTTCCTAGTTTTCCATGTACATTCTTTTATCATTTTTTTTTATTCAATATTTATTCTATCACACAATAATTTTATTTAGGGCGGTAAAGTTTCATCCCTTGGGCATAGACATAAAGCTTTCATGTGAAGATCATTTAGAATAAGTTGAGTCTTGTTGAAATATCCAACTACCTCTGGACATGAATTTTTATTTCCAAAGAAAATTCTGTTCATCTGACTCGCACGAGAGACGTTCAGACGACCACTCTTATTACTCTGTCTTCCATTTTAGAGGATTCGGTGAAACGAATAGTGCACTAAATGAACATATATTCTAAGCGATTTTAGCAATTCGAAAATTTCACTAGCACTCTTTCCGTACATTAGAAACCATGATACCATTTTCTTTGTTTCTTTACTCCTTGATAACATATCGAAGGCTGAAACTAAACTGCTCTTTATGTAGTTACACTTCAATGCATTTGTTCTGAATCAAAAGCTAAAGATACTGTTCCTAGTGATTTATTGATACAATCTACACTGGCAATTTTTTAACAGAACTAATGGCAGGACTAGATAGTTTAGCTTACTTGAAAAAAGAAAACTGGAAAAGTTCTAACAACTTAGAGAATAGATGTTTAAGAATCCAAATATTATAATGCTTTTTAACATAGTTGAAATTGTTGGAATCTGTTGAGTGAGGGCTGGAAGAGAATCAGGGGCCATATAAGTTGATCTATCGATACTTTCCATATTCGCTGATCTATCGGAAGCTTTGATATGCCCCTTTTGTTATAATTCTACTGTTGAAATTTCTACAAATTAGCACATTTTACCAAACGAAGTGCTGTCGAAAGGTAAACAATTGGAAATACCTATTATATACCCGACACCAACAGACATGAGAGATATCTTAAACTATGCATTATGATACTCTGAACATATTTTATTAACAGTGTTTATTTCAGTTAAACGGGGGAAAGATTTGGGTGGATCAAAGTTTGATTTAGTACATTTTGGTAAATCTAGTACAGAATCAAGTTCCTTAGGTGCTGAGAAGAAGTTTGAGTACTCACACTCCTATATTTGGAGGTTTAGATAGCCATCCCCATTTTTAATCGAACTGAAGTACTGGATTTTTCGTACCTTACATAGGCTCTAACTCGCTAGAGTTATGTTCAATTGTTCGCCTCAGCTCGCTACCAGCTACAATTCGTGGAAGAACATTTTTCTCCGTATATTTTACGGGTGAGGGTAGGAAACAACCGGCTGGCGGGGGGGGGGGGGTAGTTCAAATATCGCATGTTGCATATTAAATGAGAGGTCTCGCCAAGTACTATCAGGTGGTGTACTTTATGCTGCCGGACTCACTAATTCCGTGCAATCACGAGAAGCCGGTCGCCAAAGCTTTCCCCCGCCTAATTGAAATAAAAATTGTTAATAAAATATGTTCAGAGTATCATAATGCATCCTTTAAGACATCTCTCATGTTTATTCATGTCTGGGCAATAGTTGTATGAGAAGTGGGCCTTCCCCTTTAAGTATTAATAAATCTTAGAACCAAATTAATTTGTATAAAATAACAATTAGGTATAATTAGACTTATGTTTTGTGTGAATTATTCAATAATTAGAAAACCAAAAAAAATGTTAATATATCCTCACCTGTAAGGAATCAACATGACAACATGACAATTCCAACGGCATACTAGCTCAACGAAATGTGGAAGTTTATAAAGGCTTCATGGCATCGGCAGAGAGCAACGATTCTTAACAAGAAGAAAAGCTTCATTATGCAATACAAAAGTCCCACTCAAATCATCTGATTCCACTAGATTAAAAAAATGGTTCATTTTCTTTGTGACCATCCACACAATGCGAACAACAAGGCAAGAACCTTGTAAAACTATTGTTTTTTTTTTAAGAGTAAAAGCATGAGGAATTAATGTGTGAAAAGGGGATGAACAAGACATTGAAAATTTTATTAAAAGTCTTTCCTGTAATTATTTCACTTCTTTCGTATACTTGTTAAATTAGGTCAACAGAGTTCAAAGGAAAGAATCGTGCTAAACAATGCCGACACATGTTCGGTTCTTAAACTTAATAAGTAAAAATAAGTAAGATTGAAATGGACATTAATTGCTCTAACTAGACTTTTAGTTTTAAATGAAATTACTCTTTTTGCAAAAATTGTTTACATTATTAATTCCATTCTGATTGGTTCCATCCGACTGAGAGAATTTTGATTGGTTTCACCAGACGATTAGTCCAGACAATGGGTAGGCTCTGATTTACAAATGTTGATCGTTGGAGTGTATTAAAGCCAGGATATTTTTGTTTTGTTGTAAATATGAAAAATATAAACCAATTCAAGTAAGTGAATAAGAAGTGCAGCTAATACTGCATTTAATTTTTGGAAAGCAAATTTTACTCAAAATTCCAAATCCTTTGGCAGAGGTTAAATTACGGAAATTGCTTCTTAGATATTTTTTTACTTCAAACATCCGGAATTGTGGTAATCGCTAAAAATCGCTTATTGCCTGAAAATCGCAATTTAGTCTTACTATAGCATCCTCTATTACTATTAGATTAACTAAACGTCATACTTATGAGATTAATACATATAATAAAACAATACATCGAACATATAACTAAGTTAGTTATATGTTTTAAGATTATATGATAATCTAGAGTAAGCTTTTGTCATACTTGTGAAGACTACAATAATCAAAAGCAATCAAGCATGACGGAACTATTTTAGACCTCTTGCAATTATTATACCTCGAAATTTTCTCTGACTGATCAGAAATCAAAAAGCTAAACAAAAATCTTGGTGGATACTATCGTCCAATTTACAAGAAGAAAACTTAACAGCACCATCCTAAAAAGAGTGAGCTTCTTAACAAAACACTCACATGTAACTTTACACATTGGGCCTTATTCTACCAATGCGACTGTTGTAACTTTATTGTTACGAAGCTGGCTGTTCGTGCAATTTCTTTGGAGCAAGATAACATGAGCTGTGTTCTTTTCTGTTCGCAGAACAGGGCATAACAAAAGACACAGAAAAGAACGCCTCATACATTTTCATAGTAAATTTATAAGTGACGAACAGTATATAAATAGTTCGCTTCAATCGACAGAACAATTTGTTCTCTCCAGTATATGGGGAGTTCTATATATGTAGAACACAAGGTACACAAAAGAGCACAGCTATTATAAGCTTAAGTCTTCATAGCAAATCTAATTTACTAATTTAAACATTTTTTTAGTTCATTTTTTATCTGAAGAGTATATACACAGGGTGTTTCACTATCGGTTCGCATAACTCAAGGATTTGATAGCTGTGGTGGAGACACACAAAAAATTATTTAGTGAAAAGGGGTAAGACGGACGCGTCGTTTCGGCGGTAGGGGAGTTCAGGATTTTTAGTACCTTTTCCACTTTAAACCCTGTAACTTTCGTGATATACACCCCATCAAGGTGAAATTCATTTCAGATGATATTAAACAGCCTAATTTTGCGTAGAATTACATAAAATTAGGCGCGATTTCTATAGTCAGTAACAAAATGAATGAAATTATGCATCATAGAAACGGGAATATCTCAAAAACGGTTGCATTTAGGTAGATATATGAGTTTAGTCAAATAAAGATAACATTCCGGGGTTTCTAAGTCTTGTAAAAAAACTGTATAGTTATCATGCATTTTGGCGGGAAATCGTTAAAATTTCAAAAAGTTAGTATTTTTTTCCCAACTTTTTGACTTTGACGTCCTACATCTTCCGACAGAAGGTGACAGGAAGGCTGATTTAATATTCATTGCAATATCATCTGAGATGAATCTCACCCTGATAGGGTGTATATAAAGAAAGTAGCAGGGTACCCACTATCCTTAACCTATTTTGCTTGTTTCCACTTCAGCTATCAAGCTCTTGAGTTATGCGAACCAATTATGAAACACCCTGTATAAGGGAAAGCCACAATATCAAGTCTTTGGAAACTTGTTCATTGCAAAATCTTTTATTAAAATTTGAAATTTTCAAATATTTTTCTCGCTAAAAAAATCTTTTAAAGTATGTTCATATAGTTAATGAACTATGAATAGAACTGATGATATTGGAATCTATTTATTGCTTTCTTAGTCATCAAATAAAAATTATTAAACTAAAACTATACTCTTTAATATTTTTTATTCTAACTAAGAAATTTGTCTACAAGTTTGAACAGTTCAATCGGCTCTTCAATATGAACCAAATGTCCACAATCAATCCAACTAATTGTAATATTGGGAAATGCGTTTTTCATTACATCTAAATCTGAGTTTGTAATGAAACCAGAACTCTTCCCACCAATTATCAGTGCTGGACCGTTATATTTCTTCGAATTCAAAACATCTTCTGGAAACCCCATTATGGCATCCATATTTGATTCCAGTGCTTTTATGTTGAACTTCCAATTAAAATTTTTATTTTCGTCTTTTATTAAATTTTGTAATAAGAATTCAGCCATTTTTGGATGAATTTCTGCATTCAATTGCTTTTCAGCTTGTTTTCTGCCTTCAGTTTTTGATAATTCAGAAGGTAATTTTATAGTCTGTAATATTTGACAAAGTGTCACATATGATCCAAGTTGGTCGATATTCTTGATAATATTTGAATCTACAATAATTACACGTTCAACTATCTCGGGAAAATTCAATGCTAAATATATCATTGCTCTTCCACCCATGCTATGTCCTAAAATACATGCCTTATTTATATTTTGACTTCTTAAAAATTCGAACACATCTTGGGCAAGATGAGGATAACTGTGATTGGGTGAATGAGGGCTATCTCCATGATTTCTTGCGTCCAAAGTTATTATTTTCCGCTTTCGCGTTAAATTTTCTTCAAATCGTTTACTAATACTGTGCCAATTTTTCCTTGATCCAAATAAACCGTGCATTATTATTAAAGGTGGCAGTTCATTGCTGATATCTTTTTCATTGTAAACACTAAAGGCCAATTTGACAGCCTCAACTGCCGGAAGCAAGTTAAATGCTGTTGTCGCAAAAAATGTCTTTTGTAAGATTTGTAAAGAAGATAATGGCAGTAGTCTATAGGTACTGGACCATAACATTTTCGATTATGCAATTATTGGGAAAATATAATTTGGTTTTTACAAAAATTATATTAAAAATGTTACTTTCGACAATGACAATGCCGTAATATGAAAATAAATGGCCACCTTCAGTTTGATAAAATTTTAGAAATTTACAGGTTGCAGTATATTGTGTACAAAAAGAATTTTTCTTTTTTTGCTATATCTGAAAACTAAAACATAAAAAAATGTTAAGAAATAGTCAAACACATTTTTTCTGTTCCAATTTCTTAAGTGGTATGCTAGTGAAAAGAAAGTGACACATAAAATATATTTTATAGTTCTCTACTGAAGGATAAACGTAACTTTCTTTAAGATGACTCTAGATTTATAGGTCTGTAAGCTGGCTAATTGCAGATGGGGAAAAGTAAACATATGCGAGATTACAAGAGCGCTGTACCCCAAGGTATGTCCTAGGAAGACTAAATCTCTGCTAAGGACGAACAGGAATGATGTGCGAAGTCTTATTGGAGTTATCACTATCAAGAGACACTGCCTCTATGACAAACATGCAAGCTTCATTCAATGACTTCTGCATAGGCTGTATGGACGAGGAAGAGCTTAAGAGCGTTCAACACTTGTTGTGTGAATTGCCCCCCCCCCTCCCCCAACCTTGCTAAACATACGCCTGGTATCTACTTCTTCCGCGAATTGAGGAAAACAGCAGACAAAAAGTTGGGAGACCTTTTGGGTTCAATAACTCATGTGGCTGGTTTTAACACACCCCCTAAAATAAACAATCATTTCCAGATAAGGTCCCGATGGGTTGGCGATGGCACAATGGACATCTATGGTCTAAATGTTGCTGATCATAGGTACTTCGATAGCCACCACTCTAACCTAACCTACACTCTAATAGAGAATACCTAAATATAACTAATTAAGCAATACTAAATCTTTGTGTAATATAGCCTAAGATTTCAATAGTAACGGTATTCTGAAAAGAGAAGAAAATACTTTTAACTTTGAGAGTCTGTTTGTTTATCAGTCCCATTCTGTTCACTGTAAAAGCTGGTATCAGTTTTCAACAATGGAAAAACAGAAATCGAAGTCAGTTTTTTCATGCTTACATAATAATCGTTTTTCTTACAATCTATGAATTCGTACAGTGCTTAAAAATTTTTCTTAATTTCTTTCAAAAATGTAGATACATTCAACTTAAGAAATATTTTGCGATAAAAAATTTACATTAAAAATTGCAGTTATATATAACCTAAAATATAAATTATTATTAACAGCCATTTTTTATATTAGACTAAAATAGATAAAAAGTTCGCAGCCTGTAGCGAAAATTGTAGTGTGAAAATGTAATATTTCCTCATCTACTTCCATATGTAACTATGATAATAGGTTCACACTGAACAGAAGTTACACTATAGATCTCTCCTTCAAAAAAGAAGGATTTATAATAAATCATTCATCCGCAAGTATAGGTACTTAAAATTTTGCAAAAATATTAAAATTCTGCTTACAGCTCAGTTACAGCATAGTTTGACTCATCATTAGGATTAATGGTGGATTGTTCTTGATGATGATGTTGATCCACACTTTTATTCCTTTCGGACATTTTTGGTGATTGAACAGGTGGTGAAGGAGATTTAACATGTTGGGTATTGGTCCCTCCTTGATTTAATGTAGAACTCTTTTCAACACTCTGTTGTGGTGGTGGTGGTGGTGATGTTGGAGTATCAATCTTTGGTGGTGGAATTGCTTTACCTGGTGGAGGTAATTTCATAGGTGGTCTTTGAAGTGTTCTAAATTTCAGGCGAAAATATGATTAACAAAAATAATATTTATTAGAAAATTAAAATTTTATAATTACTTTGAATAACTTGAGCTATGTTCTTTAACAGATTCTTTTTTAGGTGATTCTGCATCCTTAGGAATTTCTGGCAGTGGACAATTTAAAATTGACGGCTTATATTTCGGATCGAATTTTCCACCTTGTCGCATTGTTGAGCACTTGTAGATCTGCTTATCGCGTTCATACATAGCGCTATCAATACTATTTGAACTAGGTATAGCCTCAACTGAATCATGATGTTTTTGATGTTGAGCACTTGACGGTGGATTTTGTCTTCGCATAGTGGCAGTGTTTGAGTTATTCGATGTTGGCATTGTTGATGGCGTCGATTGATACATGTTCTGAGAATTTCCTGATATTAAAGTTGTCACTGGTGGTGCCGATGATGTTGGTGGTGTCGCTGCAGCTGCTGTTACTGCAGGAATCTGTTGATATATTTGTTGTCCTTGCTGATACTGATGATGTTGATGATGATGATAAGCATGCGCATGATGAGTATGAGAATGCGGATGATGGCAATAAAGCTGATGTTGTCGGCTTGCTTCGCTACAGGCTGGTGATTTTCAGTAAAAATCATTCGCTTCCAATGTCTTACATTGTTTGCTTAAAGTTGCGTATTTACCGTTATTTGGTCCTAGAAAACAATATTTAATATTAATATAAAGCTTATTTATTTTCGTAATTTATATTTCAAACCTGGAAGATGAGTGGGGCTATGATTGTGCGATGGTAGCCTTCCCAATGTATGTGTCCCCATCGCACGCATATTCTGTTGTTGTTGATGTTGATGCCCAGTCATTATATCATGTTTCCGTGGTGGATGTTGTAATGTATGTGAACCACTTATAGCAGGCGGGCTGAAATGTCTGAAAATTGCGTGATTTTTTAAGCAAAACAGAAAACAAACACTAAAAAAGTCGAAAATATATATATATGCAAATACCCATTATGATTCCTTGGTAAAGTGCGAGCATTCATCTGTTGATGATTTTGTGGTGCTTGATGTGAAATATAGGAAGGCTCCTCAACTTGTGCATAATCGTTACGTTTGCGTATATAAATCCAAGTATGTGAATCAACCCACACCATTATAGTGAGCAAAATAGCCGCTATAAAACTAGCAATGAGCATTAATACTAAACCAAGTAATCCCCCCTCACATAATCCTCTAGCTGCATTTAAGTAACTATTATGGACAGCCTTACAATCAACAAGAGCTGTAAGTTGAGTGAGCAAACGTTCGCTACTATTTAAATCAGCCGAAACTGCACCCAATTTCGGTTGCAATCCGGATGACTTGAACAGTACTAGTGAAATCTTAGTGACAATAGCCATTGCACTTCTTGCATTGTTAATAGCATTTTGAGATTCTCGTAGCCGTTGAGTAAAAGGATTTGTATGTCCAGGCTCACATTGTGTATAATGTAATAGAACATTCGTTGGCAATTCACTTGGTGCAACAGAGACTAGAAAATCAGCCGGACTAATACATAAATCTCCTACAGCAACTGATGTTGAAAGGTATAGGCCAGACATTAACCAGGATCCAGTTACCGCTAAAAGTCCACAAACGCTGAACAAAATAAGAGCACATCTAGAATGACGTGCAACACCTACAAGTAGTACTGCACATAAAACTAATAAGAGAGCAAGAACAGCAACAGTACCCGGCCATCGTATTAATTCCCATTGATCGCCCTTCTGAAAATAATGGGAATATTAAAAAAAAATTTTGTGTTTACTTTTTATTATTTTGAAAGAGTAAATATCTCTCACCGACAAAAAAGCCGACATAGATATTCCCATCAACGGTCTCCTTATATCTCCAGCAGCATTAGTAGCCAGGGTAACGTTACCTTGCACAATATTCAAAGATACTATTAATATGGATAGGGCTGTTTGGTTTGATACCGGTTGATCGAAAATATCAGCAAGCTCTACTAGTTGCGGTCTTATCCTATTGGTCAAGGTATTTTCTAGAATGTTTGTTTGATTTCGGACTGTAGTTACAAGATTGTCAACTTTACGTCCGGCAGTCAATACTTCCAAAAGTCCATTGTGTAAATCATCGTTACCATATAATCCTGAAACAATAAAGTTTTATTAATTTGAAAACGTTGTTATTTTTAGTAAAAGAACTAATTTAATAAAATCATGAGAAATTTGTATTTTGTACGCAAAATTACAAAAAAAAAGAAATAAAAAAAGTTTGTCATTAGAGTCTATGAAACAAATATACAACGTCAGAGAAATTAAACTTATTCTTTTGAGTGTTTCCTCCTCTAGATCTAGATTCCTCAGTTCAAACCATTTTTCTAAATATATTATACAGCTCGCAGAATATTAACTACCAAAAGTCCTTCATACCTACCAAATCTTGAAAATGTGGCGGAGCTTAAAATGCGACATGCGACTACGCTTTATCTCATATAATTAAGTGTCCAACTTTATTTTGGTTATAAAACTAGTAATTTTCATTCCGCAACCGTTTCTGTCATACCCCTATTTCCTAAAACTTGTATTGTTTCAAATAAGTACAATTTATTGTGAGTACTTAGTTAGTTAGAAAACTCCCCTAGACACACTTGAGACTAGATGGAAACCTACACCAAAAACAGGGTTTATTAATACTCTTTTAGAACACCAGTTATGATTAAGGCAGGAAAATTCAATGTGCGAATGTATCAAAGCAGACCGATTGGCTTGATGGAGGACTGCGCATGCCGATTCAATGATTACTTGCAGCGTGTATATAATTGGTCACTTCTAAATAACCTGGGGTTGAATCCCAATAAGACAAATTGCTAAGTGATTTATAGAAATGGAATTGATCTTAATATTGTCCCACCAATATTCATCAACAATACCGTAATACCATATATGTATGTATGTATTGATTCAGCTAAAAGCCTTGACTTTGAACTCAACTCAAAGTTCACGTGCTGTAAACATATAAGAATTACAATTGGAAAAATATATGCATGCCTGCGACAGTTATTGTTAAGCTCTAGTTTTCTCTCTCTTCATATGCGGATGAAGTTAGTCAAGTCTGTAGTGGTCCCTCATTTCACACTGGTATTCTGTGATCTACACTTAGTCTTTCGAAGGAGACTCTTGATAGCATATAACGATGTACTTCGCTTTGCTTTTAAACTATCTCGCTTCAGTCAGATATCTTCTTGCTGAACATGCTTGTTTGGCTATGCTCTGGATGCATACAAAACCCCCAATGCAGATTAAAATTTCTTCACAAAATAATATATAACCAGGGTATTCAGGCAGCCTTGATGGGTCTCAGTGACCCACGGAAAACATCTAAGTTACTGGGGGATTGCATGTCGTCTGTGGATAAGGTGTCTACCCACAACAAGGTATTCCTTTTGTGGATTCCTGGTCACATGGGGATCATGGGGAATGAAAGGACTGCCCTCTTAGCTGGGCTGGCTTTGGTTCCCCGTTCCTCGCACCGGAACCCGCCGTAGACGTTGCCACCTCGAATATCGGTTCTCTCATCAAAGCGGATGTTCATAGAAAGCATCAGCAGAGATGGGCGAACCTGAGTTCTTGCAGGTGTACAAAACTGTTTCTTGATGGGCCCAATCTCTCATATCTCATATTTTCTCATTGGGCTCGGAAGGAAACAATGTAGAACTTTGGTTGGCATCATCACCGGTCACAGCTCACTTCACGCTCATCTAACAAGGATGTGTGTTAACATAACATAACATAACATAACATTCATTAGAGGCGATAGTATACAAGATTACAATTTTTTATTATACCTAAAAATAATTGGACAAAAACGTGGAGGAAGTATTTAAAAGAATATCAAAAGCTATAAACAATTCAGAAGTAACTTATGATAATAATAACAAATAAATATTGCGCTTAAAATGACAAATTAAAAACTGACTAACAAAAACAAGTTATAATGAACTGCAAAAACAGAATACTTGATACTAACAAATGCCATAGAAAAACAAAAAGAAACCTACAATAATTCACGATAGTACTCTGCTGTGAGAAGTGATCCTGACAAGACAATCACGTAAAATTACGGGCGTCTAATTAAGAAAGGAATTGACAGTACGTGCGTGCTGGATACTAGATGAGAGAACACTCCAAGAGCGCGCAGTCTGGACAAGATAAGAGCCCTCCATGACAAGCCTAGTAAAACGAGGAAAAATAATGTTCCTGTTTCTATGTGAATTAGTAAAATTAATCATTTCTCTAAGGTAATATGGTTCATTTTTTTTTGCTGACAGCCATGTGGTCTGTCCAGTCTGGATGGAGAGCCCCAGACAACCGAACACTTCTTGTGTGCGTGTCCGGCATTGTCGTAACTCGGTAGGGGCCAAGCTGTGCCCGCCCTCCAGAATGTGGGCCCGCCCTCCCCCTCAGAAAATTATGAAAATTCCCAAAACAAATTCGTCAATTCGTCAATTAGCCCTACTTAAATTGAATCCGTTCGGATCAGAATCGGAAAGACTTTAACGAGATCTTTTCTTCAAGAAAACATATTAAACACTTTAAAAAATTTTTAAAAACTATTCTGAGATTGCCCCAATTCCACTGAATTTTGACAAAGGCGTGAAATCATGCAGAACTATTTTGGCAGTTTGTGCGGAAATTTTATTGATAACCTTTGATATCAATGACATTTTGAATATTTCGTAAAACTTTGTTTAATTTTCCGGAAAAAAAGAGTTTTTAAGCTTTCTTGATTCTAATTCCAACGGATTCAGTAAATAAGGCTGATTATCTTTACAAGGAAGAAATAAAGGTTGAATGGCAAAAAATTAAGCTGTCGATTCCGTGCTTTCAAAAGTTTAACGCGCAATTAAAAACTTCAATATTCTTATTACGTTACATTATGGAATAAATCTATATTAGCTTTCTAGACAATAAATACCTCGGGAAACCGAAAAATTCAGAGAAAACATTAAATTTGTCTAGAACCTACTCGAGTCTCGGAAAGGAGAAGGCAACCAGAGGGAGCAAAAGATTTTCTGATAAAGCCCACTCGAGGTAAAAGTAATTTAGTAGACTTTCCATCAGATATAAGGCCAATATATTGGAAGATACATATTTACAACCAAGTGATAGACAACAGTTTCACTAACTTCAAAAATCGGTTTGAAGATCTACCTTTGGTACAGTCAGATGACTCATTTATAAAGTTGTATTTGAAACATGGAGAGGCATTTGTAGAAAATTATAAAAATGTTTTCAATGTAGACATTTCCACCTTACAGGCTGAAACAGAGCATTGTAGTAAATTTGGAAGGGCTGAAAATAGAAATTAATAAAGATTTCTGCCCAAATTTATACAAGTAGCTGCAAGCAGCTCTGAGGCATTCATAAACATTGAAAATGAGATAATTAAAAACAAACTAACAGCGCAACAGGTGCTAAATAAGTTTGCAGAAAAAAAACCGTAAACTAAAGCGTATATAGACTTAACGATCTCTTTATTAGTGCTTAAAAAACGTAAATGATTGTTTAAAAATGTGTATCCAACTTCAGACCTGTAAAGTACTTAAGTACATATTAAGTACATTGGTACTTAAGTATTAGTACCAGGACCTGGACTTTCTTAAGTACAATTCCCGGTACTGGTATTCAAAAAATTCTCAAGTACAAGTCCGATACTGGTACTTACTTAACGTACTTCCTAGAAATACCGCCATAATGCGAAGTACTTCAGCTCTTGTAAATTATTTAAATACGCCTTCTAATAATAGAGGTTATATGAACCTCGACAGTGCCTCAAGAAATCTTACCGCTTTCAGTAAAATAGAAACACAATTAGCGCAATTGTTGAGAAGTTTGGCAATTAAGTGCAACACCCCGCTGTTTTCCTCTACACCTTTTGAGCGTTCATTTTCATTTGCAGGCCTTGTAAATGCTACACAAAGGCAATCATAATCTGATTGACATATATTTGGCTAAAGGCAAACTCAAATTCTGTATGAACAACAAATTAAAAAGCTTGTACGATTCTGTTTCATTTCCTATGTTTCTGCAACATATTTTATGATATTTGTAAAGGGAAACCTCATCCAATTATTTAGCTGGCTACAAATTTTTCAAAATTTCTAATTTGAGTTTTCGAAAACCAGTACCAATACCAGTACCTGGACTTAAAATTGTTAAGTACCAGTACTGGAACTTGTACTTGTACTTAAAATATTTGAATTATAGGTCCTGGTACTGGTACTTGGAATAAATACTGGCATTAGGCAGGGCGGCACTTTCATATCAGTTTCGTGTATAGAACGTGAGGATTTTGATTTATTTTCCTTAATACGTGAGAGAAGCAAAGGAGGGTTGTGGAAAACAAAGGTCTCTGTTAATTAAACGACACCACTTTCTTTTATTTTTCTTTTAAAATCGTGCAAATTTTATTTATCATATAAACACTACTCCAATGATTTAAGGAAAATTTAAATCGCGTCGCATGTTTGGAGTGGACTGTACAGAATAGATGAAAGTCGTTTGGGTTCATTGGCATTAAAGAAAAGAATGCAATTTCACTCAATTCGCTAATTATATTATGTACTGATATATTTTCAAAATAATTTAAATATCAAACATTCAACGAGAATTGTAATAAAGAATGGGAAACAATTGAAAACTATTCGTTGCTCCTCTGGTCTCTAATATCAGATTTTCTTATTAAAATCGCCCCGAATCCACACTGTAGTGGATAAAAAGTGCTGATCTAGTTTTTTTTTCTTGGGAGCGGAGTTAAAGTTTTACGTAGGAAGACTACATATTAAAAAAGTAGTGACGCAATGTTTGGGACTTGTAAAGTGACATGCTATCTTGTTAATGCTCAGAGCAAGCATAAAAAATTTCGGTCAATAGCTGGGAATACTCATGAGCTGGTATAGTTTGCAAACAAAATGATTGTTAAAGCCTATGTACGAAAGTTGGGGGACCTGGCCCACCCCGGAAATAAGTCCTAGTTACGCCAATGGCTGTCCGGCCTTTGCCCAGAGCAGACTGGATACTGTAGGGTCTGCCCTTCTATCTGTGAATAGAAAAACCTTCCTCACCAAGACCTGATAATCTTCATTAAGAGGACAAGAAGGATTTGGTGAATGAACTTCTAGCAGGATAGCACAATGGGCCGGTATGGCCTCCGTGCTTGGGATGGGGTCTCCTGTCCCCCTGCCTAAAAAAATATATATATATAACCAACAGTCTGCGTACCTATTCGAAAAGTTTAGCTTCCTGCAATCGGCTAGACGTAGGAATCTCCGAATTCCTCGTTATAGATCTCAATATGGCCAGCATTCTTACTTTTCCAATGCGCTCACAAGTGGAATTTATTGGCACGTAATAATCAGTATTCAAGAAATGATAGAACTTTTGGAAGACTTTTGAAATCATCGACTCTTGTCTAAATGGATTATTGTCGTACTTATCTTAGAAAGTATCTCCTCTAAATCCAAGTTTATCTAATTCTTCTTTCACCGGAATTATTGTATTTTGTGTTAAATATTTCATTGCGCAATATTTTACATAAGAACTTATAGAAAATTTTTGTGTTTTTTTTTTATTATTATAATTTTTAATAATTGTTATTATTAATTCCAGCCTAGCTCAATGCTGGCTATACACGCAAACAATTTTTCTCCATATCTAAGATGGAAATTTCAGATTTGGCTTACTTCTGCCTTAGTGAAAGTGAAACATTTTTATTGGATGCACCCCTATAGATTTTCCCAATAACTATAATTACAGAGAAGATTAAATACCGTGATATCATGATAGGATAGATATAGATAGATATGCTTAGCGTATTAGGTCTAATGTGAACAATTATAAGTAATAAACGATGAAGACACACGGAAGACCCGTCCCATATAGAGAAACGAGAACAGGATCATCAAAAAACATGATAGTTATACAAAACATAAGCAATCCACACCCAACTGGTGTACAGAGCTGTAAATAAAACAGGGAGAAAGACATTCAACAAAGGTATTTAGGAGTCAATCACACAAAATAATGGCATTAAACTAATTTGAAAAGGAACAATTACAGCGAGTAGGAAGGGTACGAGTGCATAGTTGGAACTTGTCTGAGGAGTGCTTTGAACGCTGGGGTCATCTACCACGTGATTATTTTTATATCCTATATGATGAAATGAGGATATATTAAATTTGTCATTCCATTTGTAATAGATAGAAATAATGATGCCGTCTTATCGATAACTCGAGAACGCGTCCATCTAGAGTGCTGCTATGTTGCACGCGACCATACAAAAATTTTGGTTTTTTAGTATCTACAACAACATCGCGGTAGCCAAACATTTGTTTGCCTACCATGAACAGACAGGTGCATAAATGGCTATGATTTCATTGGACCAACAAAAGGCTTTTGATAGGGTCTCAAACAAGTATCTCTTGACTGCTCTCAAGGCATTTGCGTTTCCGCCCCAGGAGCCAGATTCATAAACGCCCCCAAGGCGAGGTGGTACTACCCATCCCCAAGAGCCCCTCCCCCAGAAATTGTTCACCTATATTTTTGATTCTAGACCCTTCATCCGTAGGACAAAAGTCTAATGCTCTACAGCTCTCTCACCCTCCAACCCCCCCACCCTCCGATCCTCTTTCAATATTGCGACAGTTCTTTTCCATAACTACCCAAGTATGTTAGAGAATCGCGAATGGAGAGTTAGGGAATTTTAATCGGGTAAAACTCCCCAATTCTCCGTGTTACAGAATACGGCCCCAAGTGGCTAGATATTGTCGAGAAGGGCAAGTTCTGGTTCCTATTTCGTTTCATCGAGGTACCAGACAGGGTTGTCCATTGCCAGGTATGCTACATGATCTTTCGTTGCAGTCGCTACAGTTTGACTGCCATATACCAATGTGAGTCCTCTTATGTTGGCATATGCAGATCACCTTTCTATTTATTTTCGTCACAAGAGATGAAGCTTTTCTAGTCGCTCATGCTGTTCTCGAACAGTACGAACGTTAGCAGGCTTGAAAATTAAACTTATTAAGAGTCAAGGTTTATGGTGTGGAAAGTGGAAAGATCATACAGTTACTCCACTGAACATCCAATGAACTTATACTTACCTAAAGTACTTCGGATGGGAGAGTAAATATCAAATAATAGCCGTATTGTACTGGAGAAACTCTCTAGATAAATTCATGGCGTAGTCGACTATTTCCATTATCCTTAATGGGAAGGTCAATCGTGTTAAATTACTTGTTTACCTCGATCATCGTCATCTGCTAAAGTCTGAGACTATTGATGAAGGCTTTGTAGAATATCTTCAAGAAAAATCGATTAGCACTTTTTTGGGTGGAAGACTATGGGTTGCTGAAAGTACGCTCTATCTGCCAGGTAAGATAGGTGGATTAGGTCTCACTAGCTTGGTTGTGAATGCATGCAATCCAAAGAGTGTTTTGCCAAAGAGACATCTTGATTACTCAACTATGGGTGAATGCACTGTCCTGGGAGGGCTCTTACCTGTTCTCTGTCTAAACACCTTATCTTTGTGACTGGCCACAGGATCTGTTTTAATAATCACCAAATCCCTTTCAAAAATATTTCAGATTTACTAATACCATATTGCGCTTCCCTTAGTTATATGTTCTAAGCCCATTAATCAAGAAGCACTTATGGTGAGCCATCTTTAGTATGGAGTTCCCAACGAAATTTAAAATATTTTTATTTTTTTTAGGGTTCCGTACCCAAAGGGTAACAACGGGAACACTATTACTAAGCTTCGCTGTCCGTCACCTGGTTGTATCTCATGAACCATAATAGGTAGACAGTTGAAATTTTCACAGACTATGTTTTTCTATTGCCACTATAACAAAAAATAATAAAATTAAAATAATATTAAAGGGGGCTCCCATACAAGAAACGTAATTTTTCGGCGTTTTTTCCTCGTTTTATTCTCTCTCATTATTATTATCATAAGTAGGCATCTTTTTTTCAAATGACAGCATTATTATTATTTTTTCAAACGATAGCATTTTTTCACATGACGTCTACTCTCATTTGAAAAAATAATTAAAAAGTACATAGTGTTAAATTTTGTACAATGCTACGGAACCCTTCTTGCGCGAGTTCGATTCGCACTTGTCCGGTTATTAATTTTTATATTATTTTCCAAAATTAAGTCCGTTGTACTATATGGCACAATAATTCATTGCCTCCGAAATTAAAGCATTGCTCGCACATATATAATGTACCTACATTGATTAATTTGCTGAAAAGTTTGAACTTTATTTATAGTAATTAAACATAAAATAAGATCCAGTAAGTAAGTAATCTTCGCCGACGCGATTATACAAAATTCTTATTTCTCATGATTATGCATCATTCATTATATGAGGATTCAAAATTTCCATTATCACATTCAGCCTGTTCTCATAACATTTACCGATCATAGTTGCAGCTTTGCGCTATGTAACGTCGGGTCATGTATTACAACGAGTAGATACGTTCGTAGCGTTAGGATGAGGGTTGGGACAGGAAAAATGTATAGCCTCATACCACGCAAGAAGCGAGAATACGTCTTTACGTTAGTACACCTGGTACACCTACAGGTGTGCACGGTCGAGTGGCTGGGAGGCAACTGCGAATTTTGAATTGAACGACGACTTATTTATAGGTGTATAAGAATAAGCTCCCTCGTCGGTAGTACTAGAAACGGCTGCTAAATTCAGTCTGCGATTTACTTTAAAAAGGAAATAAAATGACAAAAAAATGTATCTCCAATGGGAAAAACCGCGTTTTTCTATAAAATTTTCATGTAAAATTAAAAGAGAGAAGTATCCTGAATACTATCAAAGTTTCGTTGGGTGGAACCACTGACATGTATATAAATGGACTGCTCGTTGAACCAAAAATGCATGAAAGCAAGTGGCACCACTTTCATATTCCCGTCTCTTTCCTTGAAAGCATACTTTTCCACTGAACTGTAACGATTGTGATCGAGAAATGCTTGAAGTTCAGCGGTATTTCCAGAACTGGCAACTTGGTAATGAAAACTTTCCTACAGCCTTGTGAAAAACATTTCCTACAGCTCATAATTAAAATTTAACAATACAAATAATACAAATAGTACTTTTGTGGTAAATTCAGTAAATCCCACTGACATGCATATAAGTATATTCCCAAATAATTTAAACATGACGCCAGTTTACGACAGTTGGTAGCATTGACAGGGAGAGCATACTTTCTGAAATCAAAACTGGTGCCACATGAAACAGGAGATCAGTCAGTCCATTTATGTCAGTGGGTGGAACCAATCGGGTGATCAGAAATGAGTATATGATAAATAAATCCGTTTCAAATTTAGAATCGTTAAAAATAAAAATTCTTAAAATTCTTCTATTCTCCATCTATGACTTATTCTAAAAATTGTGAGTACGATTCCTGCATGAGAAAAATAAATGAACACGCTTACTTGGGATGATCTTCTCTGTGGGAAAAATTGTATGAATAATTGTGGTCATACATTACACAGGGTGTCCCGTATGTAGTGTTACTCCCGGAAGCTATGGATAGGTCATACATACCCAAGCAAAAAATTGTATGGGTGATGGGAGGTTTATACAGTTTTTCCCTAATTTTGGAATTTTATCCCCCCTTTTTTTATTTAACTACGATTTTTTTCAAATTGCGCATCATCACCATTAATTTTTCATATTGGATTTAAAAAGCCCAAAAGCTTCGCTTTAAAATGACCGATCACAGTCTGTATCCAAAATTTAACCCTTTCTGCATTATTGCACTTTTTTTCTCGGCATATCCAGAGAAAAAGTTCAATAAATGCCAGAAAGTAGGCAATTCTCTTTTGAGAATGAGCTTTTAAAGCAATTTTTGCTGGATATGTTCAAGAAAAAGTGCAAAAAACGCAGAAAAGGTTACATTTTGGGTACAGAGTAGTCATTTTTCGCTTTAAAATGACTACTCTGTAGTCGCGGGCTTCTTAAATCTAGTATGAAAAATTAGTGTTGATGACATGTTTTTTGATAAAAATAGTAGTTAAAATTAAAAGAAACTTAGTTAAAATTGCAAATTGTAATTTTGTTCAGCCATAAATTCAAAGCCTCGGCAGGAGAAAAATTTATAGACCATTGAAAAGGTCTAATGATTATCTATCTAACAAATTTTCAATCTTGATCATAGGGTTTAACGTCCATCAGTAACAGGGTGATCTTTAAAAACATACCCAAATATCTTTAAGTCCCGTTATCTCGGAAACAGTTACCCGGGGATTACATGAGTCAGTAGAACTGACTCTGACAGCGATTGACACTTACACAGGCTCGTGTAAACCCCTACTGACTACTCTTTTTTACTGACCAGTCTGTACTGAAAAGATTTCTGACGAGTCATTACGGACTAGTCAATAAACTGTCAAACGTACAATTAAGATGGCGGAAATTGAAAATAAAGGGTAGATGCTAGTGGATATTTGTGTTTATATTCCTAATCTGCTCTCTTTTGAGTGGGAAATGACTGAAAAGTGTTTAACATACATTTTATTGTTTATTTTGTAGAGAATAAAGACGCATTAATGAAGAAATTGTTTGATATGCATATAGAAGAGGAATGTCTGCACCGCTTGACGACATTTTATTATGAACAGACTGTCTGGTCAATTGATAGAACGCAAATCGTTTTGTGTCAGTATATTTGACAGACGAAATCAGGACTGTCCGTCAGCTCTATTGACTCATGTAATCGTTGCGTTAGGATGTCTCCCTACTATCCATATAAATTTTTGGTTATTTAAACATGACCTATCCAGTTGGAAAACCTAGGCGTCCTTCGTCTGGAACGCATTCAGAAGGAATCGAATTTCTAGTAAAAGTTCCAAACCTTCCCAGGAAGGCATATGCGATGCATCAACGGGCTTCGAAATTCGTGCAGCATCATAAGTAGTATCTTGACTCATCTTTTACTGCGGAGTTTTAATATGCATAATGGACAATTTCATATTAAATGTGATGCTTCACATATTCGGACGTGTTAAACGAACGGTTTCTCATGAAAGATAAAATAATATTGAACTATACAAAAATTTTTAAGGTAAGTGTTTTAAAATCAAATTAATTAGGCTAAGACGATTTTAAAATTTACACGGCTCTCTGTCCGTCGATCTAGCGGGCTGGAAAAAAAAATTGTTTACAAAATTGAGTAAAAGTTGTTAACTCGTTCTTCAGAATTATTCCAGATCATACCATCAGAATCAATACCATATCATGCCAGCAGAACCACTTCCGCATCATGCCAGAATCACTTCAAATAAGAAATTTTATGCATGCCTTCTCTCTAATGATATCGCAATATAAAAACGAAATTAACTGGGAAACGAGGATTCATTCATCCAAAACTTCCCAGAAAGGTCCCCAGCATGCATGTTATATGCTTCTTTTTCCAACTGGGATAGCCATCGGGTGTAATACCACATACGGGATACCTTGTATATATACAAATAGAGAGGTCAGTACATGAAAACGTGTATCTTGCTTACGAGTACAAACTGTATAGAGCTTACCATTCATCTTACAATGAAATATACCAACATAAATCCACTTTAAAATGAGCTGACTTTAAATTAGCCCATATGTAAATGGAGAATTTGTGAGAACAAAATGCTAACAATTTATATCTATACATATCTATACAGACTGGTATGGCATCTAGCTATGTACATATTTTACCTATCTGAAGGCTGCAGGCACATACACATACCCCCCTGATATATCTCGAAACCTTATGCTTTACAGAGTTGCACTGCATTTGTTAACTTTTCACGCAAATTGTATAAAAATTTCAAAAAGATCTGAAACAAATTTCGGAAAGTCCATGTGAGTATATTCCTCCCTTTTCAGCAGGAAATCCATTCTTTACAGCAAGTATTCCTCAAGCATTTTTCAACATTCCCATCGCGTACATTCAGTCCCATCCTCTTTTCACTGAGAGAAATCTATGGATTTTGCAAATGAAAAACAAAAAACTCTTCCCGTAAAAAGTGTAAAAAATGTACAACATAATTTCATGCTTTTTCCAAATTACTCCTGACACTGAACTCTGTCGGGGACAGTATGTAAATCTGCAGAATAATTCATCGGGATTGGAATGGGGCTTCCCCTTCTGTGCCTATGTGAGCTGTTTATTATTCTTATTCTTGCCAACAAATTACATGCAGTTTTCTTGCACTCAATTCAATGGGGAAGACTGATTCACATCCCGATCCCAATGAATTGTTGTATTGAGGTCGACTTATATTAGCAGTTTATATCCGATCGATTTGCATGCTTTCAGCATGTGAATCGACGTCAACAGTATGCTTAGTTGTTGCAATCGAAACTATAGTATACATATGTACAAGAAAAATAAATAAATAAATAAATAAACAGCCGCCCCAAGGAAGGGTAGAATAACGCAAAGTTGAACTTTTCATTTCTCTTTTAAATTCATATTTTTGCGCAGTGCTCGTTTTATTTCCTGATAAATGTTTTTGAATAAACTTTCCTCTGGCATTAATTGATTGAAAATTGAACAGAAAATTCCCTTTTTGAAAATGAATATTTTAACGAGATCGTTTGATTTTCATTGTTTCTTAAACATGTTAACATGATGCACATTTTCAATGCGAAAAGCTCCCAGGAATAATAATAGTTGAGAACTGACACATTTTCCATGATGGACGAGAGAAGTTGAAGGAAATGATTATATGAAAAATAATGGTTCGCTTTAATTAAACTCTTCATGTGCCATCTAGCTTAATTTAACTAATCCAGATACTATAGTAATCTCCGTTATTAGCCTAATAAGCTTTAATTAAATATTTTATGTTGCCTGGATATTAACAGTAAAACAGCTATGGAAATTATAGTACACAATACGCAAAGCTTGTAATTAGCCATCTCATATTCAATGAGCTTACGACAATCCTATTTAAAATTTAAAGAATAATTAAATCTCTGTGAGCCAGGAGAGTTCCATGGGAGGTAATCAAAGTAGGAGGATTGTATTGCATGTATGGTAGGTATTTGCATACATATGTATATGTATGTATATATGCCTTGAAAAATTAATTTAGCACTATTGTGTCAAATAGAATTAGCAAATAATTCGAATGGTTAGATAAAATTTATTTCAGGCTCCATGCAAAAAGGAGAGAATACTTGTACAATCGAGGCTTCTGCACAAAACAACACTAGTGCATGTGTTTTCATGAGCCAGAGTTGAATTAGAGTTGAGGTATCACTAAATATTACTGGCTGAGTTAACTCGATGCTGTTTCCATGGACGGCTTATGAGTTGAGTTCCCAGTTCGTATAAAATAGTCGGATTTGTGTTGGATTAAACACTCATTCAACGAAAACTCAACTCCGTTTCCATGTACACTAACTGGGGTTCAGCTCGAATTGAACTCTGCATGGAAAGTAAGTAAATAATGTAAAAAATAAGTAAAAATTTTACATAAACGTTGAATCTGAACTGGTGATCCAGTTTAGAGAGTATAAAAGTATTTAGGTTTGAATCTCACCAATGACCAAGTATATTTTTCTGATTCTCATACAAATTCATACATAAGCACATACATGGTTACTGTTTTATCATGTGTATCCGGTTGAGTGTAGACCCAAACCAGAGCAGGGCTGCCATTTTTAGTATCGATCGGTTCGTAGATCTGCTCAAACCCTACTCTCCCAAAAATTTCAGTACGTACTAATGTAAAAATGTAGTACTATCTCAGAAATTGTGCAAAACTATTCGACTTTATATGGAAATAGAGAATATTTTCAGCAATCGCGTAAAGTTTTTAGTGTAAATAATTCGATATTTTTTATACATATGACAGCTCACTTGTCAAAATAACGCAGCGTAGATTAGAATTTAAAGGAAACAGTACTGATGATGAAAGACCGAGGCAAAGTGAATTACTTAACTTTGATATAATGTTATAGAAGTGTCTCCATTGACTAAATTGGTTACCGTTACATTATTACTTCTTATATATACTTCCTCTAAAGTATGGTTTTCGTTTTATTCTCTACATTGTCGGCTAGAAAATGCAAAATATTTCAGGAGTCTTGTGCTGAATTTTGCCCCGTCGGTGGGGTAAAGTAGTGTTAGGTTTAGTTAGGTTAGAGTGGTGGGCAGCGCGCGAACCCTTGCGATCAGCTTCACTTAGACCATTAGTGGCCCATTGTTATACCACCTTATTGGGACCCTACCTGGGAAAAATACCTCAGATTTAGAGGGTGTGCTGAAACTAGCCACAAGAATTAATGAACCTTACCAAGTCTCCCAACTCATTGCCTGTTAACTCCTCCAATTCGTCGAAGAAGTAGCTGCCGAGCGCATTCCTCCTACGCTTAGCACCCTCCACATCTTCCTCATCCACACAGCTTCTACAGAAGTCATTGTATGGAGCTTGCATGCGCTCTGCATGTTTGCCACAGATCCAGTGCCCCGTAATAACTGCGATTAGGTTACGCACATCATTACGGTTCCTCTTCAGCAGAAACCTTGGACCGCAGCTGGCTTGAAATCGCTCATGTGGTCAATTCTACCCATCTGCGATTTGCCAGCTTATAGGCTTGTACGTCTAGTATCCTTTTCACTGATCGTAGGGGCCGATCTATGGGTTCTTCCAGTAGGCAAATAGTCATGACGGAGCCCTTTTTAGCCAGAGCATCGGCAACTGATATTTTCAAGTATGTCACTATGACCAGACACCCAACAGAGAATAACCTTGTAACTAGCACACAGTTTCGCGAGCTCACAGCGACCTCGTTGCACAAGTCCCGATCTACAACATAGGTTGTTGCCAGCAGCCTTGCTGCTTTGCTAATAACCACAGCCTCCATCTGGAACACACTACAGTGGTCCGGTAGGCGGTACGATTCATGAATTTGAGGGAAAGTTAAGTACACCCCGGTTCCCACTACCACATATATCAGAGTCTCTTACCACGCGATTATCATCCCATTCCTCTCTGCTAGGAATGCTAATTGAGAATGTTTTCCCAAAGTCTCGTCTAGGGACGATATCATCCGTGGCTGGACGTATACAGTCCCTAGGACAGAGCTTCAGTATTCTGTTGTGACCAAGGTCTGCTGTTGTCCTACAGCTTGAATCTCTAAGTCTTAGTGCACTTTTTGCGGCTGTATATTTCCCATGAATATCAAGGGGTAGGAGCCGGGGCATGATCTCCATTTCTGTCGTTGGTGTTGAACGAAGAGCACCTGTAACACTTAGACAGGCAGCTCTCTATATTCTTGTAAGACTTTTTAGGTGCGTTGCTTTCTCTAGAGCATTCCACCAGACCGAGATTCTATAGATGAGGATAGGCTGCACAATAGCGATGCACATCCAGGACACGATGCGAGGGTGTGTGCCTCATCTTTTACCAAAAGTATTCTGGCAGGTATACAATGCAATGGCCGCCCTATTTATGCGCTCATTCAAATTTATCCGCCAATTCAATTTGGAGTCTAGTATCACTCCTAGGTACTTGACTTCAGTTTTAAATTCAAAAGTAATGCTACCCAGTTTTGGAGGAGTGAAAGTCGGAATAACTCTCGTCCATCTAAAGAAGACTAGTTCGGTCTTTGCGCTGTTGAGCCCCAGACCACGACTCTTAGCCCAGGTAAAAAGCTTTTGCCATGCTATTTGGGTTAGTTCACTAATTGTCAATAGAAGATTACCCGAGACCAGGATGACTAAATCACCAGCATATGATACCGCTTTGCTTTTATTCCCTTCTTCTCTAAAGAGATGAGAATTCTATTAACCGCCAATAGCCACAGTCTAAGTTAAAGAACTTCTCCTTGTGAAGTACTTCTGGACACCCTCTTGCTAACTTTATTGCTGCCAAGTTCTGCGTATATTAGGCGGTTATTGCGCATTGAGTTAATCCATCTGCAATATTGAGATAACTTTAGTTTGCTTCCAGATGCAAGGCACATAGGAGTGGAATAGGTAGCTCCTATAAATCACCAGCAGCCCCAGAATTACAATGTCTTGTACCTTCTGTAGCATAATAGGAATGATGCCATCTATTCTATTATAAAGTAGTGTTACGTGCAACAAAATAGACAAGTGATATCTGTTGGAAATGGAAACTTCGCGTAAGATTAATAATAAGGTGCGGACAGTAAACAACTTTAGGTTCGGAAAATCGATGTTTCTAGAGTGCAATCTTCGGTAAGGTTCTGGAGTATTTATAGAAGAGTATAAATACAGGCACTTGTCACAGCCTGGATGGAGTCTTTTTTGAGACAGTGAAGTTAACTTTAAACAGGCATAGTTTAAAGTAAATTGATAGTGATAATTAAGTAGAGTTTATTGATAATTTTCAAGTTAACTACACAAGTTTCCCAACGTTTTGTACTCGCGGAAACTACGAACGTGCCGATGTCGACTAAAATCCAATTATAGCAGCTTGCACAAGCGCAGTTGCACTGATTCTATCACTTTTAGAACGACAAGCACTACCCCGCTTTGCCCCAGTACCACCACTTTGCTCCGGCCTCCCCTATGTGAGCATGACTTTTATCAGGAATGTTTGAATTAGGATAGAATATATTGGAGTAAGCTATCAAACGTACTTTTTCATATTATATGATAAAATGAAAAGTGAAAATTAATGATGTAAAAAAATTATTTAGTAAAAACTGTAAGCAATTATCTGCTTAGGTTAAAGTTGCCAGTTTTTAAGTAATTATTAAGTATTTAACAGTATAAAATGTTCTATGGATAGTTGCCACAACACCTACATAAGAAATTATTTTTCAGGAGAGTATAAATGTGAAAAATTATTCTATTATACTGTAAAATCATGACCATGGTCAATAATTATAAATAAAAATCAAATCGAAAAATAATTGAAAACAAACAAAGTTTGCTCGACCTCAAGAAGAATTTGCAACGCAAGAAATTTCCTCTATGCAAGCATAATTCTTCATTGATAAAATATTCATACCTGAGGTCATTGCTTTACAATCGATACATTGTGACTCATTCTGAAATTGTGTGATCAGAAATGCTAACACTACAATTTCTGATTATTCATTTTGTATATTGCAATTCTGCAATAATCCCCCTTTAGAATTGTAAAGAAATACTGATCCCTTTGTAATCATTTCATATAAATAAGCTGCTACTGTTCAATAAAAATTAGACTTAATCTGACTATCGAAAGGTGTCTTTTTATTTCTCAAACATTCAACATCGGCATACTCTGCCATCATGCTATTACAGCGGCATACTCTGCCTTAGCAAAATTCAACATCGGCATACTCTGTCATCCCCCTATAATAGACTTAGTACAGATATAACAGCGGCATACTCTGCCATGCATTTTGAAGCGGCATACTCTGCCTCTAATATTAAATAGCGGCATACTCTGCCACACATGTTACATTAGCATACTCTGCCTTAAATAATATAACAAGAGAGGCATATTCTGCCATAAAGGGGAAACTCTGGCATATTCTGCCATTTTAATAAATACCAAGGAATACCATCACAACAGCGGCTTTTTAGCCATTGAAAGTAAGTTCAGCAGTCTTCTGCCTTTTCAAATATATTCTTGGTACAAGTCAATAAGAATAAAATAATCATGGATAGATGCTTGTCTGACATAAAAACAATAATATTACATGGCGATCGAATTATATTATTACAATACTTTACACACAGTTTAAAGCAGTTTTGAAACTCCTGGGATCTTTTCTTAAATGTAGTTCGTTCTAGAAATAGATGCGGAAAACCATCTAAGGTAGGTATCGTAAAAATTTGCTTTATACCAATGCTAGCTTTTTTCCATGTTTGGATTACACTATAAGTTCTATTAACTCCAGCTGCCATTAAACGACGTATTTTCCTTAAAATGCAGATATTTATATGTATGTCTTCATGTTCGTGTATATATCTGCGTTACCTTTCTAAAGTGAGCAACAGGACCGTTGAGTTAAAGTTCACTCATCAGAATTCAGTTCATTAGGTGTGGACATGTAAATAATGCGAAAGTGTAATAACACATAATTTTTTGCTATGAGTTTAAAAGGAAAGGGACTGCTCTTTTCATTCCATTTATATTTCATAAGAAAGCTTTTTAAGTAGTTATATTTCAAATAAATATAATATTGTTTGAAATTCAAGTTAATTTTCGGAGTAACAAGATTAATTTTAGTGGCCACGAAATGGATCAATGATTACTGTATACTGGTGGCCGGAAATTATAGCTGCATTTTATACCCCCAATTGCGGCCTTCAAGCAACACTTTAGGAATCAGTCTGATTTAGTGCATTGCATTTAAAGAAATATGGAAGGATATATTGCTACAAAATTAAAAGAAGCAATTTCGGACATTCGACAAGGAAAATTTTTCTATTAGAGCAGCTAGCATTAAATAAAACATTTCAAAAACATCATTGCAGAATAAATAATGTGGAAGAAATCCTGAAGGCGTAGAAAAGTCTGGACCACAAAGTATTTTAGCGGAAGTCGAAGAATAAACTAGTTAAATTGTGTGGAGTCGTTAGCTAAATGTGGGTTTCCATTAATTCCTGATAGTCTTTTAAGCAGAGTTCTAAAAATTGAGCAGAACGATGGTACGACTCCATCCTTCGAAATGGGCGAAAACTGTATACCATTTTCCTGAAATGCAATCCAGAACATAGCATATTGAGTTCCCGAAGGACTAACTGAACCCAGATATACGGCTTCTGAAGAGGTTTGATGAGCTGCAAAATTATATAAAGGAGTAACAATTGTTTTCCCCTACGTACTACCACCTAGGGATGTAGTCAATAACCATGCCAGAGGGAGAAGACTGGATTTTAGGTCGTTTTAAGTCAAGCTGCATGAGAATATATCACGAATGGGGTAAATATAAGGTTAATTAATGAACAAATTCAAAACATGTGATCATGTGTGTCGACGGCCAAAATTCCCATTCAAAATTGGAGTTAAGCGAGTCTTTCAGCGCGAACGGGATAATTTCATACGTACTTCCTCCCAGCACAACACATCTGCTACAACCAGCAGAGTTTAGTGTTTTCAACTAATGAGGCATCAAAATCAACGGGAGAGGTTAAGTGAAGATCTTGTTTTAAATCTTAGATGCATTGAATTATACGGGATTCCTTTTGCCGCAAGCGAGGATATTGTCAAGATCGTAATTCAATTATCTATTCATGCATACTCAATTGACACATGCGGCATTCCCTCTGAAGTCCATAAGATTGTCAAAGGAGTAAGCGAAATCAAAAGGTACTGCCATCAGCAAAGCTATGTATAATAGATGGAATTGAGAGTAAGGGAAAGCAGATCAATAATGAAAATTAGGAAGAGAGATGGAGAGATAACAGAGCCCTGCGGTACATCCATATTAGGAGACCAAAGAAAAAAATGTCAATCTATAATAGAAGAGGAGGGGAGATACCAAGAGGTTTAAGTTTGGCTAAAAAGTATGTTGAACTAAATATAGCTTTAAGGCAAAATTTTGCTATATGTATTCGTTGAATTCCATTATGTAATAAACTTCCTTCTTGAATTTTTCCTTCTAATTTAATAAAATTTGAAAAAAACTGTTATCTAAAACAACACAATTTGAACTGAATTAGATTTAATCTGAAGAATATTACTATGAATTTTATCACAAGTTTTTAATTTTTAATGACTTTTCAAATCGGGAATAACGAAAAAATTAATAAAGTCATATTTTTCAAAGCAGCATTCTAAAAGCAGCTTTTATAACTTTTTTTATCTTGAACGCAAACTGGCCCCATGGTGGTTGCAAACTGGTGATTTCAGCATACACTGATATTTTCAATTATTATGCAGACAAGATAAATGTTTTGAGTTATTAATTTAAACTAAAAGATAAATTTACAGCTTACTATTGTACTACAAAAGTTTAAACACCGAAATTAAGTAAATTCTACTAAAAACCCTTCTTGTAAGGTTGGAAATGCCACGGAAATGGACGTTTGACGTTTTGAAAGTTTAAAAACAGTATCGAGATCAGCAATGTTGTGATTGTTTCACTTCATTCACTTCTTTCACTCCGTTATCAAAAAAAGTATTCCTTTTAAAAAGTCAGCAGTTTTGAAAACTAATTTCAAACGTCAATTTTACAGATTTTTGGCGATCTTAAGTGCGGTATGCTAGAGCCAAGGAATTCGGTCAAGGAATTTTTCCACTTATTTCTTAAAGTAAAATTGACATTAGGTCAAGCAATTTTTGACAATTTGGATTTGTCAATTGTGTGATATTTCTGACAATAAAGAAATAATAAAGAAATTGAAGAAATTAAGATACACGTAGAACAATTTTTATTCGTCCATTTGTCATTTTAAAATTGATTCACCTCTTGCAAAATCGCCGTTCCTTCGTTCAATTTTTCAATTATTCCACCACCGTCAAAATTCCTTACAGAAATAAGTACATCGGTACTTATTTCTTCAAGAAATGTTGACATAAATGGATTTTTCGTAAAAGAGCGACATCTTTTTGTCAATCGGGAAGTAGAGTTTTTCTGTTCGAATTACTTTTCTCTAGCGTACTAGCTCAAGGAATCGGTCAAAATTCCTTGAGCATTCCATGACACTTTTTTTACATAGTTTTTGTATAGGAACAAAAATTCCTTGGCTCTAGCGTACCGGGCTTTATGTGTGAAAATGATCGCGGCCTCGAATTATTATCTTCTATACATTTTATGTGGATAATAAGGAGGAATGTAATATACCGCAAGTAGTATACCGCAAGAATTTAATTTTTCAATATTTCTTCATATATTTTTTCTTTGCATTGAGATCCTAGTACACTACCAAGCTTCTGTAAATGGCGGGTTACAATTCATTAGTGATAATAAGTAATTATATGAGTTCTAAAATAAAATCGCTGCTCGATGTTTTCACTTCCATCCACCACAAAATCGAAGGTGAGTGAAGTGAGTGAGTCACTTTATTAGAAGAATCAAATTACTAGAAAAGTGACTCGCTTCATTCACTTTTTCTTAATCTCAAATTAGCTGAATATCGGTACAGAACTAATCTCAAAATGGTCTTTTTCCTAATTTATATTACGTCCAAAAGCTGGTTTTAACCGTAAAACGAACTATTATTGAAGTCCATCTCAGGTGCATTCGGTACTAGATCCAGCTTTGGATAGTAAGCTTCACGGTGTTATAAGAAATAACGTAAAATGGTTCTGGTCCTATAAGAGGCATGGATGCTCCTTTTTTGGCCACTAATGGCAGACACATCCAGGCCTCGAGGCTTCCTCGAGGTGTTGTCAAAATTTCCAACACGGGTTTTTAAATGATGCAACACAAAACCAAGCCAGCAGCTAGCCTCAAGGCCTAGCCGCAAAGCGCGCTTTGCTCAATGTTGGAAATTTTTCTCTCTCAGTCAGGCCTACTTCTGTCGACTGTACTAACAGAATTACATGTCAGCACCGAGCCCGGTGGTATCATTTTGTTTTCATTTCTCTGAGGCAAGCCTTGAGGCGTGCTGCGAGGAGGCCTGAGGCTTGCTTGGAAGTGTTTCTGCCTTAAGGCTGCCTTGTCCCTCTCATCAATTCCCGAGTGTCTTGGCAAATGACAAGTTAGGAAGCTGGTGAGATTTCCGAGTGTTTTACATTTAAAATGCACACGGCAAGAAAAGGAAGACAGAAAGAAAAAAATCGAAAAAAAATCAAACTCTCCTCAAAACTTTTATGAATAAAGATAAAAAATGTGAAAGCGCAAATTGCATACAACAAAACAGAATGGCAAGTGTTTCATTTTCGTAAATACTTGAGAAGGGGTGGAGTTTTCAGGTTTATACTCTAATAAAATGCTCCCACGCTTTTGTAAAACCGGCTTTCATAAAATGTTGACAATGTTTTGGTCACATGTTGTTGCTGTAAGTAAAAGGAAACATGTTGTTCCTATAATCCTATGATATTTGAACAGCACGTGCTTCTGTTCATTCGTTTTCGTATGAAGAGATTAAGTGGGAGAACTCATCCTGGATTCTCTGATATTTTCGGGAGAAATGAGAATTTTATTTGAGAGGAATTTTACATCTCCTTTCAGCATCTGGGCCAAATCGAAATTTATCTTTTTCTTAAAAATGGGACGTAGTGTGACCTGATGTACATTATTATGAATAGTTTGATAGGATTTTTAGGGATTTAATAAGATTTTGTCGGTCGGGTAATCCTACGTTCTCTTGATTTTTATTTTTAACTCGTTATCTCAGTTGCACTGCAATAATGCATAGCCGCGTTCTTTTCCCTCATTTATGCAAAAGACGAAAGTATATGAAATTACTTGTTTCATTCTAAAAACACCAGAAATTTGCCCATTTTGCTCTACAGCTTCTTAACTTGTCATTAGGGGAACTTTGGTTCTGGTACCCATTGAAGTGTCAGGTGGTACTTTGTGCCGAAGTTTGTTAATACTTGAATGCATTCCCACATTGACTTCGTTTTGACCTCGGATGATGAGATTGACTTTCAATGCTGCTTGGTTATCTGTATAGATATATATTATCCGGTTAGTATATGATCGGCTGAGGTTATCGTATACACATCTAGTGATAGCATAAACTTCTGCCTAGTATTTTCCTAGGCTTTGATAGATATGATCTCTTTGCTTTACACCATATATTCCTGCTCCTACTCCTTTATCGGTTTTAGAACCGTCGTCTGTGTACTAGATTAGGGCTTCAATTTCTAGATTTGTAGATATACATGACGTGGGTTATACATGTGTGCAAAATTTTCAAAGCTCTAGGTCAATTAAAACTTGTTGAAATTTTGATTGCAAGATTTATAGCAAACAGACATAAAGAAAATTAAATAAAAGCTTATATTGATAATACTCGCATACAGAAATAAGATGATAAAGAGCACATACGCACTTATCTTACGCAAGAACAAACAGAAACTAAACAAGTGAAAAAGCTAGAATTGGTCTAAGACCAATTCTTATGATACCCTAGATGAATGCACGTATGAAATTTCGTATGGTCACCCATTTGAGCAATTTTGATTTTTTGCATTGGTTTCTCGCATATATTTCTAGAACGGCTCGTCGGATAGAAAAAATGTTTATAACCAATTTTATAGGATTTGTTATTCTGAAGAAGTTTTTAGTACAATAAAAATGTCTAGGACTGATCGTTTTCAAAGTATATGTAAAAAACTAAAATTTTTATATGGCAACACCAAGAAGGTGTTGCCCGATTTAGCCCATTTTTGAAATTTTATTTGCTATTAGTATGAAAACACAGTGTACCAAATTTCAGCTTTCTATGTCGACGTGTTCCCAGGTAGTGTCCAAATATATCGTGGAAAACGAAATTTTTGTATGGCAACCCCACGAAGGAGTTGCCCGATTTGTCTCATTTTCGAACTTAATTTTACTTTTTTTTTTAATGTCCGTGTACAAAATTTCAGCTTTCTAGGTGAACGCGTTCTTGAGTTATCGTGCGCACAGACAGACGGACGGACGGACGGACATGCTAAAATCAAAATGACTTTTAATATTATGCGTGGGTGTCCAATCTCTACCATCATTATATCGAGGTGTTACAAACGGAATGACAAACTTAGTATACCCCTATAGATTTCATGTAGGGTATAAAAATTTAAAACATATAGCTGAGCTGCTCGAAATAAGAAATACATAGCAAGTGCAAGGCAGGTGAATAAGTTCAAGAATCTATAACAATAAAGAATTTTGCACTTGAAAATATTGCAATAAACTGATGGATAAACTGATTACTTTGTAACAAAGATAATTAGTGACTGAAATTAGAAGAGCTATTCACTAATACCAGCCCTTGGCTGTTTGGGAATGTACCAAAATAGTTCATATAAAAATGAATAGTCAGACTAGAGAGATCGAGCGAGTGGTGGAAAATAAGATAGCTGTATAAAAAGAAATGTAAGAGGAATCTTTTATAAGCTCAACTTAATTATTTAATTATTTCCATCATGTGTGATACAGTTTTTACCATGAGATTTATAATAAAGAAATAGATCGCATTTTGTTGGAAGCTTGACGATTATGCCCTGTATATAATCTACGTGGAATGTATACAGATGTTCCATGATCTTTCCAAGTTTGGTTGGAGTATATCGTTTAAGTTTTAATATTAAAGTAGGGGTCTGTTCAGACGAGATGTTACCTATTCCAGCTGCTTTACCGTTCTACGATCAAATAACGGTAATTGTTTCTATACTGAAAGGATCACGCATTATTTATTCAAAAAGATTGCACATTTTCGTAGTTGTATTCCTCCAGTCGCTCTAGATGGGTTCTGTTAAGAAGTTTGAAAAGTGCTCTTCTGAATGTGTTCTTCTTCATTCCTTTGCACAAACTTTCTCTTAACTTTTTCTTGAGGCACTTTATTTTGCCCAATTATTATTTTATGATTGAAATAATTGTTCAAAGCTATATGGCCGCATTTATTAAATTTAAATTTTTAAATGATTTTTTAATTAAATAGATCAACTATGTTCGCGGTGTCCGCGATATCCTGGTGGCCTAGTCGCCCCTACTCTTAACATTAACTAAATAATAACTTCATAGTATACAGCCTTGGCCAAAAGTATAAAGCACGTTATGTTTCCACTATTGTCTCAAAACGTAAAACAACGTTTGCACACTTTCTTCTTTTGTTTTCTTGTTTACTTTTCTGAGTAGGTATTTAAGGATTAGTAATTCACAAAATTTCATTTTTTTGTTTTCTGAAGTTCATTTACCTACAGCCGCATTTGTGAGATTTCTGTTATTTCAAGAGGAGTCCTTGAAAAGCGAAGGTCGATATTTATGAAACTGAGAAGAATTTCATAATGATTTTTGTGAAATTTTTACAACGACCGACGACTATTGCAGTAATAGTCACAGTTTTCTCTAGGAACATTTTATGGAGCGTATACTGCATAGCAATCTGGCAGTGGCCGTCCGGCCACTCTTTTCGTCACAATTGTTCTTAAGCCTTTATGATCAGACGAATCACTTTTTGAAGTTAGTTTTTATATATTATTTTTTTTTTTTTTTGAAAAATGGACGAAGATAATTTAAATTATCCTGTGGTTTGCAAAAAAGCGAAGAGGAAGCTTATGGCTATCGCAATGGTTTGGGGTTGGGTTAGTTGTATGTCGGACTTGGAGAGATGTTTGTATGCAAGAGACGAATGAACAGTATAAGCTTCATTTCAATTCTTGAGGACACGCTGGACATTAGATTTTCTAAAATAACCGAAATCCTGGATAGTACTTCGATATATTTCAACAGGATAATGCTTCCTGATATACTTCTTGCGCCGCAAGGGATTGGCTTGCAAAGAATGAGATCCAAAATTCTATCGAGCACTTGTGGACAAATAAAAAAAAATTGGTGTGTTCTATGAACAAAAATGAGTCTGCCCAGAATATGTACATAAATGGCAAAGAGGGACCCACAAAATAGTTCAATTTAAAAATAAATGCTATTTTATATTGAGATTGTTTTTAATTCTATTTACTTTTCATTTCTTACTTCCATTAATTTTTGAGATACCCAAATATGGTGGGCGTTCTTTATACTTTTGACCAACCCTGTAGATACTTTATGAAAAACTAAAATCTTTAATCAATAAAACGTACCTACTTTGTAGGAAACGTCAACTATTATATATCATTATTTTAATACTTTGACTACCACATATTTATAATAGGTCTGTTCACGTACTTCCCTTGCAAAAACTTTCTGGGTAAAAACTTACTCGAGTGGTGGGGGGGGGGGGGGGGGGGGAATGTAAAATGCATGAAAAAGTAAACGAACGCTTTTCATGCAACTTGGTAAAAACAAGAAGAAGAAGTGTGGAATAACATTGGCGTATTGAGTATTGGTTTTGTTTTTAACTTGTTGCACTCTTGGAAAAGTCTCAGGAGAGCATTGAACAGTTAAACCCTCATTATTCGACTTTTTGATTACGTTTTAAAAACTTTCTTAAGAAAATTAAAAACTTGAACTTTCCTATGACAGCTGTCAATATTCCTTGTAATATGCTGCGCGAACAAACCTATTATCTGCCTCAAGAATTTGTATCCCCGTTGAATCTTACATCCTGGCCTCCTATATTATTACAATTCGGAAAATAGATAAACCCAAGAAATAGTTTCTATAGACGTCACAGTTTTTAAGAAGTGGACTTATCGCAAATTGTTCTTCTAGATTACTGCTCTATGTTTACAGTTTACAGTATGCTTATGGCCGACAGATATTTTAATGAAGCAACACCAAAGGAAAAATTTCGAAAATCGAATATAGCTATGCGGCCATATCAATGGTTTTTCCAATAAACGCCCATTATTACCCCACACGCATTAACACAGAGGCAGTGTAGAGTACTACTAGTAGTTTACTCGAGAGTTAAATTGGCAAGGAATTCACTTTCAACGAAAACTCGTCATGTTTGTGTCAGTGTATTTTCCAACATGAATTAATTGCAGTAACAAACGTAGCCCTATTAAGTACTCACTTAATTTAATATTTATAAATATTTAACAAAAGATTAAAAACCAATTAAAAACTAAAAAAAAAAAATAACTTACCTAAACCAATTGCTGCACAACACATAACCGTTACAATAGAAAGAGCAACTTTCAAGCTTGTAATTGAGTGAGCTGGTCTGGGCTTTCTATCACAGCATCTCGTCATCAAATAAAGTAAGAGGCCCAGCAATGACACTATAAGTAGAGCCGCAGGAACTGACCCCAATATGCCCAAACTCTGTGAAATATAAAAGTGTTGCACGTTTGGTATAAAAAAGGATGCTTGAACCCGAACTGAAGTGGCCATCTCACCTCACGATAGACCTCATCTGTTGGCCTAAAAGTGCTGTTTATCTTGTGAAATGTAATGTTGTAGTGGGGCAGGGCGTGCAAAAGCTTCGCAATAACAGGCACTTTATATTGGTCATTATGCTCATGTTCACCCATTTTTTTAACCAACTAAAATAGATGTTTTTGCTTTTCGTTGATTGAGTACCTTCTAGTTAGTTGGTATGTACGTACCTACTACCTACAAGTAATACGTGTCAAGCACTTTGTCGATGGAGTAAACTGCACTCTTTCGTCTTTCCGGTACCACCCTTCGTGTCGTCTTGTCTTGAGTAACTATTGTGAGCAAATTAATAGTGTGCCGCTACCGTCGCCGCCATACACCTATTATACTTAATTTTAGAAGTTTATTCCTTCTGTGTATCCGGTTCTCTTATATAAAAACCTTGAGGGCCTGATTAAGAGAAATGGCACACAGAAAAACTTAGCGACAAACTCTCCTCCGCAAGTGGCACTTCTTTTGTATAATATGTACACAATCCTTCCTGAAGAGATTTTTCTTACTTCCTTTTTTTCTTTTTTTTTTTTAATTAAACTCCCCGTACTTAAGTCATACTTGTAAATTTTTGAGCTGGTTACCGTTGATGGTGCGGTTTCGGTTTGTTTCACAAATAATATATTCAAAAGTCCAACAACCTCACTACTACCACTACTTCATTTGCTCAATTAAATATATGAAAGGTGCAGAAAATACTTGTATTTTTGCGTGACCAAAAAACCTCCACCCCCTATCACACTATGAGCAAATAGAAAAAGTCTAACACATCTTCAATACGGTTGCCGTTTGCCTTGCCTGTACGATATAGACAAGTGCGGTGATAGGCAGAGACGCATACACACTCATGCAAATAGAAGAAAGAAAAAAAAACTATGCTCAGCAGGGGATATGTCTCGCGGTTCTACTATTCATAAAATGGATTCCAAAGGGATGCTTGTATATTCCTTTTCTTGTTTTTTATTTTCCTCTCAATTATACCACACACTTTTTTAGCCACCTTCACACGTTCCACTCTTCTCAGGTAAATTTTGTAAAGCCACTTACAAAAGAAGGTGAAAAAGATTTTATCTAGGTGCACCACCTCCTTCAGATTTGTGTAATGTTTTAACTCTGCCACTGCCGCCACCACTCACTCCCGGATCCTTGCACTTTTAACCAGAAACAATTGCAATTTGGCCCGGGCCAACATGTCGACGACTTGTTCTCAAGGAATCTCGAGGAGTACCTTGATATGAGCAATCACCGCTTCCAGCAAAAGGGATGCACGCCCGAAAAGAATGCATATAGACCGACCGCAACCAACATTCACCGCACTCACGCGACACAAGGAAATTTTTTTAACTCGGTCACACCCTTTAAGTTCGCTGCCTTTTTCGAAATTATCCTTGCTCCTTGCTGTGATGGTCGCTTTGCTAATGGTTATGTAGACGGATTCTCTTCGCCCCCGTTGTTGTTGTTGTTGTTAAATTCACTATACTTCTACAGATTTTGTGTATTGGAGCAATGGAAACAGCAGTGTAATACTGCCGTGTGTCATTACTACCAGGCCAGTACTAAAATTCATTTAGGAAAAAGGAGAGCTCGCCTGATTTTTTAACGTTTTCAGCTCTGTAAAAAAAAGGGGAAGTAACGTTGCTACTATAGCTTCGATGCAGACGATACAATGTTGTGCGGTTGTGTTGAGAATTCGAAGAGTTTTCCGACTTGTCGAATTAAGGGATGTTTTGCTGACAGGATATTGATTAAATTACAAATGATTTACCAGGATAAAAGGATTCGTCGAGGTTCATGTCTCTGAATTGGTTCAGTTATCTGATTAAGCTTTTATTTCGCTTTTTGATAAATCTGAACTAATAATGTCCTTTATGCAGCTATGCAGACTAAGGGTAATAAAGAATGAATTAAATTGGATATCTCAAAAATATTAAACTGAAATCGTAAAACTATTGTAGACAAATAAATAAAATATGGTAGCATTCCTTTATTTGCTGAATATGATTTTCCAAAACGAGACTGTTCAACGTTACCTCTCTACCATCCTTACTTCCGATACGTTTACAAGCCCCGGTATGTTAGGGCTAGGGGTGAGCTAAATGAAGCTTTCAACTTGAAAATTCTTTTTTTGAATACTCTGGGTGTGAAAATTTCTTATACGTTGTCCGCACCTTTTCTTTTTCAGCTCTAATTACTCAAGTGCTGAATAGAAATGCAAAGGGAATACCCGGCGAGCAGGTGACGTATGCTGGTGCAGAATATCCAGTTTAATTTTCATCCACTGCTTGAAATTCACCTATTACATCTCACAAATGCACCTATACCCTTCTTAAGGGAATTTCAATTGACTCAGCTTATCCTATGCTCGGATTAGAATAGAAAAACACAGAAAAACTTCATTTTACGGAAAAGCACTTCCGGATAAAATGTTTTAGTTTAGAGAGGAAGTTGCACTATTTTTTTAACGGTAGTGGAGTTATATTTTCTAACCGATAGATAGCAGCAGCTATAATGCACACCGATATGAGAACTATTGTTGTCTAATTCCATAAATTCTTATAATTGAATGGTAAGAAAATTTGGGTATCGGTAAGTTGACTTGTCACTTCCCAGCACAATTTTTCAAAAAGACTCAGCAATCTGTAGCGAGAGTGTGCTTCGTTTGCTTTCCATTTTTACAAATATTCTAATCCTGCTATGAGCTGATAAATAATTGCATCAGTTTTAATTTTAAATAAAAATTTTATTTTTATAATTAGTACAAACCGGACTTAATCTGGAAAACATTGACCTTTTTACTCTGTTGTTATTATGCCATGTTCTTTATCTGTCCAGATTCTATGTAATGTATATCAGCAAAACGAAAATGGTTTTATCATTATCCCATACCATAGATTAATAAAGTGTTTCATATAAAATACTTTATTAATCTATGCCCATACCAGCTATAGCAAATATATATATTCTATCTAATTATATGTATGTACATCTTAATATAGAAAAATCCAGTATCACTGTGTTTGTACACGTTAATCTCCGAAGCCTCCCGACCGATTTCAATGAAATTTTGTGAGTTTGGTTGGTTACAGCTTGAAAGATAGGATAGTTTGGGACACGATAGAGGGCGCTGTTGTTGAGACGTAAAAAACTGCCTGACAACGCTTTGACCTGGAAAGCTAGAATTTTGTACACGGCGTTTTCATAAAAATTGTAAATACAAGTTCAAAAATGGTTCAAGTCGTGCAACTCCTTCGTAGGGCTGCCATACAAATATTTCGTTTTTTTGTATATATATATTTGGACACTGCCTGACAACGAGTACATGTAGAGAGTTGAAATTTTGTACGTGGTGTTTTCATAGCAATTGTAAATAAAATTTAAAAAATGGGCTAAATCGGGTAACCTCTTCTTGGTGTTGCCATACAAAATTTTGGTTTTTCACTATATATTTGGAAACTGTCTGAAAACTTGTCGACGTGGAGAACTCAAATATTGTACACGGAGTTTTCATGTAAATTGCAAATAAAATTTAAAAATGGTTTAAATCGGGCAACTCCTTCGTACGGTTGCCATACAAAACTTTAATTTTTATACCCTAGATGAAATCTATAGGGGTATACCAAGTTTGTCATTCCGTTTGTAACACCTCGAAATAATGATGGTAGAACAAAATGGATTGGACACCCACGCATAATATGAAAAGTTATTTTGATTTTTGCATGTCCGTCCGTCCGTCCGTCTGTGCGCACGATAACTCGAGAACGCGTATACTTAGAGAGCTGAAATTTTGTACACGGACTTTAAAAAAAAAGTAAAATTATCAAATCAATCAAATCAATATAGAGAGCTGAAATTTGGTACATGGTTTTTCTTTGTACTTGCAAATAAAATTTCAAAAATGGACTAAATCGGGCAACTCCTTCTTGGTGTTGCCATATTAAAATTTAGGATTTTTACGTATACTGTGAAAACGATCAGTCCAAGACATTTTTATTGTACTAAATGCTTCTTCAGAATACGAAATCCTATAAAATTGGTTATAATCATTTTTTCTGTCCGACAAACCGTTCTAGAAATATATGCGAAAAACCACTTCAAAAATCAAACTTGCATAGATCGGTGATCATACGAAATTTTATACGGGCATTCATCTAGGGTATCATAAGAATTGGTCTTAGACCAATTCCAGCTTTTTTACTTGTTCACTATATATTTGGAAACTGCCTGAGAACGCATCTACGTGGAGAGCTCAAATTTTGTACACAACGTTTTTGAAAAAAAAACTTAAATTTAAGTTCAAAAATGGTTTAAATCGGGCATATTCTTCGTAGGGTAGCCATACAAAATCTTCGTTTTTAATTATATATTTTGGCACTGCATGAGAACGCGTGGATGTAGAGAACTAAAATTTTGTACTTGGAGTTTTCATATCAATGCTAAGTAAAATTACAAAAATGGTCTGAAGCGGGTAACCTCTTCTTGATGTTGCCATACAAAACTTTGGTTTTTCTCTGTATATTTGGAAAGTGTTCGAGAACGCGTCGACGTGGAGAGTTCAAATTTTGTACACGGAGTTTGCATGAAAATTGCAAATACAAGTTCAAAAATGGACCAAATCGGGCGACCACATTTTGGTGTTGCCATACAAAACTTTAGATTTTCACTATATATTTGGACTCACGCGTCGACGTAAAGGGCTGAAATTTTGTACACGGGACTTTCTTAAAAAAAATTTAAATTGAGTTCTATAACGGCACCAATCTGGCAACTTCTTCGTAGAGTTGCCATACAAAAAATTTACTATATGGTATTTTCAGCTCATATCTTGTAAAAATTGCAAATGCAGTTCAAAAATGGGACCAATCGGTCAACTCCTTCGTAGGGTTGCCATACCAAATCTCCGTGTTTTACTACATATTTGGGCACTGCATGAGAGCGCTTCGACATATAGGCCAACACTCTCCCACATATATGAACACACACATGCAGACACAGAGTAAAACCCTAGAGGACGAAATCGCGCGATCGAGTCAGATAATAGCTTAGATATTATTTATCTCTAACCACAACACCCTACCCCCACTCGTCTAAGTATCTATATTATCGCCGGACAACGCCGACGGGCTCCTCCTAGTAGATATATATATGTTGTCATGTATGCAAAACTGAAATTACTTTTTATGCTGTTGAAAAAACGTTGACGACTTATTCATTAAAGTGGAATCCATCCTAACAATATCTTACAAATTTATTCAATCCTTTTGCACATGTCACGAAGGTCGAAGAAAAGAATGGGGGATATAAAAAGTTTTCAGTCTCTTCTTTATCTGACTAAAAGTGTGCAAATTTGTCAAAATGAATACCTTTTTTGACCGAAAGAAAAGGATAAAGTCAGAGAATTTCGTGACATATTTCAACTTTCTCGAATTAAGGGCGTAATTGGACCCAAAAAGCAAAGCGAAATATATTCCGATCATTCAGTTGCAGAATCAACGAAAAGGCAACGAGATAATTCATTTTACCACGCATCTGTTCTTACCGCATTTTTATGTAAAATGTCTTTTCCCCCAGTTAGCACGCAATGTACATTAGTAAAACATGCAACCAATCTTGATGTGAGGAAGCAATGCATAAGACGATTGCAGCCGTTACCTCTAAAAGTAGCAGAACAAAATCACATTCAATATCCATTTAAAAAGGAATCAGGCTTAGGAGGACAGGAAAGGTTACATGGGCATCAACAACGACACAAAGAAATAAACCTAAACCCCAGAAGCAACTTCAAAAGGACAATGGCATAGACAAACTAATAACATACAAAGACTGTCGGCCTCTAATAATGCATACAAATTTTAAAGACAAGATTTCTAGTAAATTTTTTAGACAAAATTGAGGACTTCCTTACATCACGCCGAAGCATCATTGATTTTATATTGGAGCGAGGCATTGCTATCTTAAGACACTTTCACATCAAAAACAAAAACCGAAAAAATTGTAAACCAATGTGAAAGTGTCTTTACCCTTTGCTTACGTCAGCAAGTCGAGCCAAAACATATCCTTCAAATAAAGATTTTAACATCGATAAAACGGAAATCAGTACCGTAAGCTAATAATAGTTTACTTCATTCAAAATTCAAAACTATAATTATTTTCGATAATGTAATACCGATTTTAGGTTCAATCGAAATCATCTAAAGTCTATACACTAAATGTAGGACCGCAAGTAGGAAGCATTACTTCGGCCAAAGGGGCCTTTTATCTACGGTTGTTATCTGTATGGCTGCAAGTGGCACTTTAATATCCCCAATAATAATTTTTCATCGCAAAACGATGAAACTAGAACTTCAAGATGAAGTTCCACCGGGAACCGTGTTTGCATGTCATCCATCAGCATGGATGCGGAAGGGTTCAAGCATTTATCAAGCCTGTTGATGAACTCGTTCTTATCATTCTGGATGGCAATACGTCCCATACTAGGAACTTGGATTTTGTCAACTTGCCTGGAGAGAATTATGTAACAGTGGTATACCTGCTTCTATATTTCCCACATAAATTGCAACCGCTGTATGTATCATTTATGGGTCCCATGAACACGCTTGTTTGTCAGAAATAATCCTGAGATGACTGTGTCATAGTTTTAGACATTATCTGTATTTGGAGAAATTCATTTAAAAACTTCTAGTCCCCTATCTGCCATTAATGGATTTAAAAAAAACGGACATTTTCCCATTGAACCCAGATGTGTTCGATGATACCGATTATGCACCTGCTGAAACCGAAAATATATTTCCGGATGGTGAGGGAACAATCTACCATGTCGTTGGAAGTGACGTTTTAAAAAGATTGACTGAATCAAGTCTACTCCGAATTGAAGAAAATTTAAAATCTAGAGCTAAAAAGGCCATTTTAACCTCCTGGTCACTGTATAAACACTCCCAAGGCAATGAACTGGTATTGTCATTTAAACTATTCTTGCAAAGCTATATTTTTAATACTACGTTTCTTACAGATTGAAATTGATTTCAGAAAACAGTACCCGGGGAAAGAAAATAACTTAATTTTGCACTGGGATGCCTTCGTGAATAAATTTAATAAAAAAAAATATAAAGAGCTTGTTGCTTGTTGCTTGTTGTTGGATCCTAGTATTAATGGTGGTAAGTTGTTTTATTATACCGGTAGAAAAAATAATAATTGCTTGTTATTTCAATTTTCAGATTGTCGAGACTGTATTTTGTTTTTGTTAATTCATTGTGTATACTCAAACCATGTTTAAGAACTGAGCAAAATTGAAGAGAAGAAGAAAAAATACTTGGCATTTGGTCTTACACTTCAACCAATAATTGTGTACATCGGGAAAGAATGAAACTGCTTAGAAGAATACTTCGTATATGTAGATGGGTAATGTATAAAAGCTCGACTTTTTTTATCATCTCTGGACTTATGTTTTAAGATTTTTCAAACTTTTAATTTAAATTATTCTAAAGAAAGTTTACTGCCCTGGACTTTTCTTCAAAAGTCTTTTTACAAAATAAGCACACTTTACGATAGTTATTAAAAATCCAAGTATTGAAAATTTTATAAGCCAACTAAATGATAACCAGTTTTACACTAATTTCATTACATTTATTTTTTCCTAAATTCAAAATTGTATATAAAAAAAAAAAAAAAACAAAAAAACTATCTTACTATGCATTTCAACAAGAAGTGAACTTTTTCGTGGTTGAATTTATGCTCAGTTTTTCCAAGTACAATATTGAATGCTCTCTGAGGTTGTCGAAAGATGTATAATTGTTTTGTTTGTTGCCACCGATTTACTAACATCAATGACTTATTGCTTCATTTTAAATATATAGTCATCAAAAGAAGTCGTCTGATTTATATCTTTGTAAACAAGATGCCTGTCCCCAATCTTTTCATTTAGTGTACTCTGTCAAAAGGCACTTAAAAAACCATCATCAATTTTCTATTCATGAACAAATAACAAGTGACGCAATTTTTTTTGTTCAGAACATAATATTGGCAGCACTGCACATAGAAATAATAACGAAGGATTGAATGAAATTTTCATATCAAATGAAAATGACTAAATGTTTGATTTTAGAGATATAAAGAAATCAATTTCAAGAGCTGCAGTAAAATTCACTTTAAATTTGCATTCTAAAAATAACTTTACTAGAAAAGATGTAGCCGAAATTCAGAAACAATTATCACAACATATTCTACCAACATTTTCTAATGGTTTAAAATCCCTAGTTAAAGAATGTGACAATTCTGTTTTAAACCAAAAGTTAATTGCACTTTCATCAGAAATTGAAGATCCATTTAAAATAATAAATACAGAATACAAACTCTTAAAATACCTAATATACCATTTTCTATTTATTTAAGAGTCGAAAAGTACATATTTTCAATCAATAATCAAATAAGCAAAATTATCGTAAATGGTCGGCCGACATTATCAGAAGAAATAGTTAAAGGAATATTAATGCCAATGAAATTTCAAATAAGAAAATATTTTGAAGCTCCAAATGTTCTAAGCCAAATTCTGCAAAACTTGGTGAATATTGAATACAAGTGTTTTATTAACAAACTTTGCATCCGGGGAAATATGGAAAAAGAAAAAAGGAAAATTTCATGATAAAACTCTTATCCCCATTTTCATTCACATAGATGATTATGAAATTGACAATTGTTTAGGCCCGCATGCGAGGGAACATTCAACATGTTCTATTTATTACAGTTTCCCATTAATTCCCTCTTTCTACCTTTCCAAACTTGATCACATTTTTCAGGGCGCTATAGTAAAAACTCGAGACATGGAGAATTTCGGAAACCGTCTTGTTTGTATCATTTTGCTCAAACCTTAAAAAGGTAAAGGTAGTGGTACTCAAGATTTTAAAAAAGTAAGAATATTTTTTGTTTGGGTTTAAAGAGAACAAGAAGCTGGATTAAAGGTGATGCTACTTTCCATTGACTGATGAAATAAGTAATTACGAAACTCCTAAGATGCTGCTTAAATACTAAATAAGAGTACCACTACCTTCAGAAAATTATAACCAAAACAATTGCGGGTCCAGTCATAAAAGACCCTACGTACCTACCTGTGATTATTAGTTTAATACAATTTTATGATCTGGCTTGTATCTGCCAATAAACCTCCAGTGCTAAAACTCATTCAGGTATTGGAATGCGGTTTTTTTTTCCAGTGATAGAGGGTAGTAGGGGCATTAATTAGAAGCAATAAATTTGGGTTACATGGAAGAAAGTTTTTGAAATAAATAACGGTATTTATGAAATTTGTGTGTAAAAAAAATCAAAATTTTGGAAATATTTGAGAATAACTTAAAGATGCTTAATTAACAAATACAGAGGAATACACTTTTAGATATCTACTATTCTGGACTATTAAATAAGCCAACAATAACCAAAATCTATAGTGTGGTTCAAAAGTTATACTCATTTATTCCCATCAGGGTTCACGAATATTGGCGAAATCTTCAACTGGCCACAACTCCTAAAGTAAGGGGGGGGGGGGGGGGGGGGGGGGATGTGGAACAATTTTTTGATCAGCTTACCTCAAGGAATCCCGTGGTATACCGGAAGGTATCTTGATCTGATTCACCCTGTATATAACAAATAATACAAGAATTCAAAGTATATAAATAAACTATAAACTATTACTACAAAAGAGAAATTTCAAAAATAAAAATTAAAATCAAAAATATAAAAATGTGAAAACACTAAACTAGGATTAAAAATACAAAAAATAATACAGGAACAAAATTTATAAATTAAGGAAAAGAAAAGAGAAATGTAAAATTAATTAATAAGGAAAAGAGAAATGCAAATAATTAAAAAATCTCCGCTAAAACCAATCTTTTGAATGTCAGGGGGTCAGAAGCAAGGACGTTAATATTGCAAAAATTACAGTTAAATAATTTTTGCATTCTTACCAAAGGTGACTTTACGCGGAGGTTGGTTCTACATCTATGGATCACTGACTTATAACAACCCAGTGAACACAAAACGAGAGTTCTTACCGCCAACGAAAATTCGGTAAAAAAACGTGAGCTGGGGAAATCGAATTAGTTGGAGAATTCTTAGGCGTAAGTATGGAAACTAATATTCTAACGTTTTTTCATCGTTTTCATCTGTTTTTCTTATCGCGAAGAAGGGCATTTTATTTTAAAAAAGCGGCAATATAAAGTTAACAATTTCTTATCGTTTTCTTGTCATTTATTCCTAAATTTAAATTTAATATAAAATTAACGTTTTCTTATCTTTTTCTTAACGTTTCTTTAAAGAGTATTACGATGCAATTTTGAGTTATGTCATCTCATATTTCCTCGGCATTTTTGCGGTAAGTCAATCATGTCCAGGCAAAGTATTAATAAAAGAATTGGTAAAGAATTGGAAGAACTATTTCAAAGCAAAAGAAAAAAAAAGAGTGATGTTGATTTTAGTGATAAGTGCCGTGAAGAAATACAAGAAAAAGTTGATTTGAACTGTAATGAGAGCAAATTTGGTGCTGATTATGAAGAAAGTGTAGAACCAAAAATAATTTTGTTTGAGGATAAATAAAGTTCACCTTCTGTTATGGTTGACAGCAATGTTTTAAAAGGTATTTTTGCTTGTCATAAATAGTAGTGGCCGAAATATCTCTTATAAATAAACTTTTTTTAGACATCTTAAAATCCTTACAAAACTGTATGGAAAATTTAGACAAGAAAGCGTCAGGAACTGCAAGGGAAGTCCTTCTTATTAAGGAACGAATGAAAACTTTCAGTGCAAATCATTTTCAAAACGAGGACTTTTCACTTTTACCATCTTTTCTACTTGTTACTTCGTCAGATTTTTTGGAATTCGAAGAAAAAATGAAGACATCGGAAGCAGCAGGAAAACAAATGGTAATAACTTTACATATAAGTAATAATTAGAAGATACTTAAGGCATATAAATTTACAGCTGAAGTTCTACATAAAAACAAGTGAAAAAGCTAGAATTGGTCTAAGACCAATTCTTATGATACCCTAGATGAATGTCCGTATGAAATTTCGTATGGGTACCCATTTGAGCAATTTTGATTTTTGCAGTGGTTTTTCGCATATATTTCTAGAACGGTTCGTCGGACAGAAAAAATGATTATAATCAATTTTATAGGATTTCATATTCTAAAGAAGTTTTTAGTACAATAAAAATGTCTTGGACTGATCGCTTTCACAGTATACATAAACAACCTATATATGGCAACACCAAGAATGGGTTGCCCGATTTAGTTCATTTTTGAAATTTTGTTTGCTAGTACAATGAAAACACCACGTACCAAATTTCAGCTCTCTACGGCGACTCGTTCTCAGGCAGTGTTCAAATATATAACGGAAAACGAAATTTTTGTATGGCAACCCCACGAAGGAGTTGCCCGATTTGTCTCATTTTCGAACTTAATTTTACTTTTTTTTTAAAGTCCGTGTACAAAATTTCTGCTCTCTAGGTGTACGCGTTCTCGAGTTATCGTGCGCACGGACGGACGGAAGGACGAACATGCAAAAATCAAAATAACTTTTAATATTATGCGTGGGTGTCCAATCCATTTTGCTCTACCATCATTATTTCGAGGTGTTACAAACGGAATGACAAACTTAGTATACCCCTTTAGATTTCATCTAGGGTATAATAAGGAGCCAAGACTTTTCTTTTTTTTAAGAAGCTGCTTAAGAACTATCCTTGGGGATACTGCAGCCTCATCTTTTTCCTGGACTGCTCAAGGACACAATATACAAATTAGGTACTTCCATTTGATAAAAATTTGAAAAGGTGAGCAAATAGCTTGATTAAATAATTTTACTTTTTATTTATTTATTTTATACCGCATATTTAAGGTATTCGCTGCCTCAGACACCGATTTGGACCATACTATTAATACATATTAATATTAAGTTTTTGTAATTCTTTAAAAAAAATATGAAGTTCTGATTTTTATTATTTTAAAGAAGAAAATAAGGTTTTGTTATGGTTTCATATATATATATATATATATATATATATATAAATATATAACAAATACATTTATATTCTCAACATTTATCTTTCCGAACTTTTTATCTTTTCCGAGTTTTGTAAAATTGCCTACTATCAATTATCGACGTCGATATTTACCGTTTTCCTAACAAATACTTTCATATATATTGAGATAGTGGGCAAGAAGATAGAACCAACTTATTTTTTCATAATATAAATTTTTTATTACAATTAATGAACGGGTTTTTGGTAGCTAAGCTACCATAATCAGTGGAATATCAGTTTGTAAGATATTCTTTTGATGATCACACGCGTTCATTAATTATAATAAAACATTTATATTATGAAAAAATAAGTTGGTTCTATCATCTTGCACACTATCTCAATATTTATGAAACTATTTGTTAGGAAAACGATAAATGTCGACGTCAAGAAAAGGGAGGGAATACATTAAGAATCTCGATAAGAACCCATTAAGAAAACGTTACATCGAGGTCTAAGAAAAGGGAAGGAATGCGTTAAGAATAACTTCCAGAATAGGCAAAGATTTCCATCAGAAAAGTATAACAAATTGTTAACTCATGTCGATAAGAAAATATTAAGAAAACGTTACATCGAGTAGAGAATTACAAAAGAGGGGAAACTATACGAATCTTGACAACCATTATGAACCACAGATGTATCGTTTGCGGCAAAAAAAAAGTTAACGCTTTCTGAGAAGTTTAACTAGTTTTTAACGTGGAACTCTCGTTTTCTTAACGTTTTCGGCAAGTTGTGTTCACTGGGAATGGACTGAGCGATTTGCTATTTCATGTGGCACAAAAAATATTGTGTTTCAGTATATCACCGTTAGACCACCCTTTAAAACGATTACATAAAAAACATGTAAAACTCAACCAATCAGATGAAATGTTACACCCATAAATCGAATTTAATTAAAAAAATATATTTTCTTGTGTCCAAGTGATATTTTAATCACTTATAAGGAATTAAACTCATTCCCACTTTAATTTTCAAAAGTTATTCTTAACTGAATCCTGCTTATGGGCAAGAGAGACGGAGCATGGTAAACACTATCTTTACCTTATTCCTTCTGAGGTGATTCGATCTGTAGCCAACATAAAAACATCACATGGCATAAGCAAACGTTCCAGAATGCAATATTTTGTGTTGGTAGCTCCAACTCTGCCATAGGGCGAAAGAGAGAACTATAAAACTTGTGCCATGCTTTCCTATAGGAAAATTACAATACGCTCAGTCCATTGTTATAAGTCAGTGCTAGGGATGAATAAAATGCCAATTTTGTTCAAATTTGGGCACATGGATGCTATAAATAGACGAAAATTTATGCAAGAAATGCAGATCAAAAAGATCTTACCTGGGGATTACACGATTGTACTGCCATGTTTCTTGCACGTGTAATCCACACTGCCATGTAGGCATCTCAACTTTAAGCGAACTTGCATTGTGAAAAATCATAGTAGCTCAGGTGATAGTATTTTGATATTATACAATTAGCAAGATGGGTGAAAAAAAATATTCGAGAACGGAGTTTTTTTTAAATTATAAATTCATATCGGTAAAATGAGTGTTTCTGGGATCATATTTACTACATCATTTATTAACACCTTCCTCTTCCGTTTTTCTTCTACTTTTCCGATTCTGCTACTTCCTTTTTTCTATAATTGCCAATATACAAAAGACTTTACGTCTCAATTTCATTTTTTAAATGAACTTGCATGCAAGGTGATAAGACATCAAGCGAACTGCCCTTTAAAAACGCGTTGAAAGGTAGGCGTGCATTCAATCTGTCCTTCCTCGTGTAACCCCCAGATTATGTAGGTAGGTACCACAACTACCAATCTACCTGAACCGATCAGTATTAAGTGCTTTAAAGTTCGAAAAAGTTTACCTTTTCTTTATGACATGACAGCGAGTATGTTTTGATTTTATGTTATTTTGTTATAAAGCTTAGTATTTTTAAGTATATTAAGTGGCTCGAATTGCCCAACTGGGTGACTTGTTTGACCCGACATGTATCTAAAACAAAAAGAAAACTTTTCCCTTTTCCCTCAGAGCTCCAAATTTCTTTGCAATAAAAAAATTAACAAAATTACTCCATATGTACGGGATAATATCACCAATCTTGTTCTGCTATATCAAGTATCAAGTTTATCATTCTGCCACACATTCCTTTAATGAATTTCTTAAAATATGCAAAGAAGTGAATTTTTAATTTTTTAAGAATGATGCATAAGTATAGAATTGGAAATTTTTTAATAATCTAGCTAGAACGGCTTGTCGGTCGGACAGCAAAAATTATTATAAAAAATTTCATAGGATTTCATATTTCAGTACATTAAAATCGTATAGTCACAGGATACGTAAAAATCCTAAATTTTTATATAGTAATACCAAGAAGGGGTTGTTCAATTTAGTCCATTTTTGAAATTATAGTTACTATTTTTATGAAAATACTATGTACAAAATTTCAACGCATTCTCAAGAAGTGTCCACATATGTAGTGAAAAATTAAATTTTTGTATGGCAACCCTATACGAAGGAGTTACTCGATTTGTCCCATTTTCGAACTTAATTTTACTTTTTTTTTATAAAGCCCATGTGCTAAATTTCGTGAGGACGGACGGACAGACGGACGAACGGGTGGACACTGAACAGACGGACATGCAAAATTCAAAATAAGTTTTAATTTTATGCGGAATGACAAGCTTAGTATACCCTTTAGATTTCATCTAGGGTATACAAATTCTACCTCAAAGTTACCACTAACTTTTCAGTAAATGAAATAAATTTCCTAAAATTGGTATCCATCCATTCGCGGCAGTTATCCTTCCATTAAATTTAATAGCTCTTCCATACATCATCCCCTTATATAATTTAATAATTTGTGGCTTATCTTTTAACAGTTCTTGAAATTTTGGATCGAATAAATCTTTATGGCATGATTAAAGTGTCTGGTATTACTGCAGCCTAAGTTTTGATTCACACGAGCGACAGCTGTCGCACGATTCAGGTCGCGCAACTTTAGCATTATATGCATTTGAATAATTCATTCCACACGATTCGCGCAACAGAACAAGGCGCGCGACTCAAATTTATTGTCGCAAACTTGTGCTAAATTCGCGCATTTGCTCTGTCGCGAAATTGTCGCCTGACTGTTAGCTTAATATGGAAACGAAAAAAGTTAGTTTAAACAAAGTTGCGGCAGTCGCAACATTTTTCTGCAAGTGAAGGATTATTGTGCTTTGCAAGTTTGCTTTGTACTGCAAAGTTTTACTCGTTATATATGTAATTAAATAATCTCTCAGAAGGTCGTGTTAAATTCATCTTTTAAAAGACTGGCAGTTAGTGAAAAGTATACTCAAAATCTTCTTTGTTGTTTCTTGTGTTTTTTTTTTCAAAACTAAAGTGCTAAAACAGTTTCTCATATTTCCATTACAATGTGCAGGTATACAAAAACTACACGTCTATTATACTCTAAACACGTCTATAACTGAACTATTTGTTGTAGCCACGATCGTGTCAAAGAATTGTTTTCAGTCGGAGGAAAAAACTGCGACATTAGTCACTCGTGTGAAACGGTTTGCTACTCTAGCAACAAACTCGAAATCGAAATGATACTGTATACTGTAAAATTAATAGATTCTTTTAAAACGGAATTTATAATCAAATTAACTTAATTTCTCCCCTTTTAAAAGGTTTCATTTAATTTAACAAGAGAAAAATTAACAACTGGTCAAAGACCAAAAATGTTATACCCTAAATGAATATAAAAGTTAAATAAAGTGAAAACCCAATGTTCTGTATAGCAAGACCAAGAAGAGGGTGCCCGATTTAGTTCATCTTTGAAATTTTGCTTACTATTTTTATGAAAACGCTATGAACAAAATTTCAGTTCTCTACGTCGCGTCGACCGTTCCGTGTCCACACAGTATATAGCGTTAAACCAATGTTTTGTATGGCAACACATTAAAAGGGTTAAACGATTTAGTCGATTTTTGAAATTTTATTTACTATTACTATAAAAACACCATGTACCAAATTTCAGCTTTCTATGGCAACGCGTTCTCGGACAGTGTGCAAATATATAGTTTAAACGAAATTTTTGTATGGCAACACATTTTTACCGATTGGAACCACTAGCGCTTCCTTCCATAGAGAGGAAAGTTCACTGAACGTTAAGCAGCTATTGGGCTATTCCAGACGAGTATTCTTGATGAAGTTTGCAAAACGGTTTTTTAGGGAAGAGGTGAAAAGACGCAAAGAGATATTTCTTTGCGTTTTTCACCTCTTCCTTAAAAAATCGGTTTGCATACTGCATCAAGAATACTCGTCTGGGATAGCCCATTGAATATCTTTGCAATAGGGCCAATAATGAAATTTAGATTAGTTTCAGGAATGTGTAAAATACGATTACATATACAAGACTTCATGAAAGAATTAAAAACAATAAAAGATATTGCTAGTATAAATGGATACAGAGAGAGCGTAATTGAAAAAATAGTTCAAAAAAACTCAAAACGTATTAGAAATAATGAAAGAACGAACTTCTGTCAACAGCAGAAATCGATAAGATAAAGAGCAACATTTCGATATAATCCAACTATCACTAACCAATTAACAAATATTTTCGATAAATACCATATCCGTTTAGTATACAACAATAATAAGAAACGTAGAGCTCTACTGGGGAACACCAAAGCCAAGATAGACAATATAGAGAAATCCGACATTTACTCGATTATTTGTGGGGATTGCGACAAAGTATAAATATATATAAGATCAAACGAAAAGAGAAATAATCACAAGGATATAAAGTACATATTTCGCAGCTAAAATCCGTTCAGCCTTGCATATGGTCACAGAAGACCACCAACACATCAATATTAACACCCTAAACCTGAAAAAGTCAGTACAAATTGGATGCATGTACATGATGAAATTCAACAACAAATTAATGAACATTGCCACCAATAGCTTCATCCCTTTTTGAGGCCAGCCATTCCCTTTAACTCGTACACGAATTTGTCTATTTCTTTACTATTTTCGACACTCTCGTAGACCCACTTTTCGTCATCACAGCGAGCTGAAATTTGGCACACAGGTTCATGACGCGTGACAATTGAATCTATCAAAATTTGAACCGGAAATTTTCATGGAAAACCCGGAAAATCGGGAAAAATCATTTGAAAATTTGGTACAAATTTGATTAGTGATAAATCCGTTTCAGGAAAAATGCAGAGTTTTCCGATTTTTCCGGAAAAAATTCCGGAATTTTCCGACTTTTCCGGTAAAAAAGTTTTCGAAATTATGCAGGATCAAGTTCCCTATCAATTGGCATCATTACTTTCTCTCCGACAATGGTGAAAACTTGCAGAAAAAATCGAGGAAAATTCATGTAAAACGCTTTTGCGGAGATTTTCCGACCAAGGAAGCGTTTGAGCGTTTTGGAACCTAAGACAAAGTTGTAGAGCGAAATGAGTTGCATAATAATTTTTACTCGAATAAATTTTTTGAAAAACTGGTAAATCAGTGTCTTTTCAGTCGCCATAAAATTGTTTTAAAATATCTCCATGCAGCTCGTAATAACAATTCAGTTAACGTGAAAAAGGCAGAAAATAAAATAAGTAAAAAACGAGTTTTCAAACAAAACTGAGGCCAAGCCGCATGAAAAAGTAGAAAATAAACTTTTCTTCACACACAGAGGAGGACTAAGATTTTTTGATTGGGACATTTCTCTTGAATATTCTTTCTCTTCATGAATCAAATCACTTATTACCTCTGATTGATCATACTGAAATATATCGGTGATTGTCAGCGAATAAAATCTGAGTCCACCTCTGTGTGTGAAGAAAAGTTTATTTTCTACTTTTTCATGCGGCTTGGCCTCAGTTTTGTTTGAAAACTCGTTTTTTACTTATTTTATTAACTTTGTAAAGCCAGTAAGAATAAATTAAACAATTTTTACGTTTGTATGTTTTTAGTAATTTTTAACGACATTTTCAAGTTTCGCTCAAGTGTAAATATAAGTAATTGTAATTGCAATCACAGATTAGAACTTAGCTTCATTTAGCTTCACCTAATTTTAAAATGCAATAAATCAAGTATTTGGTGATATAGAACTACAAAAACGAGTTTTCCGTGAAGTTTATTTATTTGCAGAACTAAAAAAATAGAAAAGCTATAACTGAAGTGGGTTTTTGAAAAAATAATTCTGTTTTATAAAACCTTTTCCAAAGGCCTTATTAAACTACCACAGTATAATAAGGCGCAAAGCAAAACTTACCTTTTTCAAAATCTTAATCAGAGGATTGATTCCCTTTAAACTTGCTAAAATTAATAAAATCAACAAAATTCGGTTATTTTTAATAATTTCGAATAAAAATAATGATAGGCCTTTTTGCCGGGGGGGGGGCGAATTCATACGATTCCGTAGAAATGTAGGCTTTGTGACAAACATTTTTATGAAAAGGACATTAAAACTTAGAGGAAGAGTTTTGAATAAATCAGCGCTACCGAAGCCATTTAATTAGGGTATTTGTTCTGCTCAGAAACAAATACGGTCGAAGTATGTTTAACAATACTGCGTACTTTACACAACACACAGCTGTTAATGCCGACCTACTTGTCAATAAAACGCATATGCCAGAAAATATAAAATTCCAAAAATTTTAAACTCTCAGTTTCCATTTTCTGAGATAACCTATTTACAATTCCCCAGAAAATCAAGATTTGGAAAACGTTTTTGAAGGAAGCAGGGAGGATGTAAAAGCTTTTTCATAAAGATACGAGGGCCGGTTTCACAGTTCAAGTTTAAGCTTAAGAAGTGGTTTAAACTCAGTATATCTCTTCAACACAGTTTCACAGTGATAAGTTAAACTTCGTTTAAACTTAACTTAAACCACCAAAATTGAGCGTTTAAACTTAGTTTATCTTTAAATGTGAATGAAGTGACATTTCGATTTGATACTTGATCAATATGATTGGTTTTTTTCAAATTCAAATTCAAATTCAAAGTTTATTTATTACAAACCCGGGCATTGGCGCCACGCAGACTAGCGTTGGGTATAGCGAATAGGTACTAAGGCATATTTACAGAGTAGTTTAGGTTCTAAGCAGAATAACAGCGGTTAATAAGATTGTTGTATTTAGAACGAGTACAAGTATGTAACGTTAAATTGCTTATATGTATATAATATATGGGGTACTCAAGTTTGAAATTTTATAAAATCTCAAATTCAAGTTTAAGTGAACAATTCCCATTTAGATAATTAGAAGCTAAATATTAGGATATGACTTTATTATTATAAATATGGTAGAGCAGAGATACTCCGATATTCAAGGTCTCTAGTAGTGAGTATTAATGACTAAGACCTTACCTTCGCATGGCCAATTAAAAGTTCGCAAAGGTTAGTCGTATTTGGAAGTTATAGCTTAATAATATTATTACTTATAAATATACATTAAAGTTATGAGGTAGGGGACAGTCTACCTAACAAATATTGAAAATAAAGCTACGACTGTTTAATAGTATTGCGATGAATCTTCTGATTCAGTATAAAGATAAAGAGCACCGTCTCCAAATGCTTGACCTAAGGCCGAGTACCCTTGAGAGACTAGAATTTGGAGCCTGGCTACACATCTAGCTTTAATTCTGGAATTCGAAGCTCACGATATGGTGAGCCGTAGATGTGTATGATTCTACCAAGAGTCCATATGGTTAGAAATGGGAGATTGACGGGCTGAATAGTGGGAAGATGTGACTAATTGGTTTGGTATAGGCTGAAGATGAGACATAGGTTAGTCAGTTAGAGTGGAGAAATACTCTAGTCCCAGAGTTTTAAAGCTTTCTAGTATAGTTGCTCCTCTTACTAGTGTAGGCAGCCTATTCCATATAGCGGTCCCCTGGCCATAGATGCTACGGGATCCAAAGTGGGTGCGGGTGCGGGATTGTGTGATTCGTGCAGTACTTATCCTATTCCAGTTGAACTTGGCATTTACGTATCTAGGACAACATTTGTGTAATTATACAATTCGTGTGATGAATTCAGGCCAGGAAGATATTAGCGATGAAGAAATTTCAATCATGTTAACTATAACATCCAGACGATAAAGAACAATGAGAAATCAACCACATCATTTTGAGAGAATGGGACGAGAAGGATTTTATAACAAGATTTCGTCTCAGTAAAGCATCAGCTTATTCAATTCTTGAGTTAATATCACCAAATATTACACATAAAACTGATTGGTAAGCTTTGATGAAAATAAACATAAAATATTATGTCATCTTTTATTGCAGGAATAGTGCGGTATCGACTGAAAAAATGTTTCTCCTAACACTCATGCTTTATTAAAAGAGCACTTCATAAAATTCTCGAATGATCATGAGGAGCTGCATTACCAATTCTATTACAAGAATTAGATGATGGAGTTTGTATTTGGTATTCCCCGTAATCGTGAGAGTGCCAATTCCAATAATATCACGAGACGTGTGCTCATAGATGATTATTTTAAGCAGCTGGTATAATTTCAAGGAAATAATTGTAAAAATTCCATTATAAAATTGAATATAAAATCAGCTTTATGTGGATGTGTTAGGAATATTGAGGTTCAAATAATTAAACAGCATTACATAAATATTATTTAGCTAATTGATTTTTATTTATTTTTAATTGGGATTTCAAAATTTTAATTTTTAAGTTGTGCTCTTCCCTCTATATTTATTATTTCTGAATGTTCTTTTTTTTATTTTAAGTTCCAGCTGATGCTTCTCCTTAAGGCACACTATACTTTCTTCAGCCAACCGAAATTTGGCATCAGCTCTTGTTGTGTTTTGCTTTTCGTGTGCTCTCAGCTCTTTGGAGCACTGCGCTTTCAACATCGAAGGAACATACTTCTCCCAGGTTTTGCCATTTCGTCTAAGAACAAAATATTTATATGAAAAACAAAAATAATAGTGAATATAAAGAATATTACCTTTACCAGAATCGCAAATCTTGTCTGAATTTGATTTTTCTGGTTCTTCTTCTTCTATTATATCAAGCACATCGAACGGGACTTCAATGGCATCACAGTCATAGATATCCTCCATTCCTTCGATTTGCGGTGCTATCACTTCTTTGACTTTCATGTCAATGTCTGTGACTGTACTATTTGTTGGGGGTCCATCCCTGTACCAAAGTTTACCTAATAATAAGTTAAGAAGCTGTAGAGCAAAATGGGCACATTTCTGGTGTTTTTTAGAATGAAACAAGTAATTTCATATACTTTCGTCTTTTGCATGAATGGGGGAAAAGAACTTGTCTATGCACTATTGTAGTGCAACTGAGACAACGAGTTAAAAACAAAAATTGAGAGAACGTAGGATTACCCGAACGACAAAATCTTATTAAATCTCTCAAAATCCTTTCAACCTATTCATAATAATGTACTTCGGGCCACACTACTTCCCATTTTTAAGAAAAAGATAAATTTCGCTTTGGCCCAGATGCTGAAAGGAGATATAAAATTCCTCTCAAATGAAATTCTCATTTTTCCCGAAAATAACAGAGAATCCAGCATGAGTTCTCCCACTTAATCTCTTCATAGCAAGACGAATGTAAACAGAAACACGTGCTGTTTAAATATCATAGGATTACAGCAACAACATGTGTCCATATTACAGCAAATTACAACAACAACAACATGTGTCCTAACATTATCAATATTTTGTGAAAACCGGTTTTCACAAAAGCGCGGGAGCATTTTATGAGAGTAAAACGTGAAAACTCCGCCCCTTCTCATGTATTTACGAAAATGAAACATTTTCCATTCTGTTTCGGTGCATGCAACTTGCGCTTTCACATTTTTTATCTTTATTCATAAAATTTTTAAAGAGAGTTTGATTTTTTTTCGATTTTTTTTCTTTCTTTCTTCCTTTTCTTGCCGTGTGCATTTTAAATGTAAAACACTCGGATATCTCACCAGCTTCTTAACTTATTATTAGGTAAACTTTGCCTGTACCATACATTTGCCTTTTATCTTGAGCAAAATAAATTTTGTTTAGCCTTTTTTTTAATTTTCGTACTTCCTTTTTAGTACATCAAAAGGTCTATACACTTCACCACTTTCACAATTGAAATGTTGGTCTATTTCCTTCCATTTATTCAGTTTCTTGTCTGCGCGCACTGTCAGTTCTTTCACATTCGATGATATTTTTATGCTTTTCAACAAATTTCATTTGAGGAAATGTTCGTCGTGCGTTTCAGAGTCTTTACTCATTTTTGTAGGCTTAATTAATTTATTTTTTTCTCACAACGATTTGGCGGGAAAACTTTGCAAATAATTTGAAGCAAGCTTCACAGGTATTCTGTTAAAATATTTGGGATCAATATGGATATCAGCTTTAATGTTTCCATTATCCAGAAATTGTCGTGTGAAGTGCAATGTTTGCAAAATTCACACACGATAGTATAGTACAGCTTGCATGCATGCAGGCAGCCCAGCTTTCAGAATTAATAAATTTATACCGGGAAAATGAGATTCTGGGATCAGTTGCTTCCTTTATTGTTTATTGCTCTAAAATTTAGATAAAAAACAATAAAAAAAATATAAATTCATTCGGTCTCTGTCATTCCATTGGGTTGGTGCTAAAAATAATATCAATGAATGAAATTCGTGGCGCTAGTTTCGCGCGCTATATGATGTTTTGCTTTGCTATTTCCCGTATGGGGGCGTTCCAATGAGAAAGTATGGAAACTCGCGGCGCTAGTGTCGCACCGTTGTGTTGCTTGTTTCCCGAATGGGGGCGCTCCAACCTCTCCAACGGGAATTCATAAAATGACAGCTGGAAGGTAATCATAACCTCCAAAAACGTCCTAAACAAATTCTACAAGTTATGAAACATCGAACAAGCAACAATCGGAATTCCCCCTAAATTTAGGGACTGAGCCCAATTTGTGTCTGATAAGTTGTGATTTTAAAATGTAGAGAACTACTTAAGGAACCTAATTTCTATGGAATTGGTAAATTTTATTGATAAGAATGCGCACAGAAGGCTTACGAGGAAACTACGGTCTCTCGACAAGAGTAGCCCTAGCCCGGTTGCATGAGGAAATCGGCAATGTTTTGAAAGTGTACGAAGAAAAGTTCCAATCAGAGAGGTAAGAAAGTCAAAATAAATAAGATTTTCGGTAATTTAAGGTTCACTTTATTTCACAGCATCCTCGTTAAAGTTCGATCAGCGTTCGTTAAACGTTATGATAGCTCGCTTGGTTGGTTCTCTATTCTTACAACGATCATAGTCATAATTGCCTTAATTGTTGGAGGACACTACTTTCCAGCTATTATAATTTTAATAATTTTAAGCATTAACTTATTTTTCGTCATAAGAGAAAATAATCTGCGTAGAACTGAAATATTTCGTAAAACCTATAAAATTTTGAATGAACTTAAGGTTGCTGAGGATGAGCTATGCGGGGAATGGGAGAGACGAAACTATCCACATCTTTGCTGTCCAATATCACCTTGTGTATCCTTACAATGGACTTACAGGGATGGAATTATATTAAACCTGCCATGGGCCTTACTTGTACGTGGTGATTACATTGTAATGAGACCAGGCCAGATAGCCCCTGGTCCATGCATTGAAATAAATGGTAAAAGGAAGTTCAAAGCGAATGAAACGTATGGGATAACACAGCCTGGTGAGCCACCGTTAAAGCCAATAGCCAGATCACCTCTGCCAGATTTAATCTGCATTCTAGAGAATACACCGTATTTGGAGAATTTAAAAATTATCCTCGGGAATTTTCTTAAGAGACCGCCAACAATTTACAACCAGCAAAGATATTTGGTTAGTGTGGCTTGCTTTTGTCGATTCGATGGGTTTTGTGTCATTAGCCCTTGTTTTTCAGCTGGTGACAAAGTACATTCAACAATGGGGCACAATAACCGGTGTGGTTATAATTCTTCTTGCTGGAGTTGTACGCAATTCAGGATTTGCTCTACCAGGTTTGTTACTTTTGATAACTTCCCAAGCATTTATATTTAAACCGCTATCTTATATTCGACTGTTCAATTCTTGCAATGAGACGGGAATAGCTCCTATTGGCATAACAATCCACAAATCTCTGTTCGCCTATTTCATCAATTATATATTTTCTCTCAGTTTCAATACCACCTAAAGATTTGTAGATATTAGTACTGTTAACAGTAAAATTATTAGAGACACATTAAACTGTAGGAATCAATAGAAAAAACCTGTTTAGGACAACAACAAAACCTCCATATTATTGCAGAGTAATTGCGATATGACTTTGTGCTAAATTCTACTATTTATATTATCTTGATGGACCATTTTTACATATTCTTTGAATCACTTAATTCTAAAAAGCTCTTCATTGTCCTTTTAGAGAAAATCATTAGTGTGTAGAATTAAGCCCACTATAGAACATAAAATTGATTATCTTCTTCACCCGTGCATTCATATACTTTATATACTTTAATGGTTAAGGGTTATAGGCCTCTCGCCTGATCATCTATAAAATAATCAAAACATTTAGCTCAACTCTAGTACAGGTTAAACAGATAAAGTATAACGAGCACTTTAATCAACTACTTTCTTCCAATATTACTATTTTGCCTCTTTGGCTATGCACCATAACTTATACACTAAGCCTTTGCACCTTTTTTGTAATCCTTTTTTCAGAGAGAACAAATGGGACTTGGAAAGAAATCTTTGTGGATACCTTTACATCAGCAATTATTCCAATGTTGCCATTAGTTTTTCCATTAATGTGGATATCTGTTAATCTGTGGGGTATAGCGAGACTGGATACATTTTTACAAACACCTCAGCATGAAGAGCAAATTGAAGATGATTCATCGTTTCCAGAAGACTTAGATACACCAACATATGAGTTCGAGAATATTTCATTAGCCAGAAAAATGGTTTTTCGAAATTGGATTTTAATTTGGAACGGTGAATGTGAACTGCTGGGAAGGAGCGCAAATGTTGTCCAAGTTTTGGGCTCTATAACAGCTCTATGTTGTGTCGACAAAAAAGGAATTCTTTCATGGCCAAATCCAACTGCAGAAAAAGTTTTCTTTTTACGAGATTCTGGCGATAAATTGTCAGCAGATAGTGAAGCAAGTTTTGAACCGGGTACGGCGAAAAATAATAACGTCAATAAATCTGGGGTAATTGCTGAAGTACTCGATTTAACCCATGATCAACATTGCCCATTCAAATTGGAGTTTGATGATCACGATTGGAAAAATCATATTTCATCACTGAAGCCCCTAGGTAGAGTACACTCAAAACATGTTATGGTAAGGTTAGAAATTTCTAAACACTTTTGATTTTTTTTGCCCCCTAGGCTTGGCGATTCTATTGAACACTTGCAGTCCCCTAACGCATGCTCACTATGCCCAATTTTGCGGACATGTTACAGCTGTTGCTATGCTCGATAAAGACTTGGTGCCAGTCACCAATCGGTATGCGATCGTTGAATCCAGTTTAAATTGCTTTATGCATGGGTATGTAATTCACATGCCAGTTTTGAATGGCTTTTACTTTAATTTTTATAAACATATAATTAATTTACAAAATAACAATTCACATGGAAGATTTACCGAAAATAATTTTCAACTTTTCAGCTTCAATACAAAAAGGAAGTACCTTGCGTGTTTGATTTTGTTTTTTTTTTTTGACACAATCGTTTTTGTCTTATTTATTGGCTAATTTTGTGTTGAGCTTAGTTTGTCCATAATTTTTCACTGAATAAGTTTTTTTTTTGTTTTGTCTTATCGTTTCTTTTATTTTAGGAATTTGTGAATATTCAACTGTCTGGGATCATAGGGTTGAGCTTAATCCATCAACGAAATTCAATGCTGTCTGAATTGCAGTAAAATCCATAGAAATGCTTGGAACGACCAAAAATCAATCTCATCTCTCATTGAGTAAATTTTTCCTATCAGATTTTCTCGGAGTTTGTTTATTTCGTGTATATAGATGTAAATCGAACGCGGCTTTTAGGTTCGTCGAATGTAGAACAATCTTTAACTTTGCTCAGAAGATGATACCATTAATTTTTCTTACCATTATTTATTCTTCCTACGCATCCTGATGAACCAGAGGTGACAGGTCGGTGCGACGTATACTGATGATATATGAGGGCAGTCTCTATCCTGTTATGCGAGTGGATCCTTGATATCATTCATTTTCACGTGAGCAACGAACATAACCTGTATGAGAATATCGGTAATTCGACAGCTTATCGTAGCGAGCACAGAATAAGACCACTTATTCCATTGTCTAATCGAGTATAGTAAGTCTATTAGGAAGGACGCCACATAGAGAACCCTACATATATGTTGGATCTAACTTCCTACAGGAACATCATTAGCGGAAATGGGCGGTGACCACACAAATCCCATTCTTACCTGATGATATGCTCACCGATGCTGCTAAGGCAGATTCTAAGCTAAGCCAATGCTTCTTACGCATAATTTCGATACTATGTCTCCACAAGCTACTTTAATTAAAATCACTCTACGTTAACCCTTCTTTCAATTCACTGCTATCAACCAATGTTCTGTAATTACACTTTAGCAACCGAAAGGTCAATATTAAAAATTTGTGGTATCACCTCATGAGAGCAGGTAGAATATCGTACCACTGCACAACAGTCAATTATCGAGATCTAGAGAATCACTACTAAAGGAAATTGGGGAAAGGGGGGAGAAAAAAATCTAAATTATAAGCTACTGGGTCAAGTAAGAAATCAAGAAATTGTGATCTCCAGAACCTAGGTCCCAGATTCAATAACATAACCCAATCTGCAATCCTTTGCAATAGCTTGCTAGAATAACTCAATATGTACCAAAAACCAGTGGATTGGGCGCCATATATGTAACTCTAGGGTCGGCGCGGAAGCGCCCAGCGTCCATAAGTCGGAGGTTGGATAAAAAAAAAAGTTTTTCCCCTCAGATATCCAGTTCAATTTAACTAAGGGGAAAAGCAGAGATTACTAAAGTGCACTGGGCGCCAGGTCCCGTAAAAAAAATTATATTCCCCATGTTTAGCTATGACCGCACTGAGAGACCAATAATCAGAGCCATAGGTCGTACGTTCCCCAGTCTTCCTAAATCTCCTTTTTCGATGCCGGCTAAGACTCGTCGACGTATATCCAGACAGGACCTGCACCCTATGTCGCTAGTGTGTCTCATCCACAATCAGAAGGAAGGAGAACCAAAAAAAAAATTCACTGAGGCTTTAATTGATTATAACTATATTATTAAATCTACGTATCGCATCAAAATTCACTTACGTCACTATTTAAACCCATTCAAACATTTTTTAATCCAACGTTACCACAATCTAACCCAATAGTTCAAATAAGTGTATTTATCTACTTAAGTTCCAACAATTCCATTGCTACTATCTTTATTTATTGAATAGAACTATGATCAAATTCTGTGCCGACCGAGCGATATATATAATATAAAATTTTCCAATGAGTTCAACGATATCACGGCACTAGGCTACTACTAGGTATAAGTAAATTATTTTAGGCATCGATCAACTATTTTGTGCCAATGTATCTATATCAAATATAAATTTTTTCTACTACTACTTTCAAGCGATGCCACGGCATTCGACTTCTACTATATGTACTTAACTAAATGTTGATCATCGATCAATAGTTTGTGCCGATATTATATATATATATGTAACATACAAAACCTTTTTCTTTTTAATAAATTCAAGCATTAGACTGCTACTATGGGTATATGTACTTCAATTTGCAGCCAGATTATCGCTGACATGCGTACTCTAAATGACTTTCCTCAGAATTGCAACGAAAAAAAAGATTGTTCCTCTTACGACTAATGAGCCCGATTATTGGGGGTTTTTTTTCTATATATATATATATATATATATATATTTATAAGTATATACACCATTTAAATTCTACAATATAATAAAAAAATTATAATAGAGGTAATTCAATCGCAAGTATTCACCAATATCCCCAATTACACAAGTGGTGATAACCGGAAGCTGCTACAAAATCATTAACAAAAAAAATTCTTGATTTAGCGGTATCTTATATTAAAGGCACTTTCACATCAAAACCGAAAAATGTAAACCGAAAAACTCAATTTATTCCACTTTAAAACAAGATTTTTGCTCCAATGATTAAGAAAATCATGGGAAATAGGATAAACTAATAATTTTACTAATAAAATAGGATATTTATCTCAGATTTTTTAAGAAAAACACAACTTTTATCTTTTTTCGGCCGAAAAACGAAATTTCGGTTGCATCTGCTAATTTCTTTTCGGTTTCCACATGTGGAACGTTAAAATTTTTTTTTTAAATGTTACTTCTATTTAACCGGAAAAAAGTTTTCGGTTTTTGATGTGAAAGCAAAAGCGAATTTTCGGTGTAGAACTTATCGGCTTTCGGTTTTCGGTTACGATGTGAAAGTGCCTTAAGCATGCAAACTAGGTCGACTACGATGACTCAGTGGTCTCATATATTGACTATTGGATTCCTGCACTGTACCAAGATAGTTTGAGTTATTCAACCGCGGCGTAAGGAGACTTCTCCAATAGCGTTTTTTTTTTTATCCAATGACACGTTGGAGGTGCTGCTTCGTTAGAAGTTTTCACCCCCGACGAAAAGCTATAAAAAATCGAGTTCGATTCACAGCCAAATTCCTGACAAATATGTTTTATTTTCATCTAACCTACCTTACTGTTACTGTGTGCACTCTAACCGCTTGCAATTTGATAAATTTAGTAATTTAGGGATTTTTCTTTTCCTTCCCTAATTTTATTTCTTTCTTCCGGCCAAATGTGTTTGCTTAAACCAACCTGCTGATTTTTATTTTCTTAAAATTACTTCAATTCTGGGTATTGTCCTTCTTGCCGGCACAGTACCCTGGGTTTCCTTGGGGGCTCCTTGCCCTTTCGCTTTCTTCTGTTTCTTCTTTTCATCTTTTGGTTTATTTTAACTTTTTTCTGTTTTTTTTTTTAAATTACGACAAAAATTTCCTATTTTTACAACTGACTCACGTATGTAAGCTTGATTAATATACACCCTGACTTTTTGCAGCGTTTTTGTTTAATGATCTCGGCTCCGGATCGTCTGAACGCCGTGCCTTTAAGTCATGCTATCTCTATTAGCAGTGAGCTTGTTGCCAAGCGCTCCAGTATTATAATAGCTTCCGGCTAGGAGCTACCAGATGGCCTCCTCATTAGACCATTCGGAATTGTAGCCCAATTTGTGTTTTTTTTTCTCATCGCGTTCAGTTTTAATTTCAAATCTCTCGTTACAACAGTTGCTGTGTTAGGGTATCTCCCTCTGGAAATGTATGCAGTCAATGTGTATGCACCTCGTTGTCCCAAGGCAATTCCTCTGTAGCAAGGCGGACAGAGGTAATGGGGAGATATAGTTATGAGTTCTATTTTTGTGTGAATAGTGAATAAATCATTTTTGTTTCCAATCTACAGCTCCTTGGTTATTTATATATTATATTTGGTACTAAAGTTTCACAATACGTTTGGCTTGCAATGGGTAGAATTTCGTGGACGGATGTAAAGTAGGGGAAAATCACAAATCAGTTCTACTACAAAACCTGTTACTTGAAAAATTACAGATAAAAACTCTACTAACAGTTAGATAGGTTGCAATACAAAGTTTTACTTTCCTTTTGTGGAACGTATAGAGAAAACAAATTTTTCTGATGGGGGTTCAGTGATGAATTAGTACCACAACAATCCGCTCAGCCGTTGAATATTGACATAATACCCTTTTCTTTTAGCAGGAAGGCCATTAAATTTTTGTGTGTTTTTTTTGTTTTTTAAATTCAGCAATTAACAATTACTTCTTTCTCATTATATTTATCACAAAGCTTTTATTTATAATGATTTTACTGTAACAGCTCTCTGTATATATGTAAAAGATATCAATGTTGGTCATTTCCAATTTTCCTTATGAACCTAAATGTTATTCGTTCACGTTTTGTTTAATGTTTTCTTACGGCAGATTTTGATACCTCATTGCTAGTTTAGCACAGGCTAGGTTAGGATATATATGTAAGTACAGCGTGAGTAGCGATATTTATTTAGAAGGAAGTTGTTTTACAGTTGCTTCATTTTACATTATATATTTATACAATTTTTGAGTATTTAAATTTAAGTGGTTATTTCAAAAAAGAATTTTGCACAGCAACATCAATATAATGTACATATTGATAGCCCGGCACCAAGGTACGTACAACATTCAAACATAACAAAACTATGCTGTGTGAAATCTTTCCAATCTCAACTTTTCAATTGGCATACATTTTACATCAACTGAAGCCTTGACAAAGTTGGAAGGAATAGTTTGTCAGTTTATCATTTTGGAGCTCGGGATATAACTGATAATTGTTGTTTTTTTTTTTTTTATCAGTACGTCTCGTAGCGTTTCCAAATAATTATTAACACTAAACGTACCAAGCGGGGTCAAATGACCCCTTCGAAAGTTTACTTTAAAATCGTACGTTCATTGTTATTTCTTTCGCTCATCTGACTTCCTATAAATTCTTATATTATCCGATTATGCAATTTCTCACTTTCAGTTTTTCTCTTAGCTTATTTTTTATAGAGCAAAAGTCTTTGCACTTTGCATTTCTATCCCTAAATACCCAACTATCGACGATGCCTCGACCATGCCAACAATGCCCCAATATAAAATCAACGATGTCTCGACCTGATGAGATATCCTCAATTGGCGGCTGTTTTTGTCCTTAAAATATGTTCCGAAATAATTGATACAGAAATTCTTATTAAACAAAGAACTGTATTGGTTTGATCGTTATTTGAAAGACAGAAAACAAAGATCATGGATAGAGCTCTATACACCACGAGTTGGAAAAACAAGATTGGATATGCCACAGCTATCAGTATGAAAATGTATGAGGCATTCTTTTGTGTATCTTTTGTTCTGCCCTGTTCTACGGACACAAAAGAACACAGCTTTTATTATTTTTATGTCAATGAAATGAAATGTCCGTTGAAAGTATTCAAAATCTATTCTCTCCGCTGATGAAACTCCGATTTATGTAAGTAACTGGTAAAGATTTGAAACAAGTAAAGTTTAAAATTCAACGAATGTACCAGACGGTTTTGTAGTAGCCATGGAGCCAGGGAAAATCTTACAGTGAGTGAAGTTTTTGTAGGAGTTTTAAAGTTTCAAACTCTTCAGATATTTCGGGAAAAACTCAAAATCAACTGTGTAATGTGTTTTACATATCGCTTTGTATCACACTCGGTAACACAGGGTTTTTTTAAGATGTCGCCTCCTTTCGCATCTACCGCGGTTTTGACATATTGCTTGAAAGAGTGAATCTTAACGAAGAACAAAGTTGGATCGTATTCCTTTTGTATGCTGGAATCCGAGATACAGATTGAAATTGGAAGCAACATTATAAATTGCATTAAATCTGGTAGACTTAGATGGCTTGGACATATTCAAAGAACGAACAACTACAGGATTCCAAAAGTGGGATTTTCCCTCCAGGGAAAGTTTCAAATTTTCTAGGAAAAGTAGTAAACGCAATGAGAGGTGCTATATGATGTTGGTGATGCATATTCTATTTGATGGAAATATACTCGAGACATGTAATAATGGAGAAATAATGTAATTGATAATTATAATTAGTGGCGATGAAGTCTGTTTTATTCTATAATATAAACTGTATTGCTTGATATAAATCTACGTGAATTGCGCTTCGATCTACACAATAGTGCTGGGTACGCTCATCATAAGACTGTTACTTCACTCTATAATTTTCTACAACATTTGCACTCACTTCAATATCCCGAATCCTTCCCTTTATGACCTCTTTATTCCCATGATCTGATTTTTGTATGTTTTTCTAATTAGTTATTCTTCTAGATTTCTGGACTACAATCTAAGATTTTTATCGCATCAATTCTCTTTTTGAGATTAAAATATGCTAACAGCTATATGAGAAAGGCTTTTTGATAATATGTATCTACATGAAAAACTTTCTCCAATTTGCATGAAGTACATTCAATTTCAGGAAAATTTTAATAATAAAGCGCGAATATCTTTTTCGTAGATACAAACGAAACAATACTGCTGAGCCTAAGAAGCCATATCAGAGAATTACAAATTTAAGAACTATAAAATACAAACAGCTTTTACTGAACAAAAGTCGAACCTAATTTTCCAACTAAGAAATTCTTGTAAAACTGTGCGATTTCGACCCGAATATTTAATTTTTTTATCGGTCTTGATAACCTTGCATCTGGAGTTGTAGCTTTGTGAACTTATTTTCTTCTGAAGGCTTTAAGTTTTCATCGAGTCGGTTAATCAATAAAATCTAATGCAGTTGAGTTATATGAAATTCCTTCGCTATTTCTTAAGGTAATATGCATTGCCGTTTATTATTTATTGTCCTTGCTATCGCTAAAAATATCTCCCCTATAAGTTGTACATATATTAGATTAATTATTTATCTATTAGTTAATACAGATTATTAATCATATTAAGAGCCAAAGCTCAGAAAAGTAATAACAGATATCCAACGCCTATGGGCGAAAGTGATTTTCTGCAGCATTCAAGAAGAAGATTACAAAGAGTGCTCTAGTGTCGCTTGCCCTTAGAAGTTTCTGGCTTTGCTACGAAATGAAAGAATTGTATTGCTCCAATATAAAATCACCGATGTCTCGACCTGATGCTGGGAAACCCTCAAGTTTTTCTTCGAAATTTACTGGAAATTTTTTCTTTAAAATCTTTATGCATTGTTGGGGCCGACAACAGCACACATGAAAGTATTGTATATGTCAGCCACCAAAGTGAATAGTGAATATAAATTATACCCAACAAATGAATGCTTATCTTATCGACGCAATTACGCTTATATAAATTGTTAGCAGCCAAGCACCAATTGTCCGACCGTTAATGACCGTTTTGAAAAAAAAAGAGGTCAAAGTAAAGAAAAAAGGTAAGAAAAGCCAACAATTTTTAGACAACCATAACTCTTGAGGTTAGAGGGGTGCAGGGCTGGTTGAGCAGTCGTTGTAAAGGCCATGAGCCATGTATGTTCTGCATACAATGAGCGCTTAACTGGGATCGTACGCCCTGTACTTTTTAAGATACAGGGTATTTCGTAAAAAACTAGCTTATTTTCTTAATTACCCTGTAACTTCAACCGGTTGATATGATTCCCCCCCCCCCCCTGTTTGGTTAGGTGAGTACAATCAGCTCTTGCTCTATTAACCTCCTAGTGGGGGAAACACCCTGTATATATTATATCAATATTTATTATATGAAATTATTTTCAGTGAATTTATGTCTATAGAGACGAAAAATTGTCCACCTTCCATTAATAACAGAGTAGTCCTTGATGGTGGGTTTTGAGGAAAACCAATTATTAATAACATAGCGACTTTGTAAACTTCAAATGCTCATTTTTCACCGAAAACACGGCTATGAAATATCGAATTTACATCAAAAAGGAAAAGCCGCAAGTGAAAATGAAAACAGAAAAAAAAATATGTTTTTTATGACATAAATGTATTAACATAATAATAATTTAGTAGCAGTAGAATATTTAATTAATATATGATTAATATTTTTGTGGTTTTTTTCGATTTATTGCATTTAAATTAGTTTTCATTGTTATAAATTAAAATTCAGTACGAATAGTTGCAACGTAGTTATGGAAGATGATTTCACTTACCAGGATGCTAATTTGTGGCATAAGAATTTTCATAAACTAGTCAGTAGTCATCGTCAGATATTTGCATGTAAACCCACTTTTAATTCAAATTCATAGGTATGAAAATGTTCAGACACATTTTATACTGAATACATTCGGCATCTAAGAACGAAGACTCCTTTCTTCCTTTCCTATCCTTTTGTAACGCTTGAGAATTGTCCATGTAAGGTAACCAGTCCAGAAACTATGGGGGAAGGAGTCATCGTTCTTGGATGCCGCACGTATCCAGTATAAAATGTGTATTTTAAAACAATTTGAATTTTGAACATTTTCATACCTGTTACATATGTACCTATTCACATGCAAATACCTGACGATGACTACTGACTAGTTTATGAAAGTTCTTATGCCACAAGTTAGCATCTTGGTAAGTGAAATAATATCCCATAGATACGAATTTTATTTAATAACAATGAAAACTAATTTAAATGCAGTAAATCAAAAAAAACCCCGAAAACATTAATCATGTATTAATTAAATATATTCTACTGCTACTACTCAAGTACATTTTTTACTTTATTGAAATTAATTATTGTAAACATTTTATAAAAAACTTCTAAAATATTCAAAACTTTAATTTTACAGACAATTACAGAGATTTTCTTACTTTTCTATATGATAATATATACATTAGAGGTCTAAGCGACGTTATCACAAATTTCTCTCCAGACAAAATGACGGAACGTGGTTCGTAGGGAGGATCCCTTGTATTCTCAGTTGGCGTGTATCTTTGTTTTGCTCAGAAGAGTACTCTGAGCGCTCTGAAGGTGTATCTTTATTATTGCTCAGAGTGCTCAAACAAATCGTAAGTAGACCTCTGAGCATTCAATAATACTAATAGAATGCAAAAAAAACCTATTGAAAATGTGAATACTTTTTTAAATTCCATAGTTCCTTCCTTTCCTTCAATCGTTATTTATTGTATTAACTTTAATATTATTATTTATTTATTTTTATAAAGAATCTTGTATTATCAATTTTCATTTCATAAATCACAAGTATTGCCAATAAAAAAAAAACGACCAGAACGCTCAGAGCACTCTAGATTTGTATCTTTTTTCCAGAGTGCTCTGAACGTTCTAAAAAAGATGTTCGATCTACAGAGCAGAAAAAAGATACACGCCCAGTATACACTGCATATATGCATAGGGTGTATAACTCTAAACAAATAGTCTAGTATCAAAACGTACAATGTCTATCTCGAGAAAATCTATAAAAAAGGAGATTGATTAGGATATTAGTAAAAATATAGTTCTCAATCAATAAAAAAGGCATTATGCGTTAAAATTGGAGATTGTACATTTTGACACTGGCCAGGAGAAATTGAAGGTTGTGAAAATAAAGTAGCAATCAGAAAAAAATATTTTTTACTAACTTACAATAATAATTGTTATCTTTCATAAAAGTATTCACAATGATTATCTTTCATCTTCTTTTCCGTTTTCAATTCCTGCATCTCCTGGTTTTGTTTCATCCAAAATGAATTTTTTAAATTGCAAATCTTCATTGTTTCTCCAGTCTTCACCAAAACGGATTTTAAGTAAGGCAATTATGGCACTAATTTTCTTCTCTTTAATCACGTTCGATCTGTTTTAAAATAATGCTGTGGATTTGTTAGTTCTTGCATTCTCTATTCAGCCTTTGGGACCGTACAAAAGAGAAATAGCAAACACTGGTTTTTTACAACATTTTTGTTATATATTTAACTTGTTTCCAGTCAATTACCTGAGCTTCTTCTCCAAGCAATAGAAATGTAAAATTTGTATTGTATTTCTCTTTGCATGTTCCAAACTGCCGATCCAGTGGTATGAGTGTGTCAGTATGTTTACATGAATACTTGAAGTATACTCAAGTAGCGATCAAGTAATCATCATGTAAATAAGCATTGACTTCAAGTATACTGAAATCAAGTAAATCACAAATTTTTTGTTCAATTTACTTGAAAAAATTCATGTAAACGCAATTGCAGTACTTGAACATTTTTCATGTCTCCGAGTTATGAAAATGGTAAAGAGGAACAAAAAGAAGATCATTTAAGACAATTCAGGTTGTGATTTTTGGTAAATTTAAAGAATATTTCAAGTCAAGTAATTGGAATTAATTCAACCAAAAACCCTACTTGAGTTTCAAGTGGATTTCAAGTCAAGTAATCAAGTGTTCATGTAAACGTACTGAGTGTCTCCGAACTGGAAAATATTTTCTATGCGAGTAACATTAGCAGCATTTCGGTTTTCGTGTTGTAGGAGTCCATTGTAACTCATTCCCACTAGGATTGTATTTTTATTTTGGCTTTCATAACAGCATGACACATTCATCTTATTACCTGTATGATTGAAAAGTTAGTTCTTTCTCGAATACAATCTCATCGTATTCGAGATTCATTAGATTCTTTAGCATACCTACTTGTTTTCGATTCAACAAAATCTCTTGACTGTTGTGGAATTGAAGTTCCTTGCGCAACTGTGAAGCTTACAAATAAATTTTATCAGAATAATATGTTTACTAAAAGTTTCTTTCTTGATAATCATTCGTTTTTACGTAACAACACAAAATATGTTCGTAATTTTTCTACTCGATTCTATTGAATAAATTTTACAGAGCGATGTAGTCAAAGTTGTGCAAACATCTGTGCGGGTGTGACAAAAATAATAGGTTATTGTATGTAGCATGTATTTAACATGTACCGAAAATAGCTCTCCTTAACGAAAGTAACTTTAGAAAAATTCGAATAATGGGAAATGCCCACTTTTCATACAACTTTAGGGCCGACACCTCCAGACATAGATGTCTTGAAACGGTACATTATGATTCTCTGAACATATTTTATTAACAATGTTGATTCCAATTAAGCGGAGGATAGTTTTGGCTATCGAATGTAGCTTATGCAACTTTTTTGGGTGAAAAAGTGGATTTTTCTACTTCTCCTGATTGTGCGGAATTGGTGCGTCATGGAAGACGACTTCTAATGAGAAAAATGTTCACAACAGAGCACTAATGCTTTCCTGGCGGCAAAAACGTCTCGAGAAAGTTTTCTGAATCTGGAAAAAGTACACCACCCGATAGTACTCGGAAAGACCTTTAATTTGATATGCTACATGCGGTATTGGAACTACACTCCCCCCGCCGAGGGTACTTACCCCCACCTTAAAAGTATGCAGAGAAATTTCTTTCTACGAATTGTAGCTGGTAATGAGCTGAGGCGAACAGTGAAACCTGTTTTCCGATCGGACATAACTCTATCTAGTTGAGCCGATCAGGTACGAAAAATCTGGTACATCAGTTCGAATAAAAAGAGGGAAATACTAAAAAAGTGAGTATGGGGATCGCTATTTAATCCTCCGAGTATAAGAATGTGGGTACTCAAACTTTTTCTCATCACCTAAGGAATTTGATTCTGTATTATATTTACGATCAAACGTTGACCCCTAAGCTACCCCCGCATTTATTGAAATAAACATTGTTAATAAAATATGTTCAGTGTATCATAATGCATCGTTTAGGATATTTCTCATGTCAGTAGGTGTCGGGCCTAAAATGAGCATTCCCCTTTTCCACAAATTCTTAACATTCAGGCTCGAAGGTAAATAAAGATATTCGCTATTATCTTGCAATTAGCAATAGTGCAGCCTTCAAATTTCATTACAAATTGCATTCTATTTTCATATTTTGTTTTTTTCTTTATAGGCGGTAAAGGAGTTGAAAAAATAAATATGTCTCATCTATCTTCTAGTAATTCCAAAAATACCAATAAATAATTTCTACAAGCTTGGTACCGTAATTTTGTATTCGATTGTTTTATCCTACATGTTCCTTTCCCTTGCTTGTTATATTTTTAGGCTCATTTCATTGAACTGGATTAATAGAACAAAATTTCAGTATTAAATCCTTTCTCCTTCTTTTCATAGAAATATCCGTGGAAAAATTTTATATACATATTTTATTTTAATGTTTTGTTATTATGCTCACAGGTTGGTTGAACAGGAAGATTTTCAGGTCTATATCTGTAAACAAGAAACAACTTACTTACGGTGACTTCTTTGTTTAAAATAAAAAGTTTTACATTATATTGATACTACTGTTCATGCTGCATGCATGCGGAAGAAGTTGATGGAGTTCGGTAGGCCGGATTCATGCTAAAATCATTGCAATATAGTTACTGTGAAAAACAAAGAATTCGTGAAAGAAGAACACGTGATCAAATTACGCTTTCTATTGTATGTACATTTTGACCCCTCTGATAATTAATTCCATAGCCTCGATCATGTTGGTCCCTATTACAACTTTAGAATATATGTATAGCAAACAGTGAATGGTAATAAGCCATATTTCGCGTAATCAATTCTAGTTAAGTTGGTAATCCATGGTTTTGTGGTCGACAGTTTAGACAGCTTACATAAATGATAAATTCCGGAGAAGGGCAACAAAGTAATTTTTAAACGATTTAAAAAAATGTTAGTTTAAGTTTAGCAAAGAAAACTCTTAACTAACTCCAATGGAAAAAATACTTGAACGCTATTACTGTTCTTCTCTAAAACTTCTTCAGTCTTCACAAACCGAAAACAAATTTTATTATGGAGATTTAGCGTTTTTGGATTAAATGAAACCGTTTTCGAGTTGATTTTGAAATTAAATTAAACCTTTTTCGAGTGGAATGAAACTTTTTCCAACTGAAATAAAACGTTTTTCACCTGAAGTTAAAACTTTTCTAACTGAAATGAAACTTCAAGGAATAAAAATCGCAATTAACGTAGAGTGACAAAATTTTACATTTATAGATTAGTAATGTAATTAAATTTGTAGTGCGGTGACTGTAAAATTAGCTTTGCTTGCTATACAATACAGCTAAACACAACTACGGAGAATCAGTTCATTATTGAGTAGGAACAGTCTATCTTCATTTGGGGTAGCACAAATTTAGTCGATTCAATCTGTTTTTTTTTTTCCTTCAATGAAACGATGATTACTGATTCACAGGTTATTTGTTTTTATTTTTAGTAAAAGATTGACACAAATAGGCATGAGAGATCTTGGAATATCTAACAAAAACTGATTTTTATTTTTGTAAATTGATTTGATTTTTGTATTAGCGCGCTATGCCTGATGAGATCATAAAAAGCCTAATAAGGACGCTAACTACTAATATTTCTTATTCTTGATAAGAAATCTTTAGTCTGTTTTAAATTTATTTCAACAGAGAGAATGTGATAATTGAATGAAGATTCCACCAAGAATGATGAATTGAATTAACTTCACTATGCTCATCATATAGTGGGTGAAATGAGCAAACGAAAAATTCACTAACTCTTCCTACAATAAAGAATCGCATGCTTATTAGTAGTTTTATAACAGAAGTAGAATCCTTTATATAGAATAGATTAAATCTATAATTATGTATCTTGCCAAACCATAAAAACAGGTTCATATCTTAGCCAGTGATCATACACATAATGTACCTACAATGTATGTAAAAATTGCTTATTTTTAGATATATAATTCACAGAAATTGCATTCATTTTCATGTCTAACAGCTTTTTGCGTTTAAAATATATATTAGGAGCAGCTGGTGTAATTCGATTTAGAATTTTTCGAAATCGAAATACGACAACCAGCCTCTCAGAACTAAGCTTGATATTTTATTTTATTGGAAATTTCAGGCGGTGCCTATGTGAACTAGCAAAACAAATTGGATTTTCTAATCATGCTACTGATCGTTTTTCCCTTGAGGGACAATTGGCCACATACCGTCATCTGGTAAATATATATTTAGATAAATCTAACAAATTTGATTTTTATTGTGTTTTTTGTTTTAGCAACCAGAAGTTGTACAAAGAGACATTCGTTTTGCACGTCAATTACAGCTTTCCTCCAAAGTGAAAGTGCCATTTCCACATTCTCTGTCGGTAGTTTTACGTGAAGCCTCCGGTGGATACCTATCTCTGTTCACTCAAGGAACAGCCGATATTGTTCTTGATTGTTGTGATGACTTTTGGGATGGAAAAGATTTAAGATCATTAGGATCACAAGAAAGAAAACGAGCACAAGACTTTTATCAAAGAAGTGCTTTGACAGCGTATTGTACTGCTTTTGCCTATCGTCCTTTAAGGCATGGAATTTGTGGTGCTTTGAGTGGTTCACAAAATGGAAATCTTGCATATCTTGAATTGCCACCAGAAACAAAATGTAAAATGCAGCATGTAGATAAGTCTCATTGTGATTTTGAAGGACATGCTAAACTGAGCCATTCCATCAGTACTGATTCCCTACTATTCTCAGAAGCAAAAGATGAAGATATTGCTGATGTAGAGGGATGCTTTGAAATGCAGTGCCATCAAGTTTTTATTGGTATGATAACTATGCAGTATCAAGCTCAAACAGATATTGTCCAGTTAATAGAGCATTTGGAACGTGCGTGCATTCGTTTTGTTCATTTTAGTAAAGAAAATGAGCTTCGATCAAGAGTATTTTCAGAGAAAATGGGACTAGAGTCTGGATGGAATTGTCATATATCATTGCTTAGTGAAGAACCATATTCAAATCCACAATCACCCAAACATTCTGGACATTTTGAAATTTCACCGAGTGGTAAAGATGAAGAGCATGGCGGTCAGTCTGAATTGAATTTCCTAATTCCACCAATTGGTCTAGAATCTACAAAAACTCTAAGTTCATCGGCACCAGGAGCTATATCAAATCACGACTACAACATGTTAAGTATAAACTCTGCTCATAGCTCAAGAGAATCTATAAATGAAGAACTGGGTATGACTGAAAGACCATCAGAAGATTCGGCCTTGGGTGAACATTGTCAATCTTTAAGTATTTTGACTGATAGCACTGAGCAAAGTGCACCCGTTCATTTCGATATGTCCAATCGTGCTAAATTACCACGTGGAATCGAGAATATTCGACCTCATTTAGAAAAGGTAGACAATGTTCCGCTTCAGGTTTCACTCTTTACAGATTGTTCAGCAGAAGCGACAAGAGAAATGCTGGGTATAATGCAATCTTATGGCGAAATTGTCGTTTGTATAGGATCAAGTGCCAGCAATGCAAATGCGGAGATATTTTTACAAGCCGACTGCAGTATTGCTGTGGAACCTCTTTATCCGCAGGTAAAAAATGTTCAAATTGAATTGTGAGATTTATTTAATTGGATTAAAATTTCTTCTATATTATATCCCACAGGTCTGTCAGGACATTCCGGCATATACAGAATCAAACATTCTTAACAATAAATTGCGACTCACCAAAACAAAAGACTGTAAATCATTCTCAGAGGTATTTCTTGAAGATGGTTCAATGTATTTTCGAAACGGTCGAAAAAATACCGTTTCACCAATTTACTTGAGCCGCATGCTAAATTCTCTGCCATGTTCCATATCGGTACGAAGAGATGATCCGCTATCAATTGTTGCCATCATTGAACTTTCCCGACGTTTTTCTTTGGGGTTATGGAACTGTATTCAGTTTTGGGCATGTTGTGGCTGTAGTATTGCTTGTATTAACATCCTAAGTGCCTGCCTATCTTTACCACCGGCATTCACTCCAATTACATTAATCTACTTGATGTGTATTGCAGTTCCACTTATATCACTTTCTCTAACTCACATCGAATCCGATTCACAAATTATGAATCGGGCCACCGGTAAGAAGCAGACAAAGTTTGATTCTAGAGTGTTTGGATTCGTGCTATGGTGCTACGGTTTTAAGTTTCTACCAATTATTTTTATTGTGGTAAGTATGTACTGACAGTTAAATATTTTAATTTCTAATCTAATGGTGGAAATGTCACATAAGATTTGCTTCAAAGCAAACAAAAAGTTTTAGCCAGGTAGATAAAAAGTAGAATTCTATGGGACAGTTTTTCGTCAGGAAGAGAATAAAAGTTTTTTTTTTTTAGGTACATCGATTTCCAAAGCAGATAAAAATAAGCGTTATTGTAGAAAATGAAAAAATAACAATGTCATCAACTATTTATTTGTTGGCTTAGGTCTTACATTAAATAATCATTATACTTGCAACATCCACATTCATTTATCATTATTGCTTTACACTCCAGGCCATTTACACAGCTGGATGTTTTTATGAGCGTATACTGCATATATAAAAAAAGATAGGTCTAAATAAAAATTAAGAGTTAAGTAAACAACCAAATCTAAAACTAAGATACAAAGGATTCATTTTGTGTGAAAATGACATAGAAATTGCACAATAGAGCACCATTTCAGAAACAATTCTAAGGCCCGATGCACATAAGTGTTTTGGATGTATACGGTTCTGCAGCGGCGCCAGGATTACGGTTCGGGATATTATAAATTAGATTGAGCACTGCATACATACCTCCAGCGACGTTGCGGCACTGCCCGTCCATATTGCGTACAGTTTCTGTCGCAGGTTCCTACGGTACCGAAATTTCGGTCTCAGAACCACTGACACAAGGAATATATAGAATAGAAATAGATGACAATACAATATTTGTAATCCTTTCTCTGTCTTCTCTGCTTTCAGAGTTAGGCAAACAAAAATTGCTTAATTTTATTTCCTTTAAAATTGAGTTTAGAGGATATTTGATGTTATATGAAATAAACTTATAATAAAAGTAATAATTTCGAATTTATTTGAAATTTGTTGAACTTATAATATGAATATTACAGCGAAAATTGGCATTGATTTTGGTGTCGCTATGTCACCGTTTTATGAGACAAGGTGAGTGAGTAAAGTAGGACGTTAAGTCCAGTCTGTCAGCATGATCTAACAGCTTACTCCGTGAACAGTATTGCAAGTGAAGGGGGCATGCTAGCACCTCGGCTATTGCGGGAGAGTTGTGGGGTTGGTAACCCAAATCCTGCTGCTGTCATGCACCATATACACATATGTATATCGTGCCTTCACAAAAAAATATCACCACATCCAGTCCTGAAGGGACTTTACACCACTTACCTTAACCACAGTATATTCATACACTATCCCAGCTCTGTCAAAACTGTCAAGCGAGTAGGATGCTTTACATTAATGAAAATTGTGTAATTAGTTAGAAAAATTATGTGCCTATGACTACATGTTGTATTTACATTAATAAAATGTATGTAATTGATCCGCAAAATGCTGTGCCTATCTCTACAGGTCACCGTTATTAAAAAATTATATACTATGCCTGAGTGTCAAGCCTTATTGATACCTTATTCTATTAATTCGAAGCTACTACATCGGTGGTGTATATACCAACTAAATTTTCCGCAAAATCCTGCAGCGCAGTACTGGACTGCTTTTAACTCTTCTGCATTTGTGGTTGAAGGAGGCTTGCTGCTTCGCTATGTCCAACTTCAGTATACCTTTTCCAAAATGTGTACGGAAACTAGCCTTCCATAAATTTCTGTAGTATGGTAGTGAAATGTTCGGTAAAGCACTAATGCGTAGAGACCTCCAAACACTCTTTTCTAAAGACATTCCGCGTATGACATAGATAAATCTCTGGTAATTCAATCTGTTCGTGGCCCACCAAGGCATCGATTTAATTTTCTAGCCTTGAACTAAAATGTTTGATTTATGATGCTGAAACGTTATCTCACTAGGAAGTACAGAAACCTTCCTCTTTGCATCCCATGGAATTAAGGCTTTATTAAAAGAAATTCATAACTTCTGCTATTCCAAACTTACTCTTGTGATCCTGGCAGTTCCAATCTTTTCTGCTTAATCCAGTTGCTACTTTGCCTTGTTTTTATCGATTTTCAAACTCTACTCCGAACTAATTTAACAATTTTTGCTTTTCCTATTTTTGGACAGTCAACCTCACGTTTTTATCATTCTTTACTTATCTGGCAGAAATATCCCACCTTCTCGGATGCTTCTTCTTTTATCAACTTTACTTCTCGTCCGCCAGTTGTCAATCGTACAGCAATATCAATAGTGCCAACACATGTACAGTATGGGCGCGTCGTTGACATGTATAATATGGACTGACTACTTTCATAGAAATGTATTGCTGACTCTATCGGTCTAAGCACCAAGTACCCAATAAGCAATTCGAACGGAATTCCGGTCGTTTTCCTTGTCATTTTTGACGAGTTTACCTGGAAATCCGTACTATTTGCGCACGGAATTCCGCTTCTTTGGCCGAAGGGAACTGCGTGGAGATTCCAAGTCTTTGATTGTATTGGTAGATGGAACTGAACGTGGAAATCTATCGGATTTCCGTGTTATCTCCTTGTTATTTTCGCATGGAATTCCCAGACTTTTCCATGGCATTTCTATATGGAATTCCTGGGGATTTCAAAGCTTTTTCTAAATTTTTTAATTAGGTACATAAACAGTGGAACATAAATAATTTGTAAGATGTAAAGCAGTAGAAAAAGTTTCGAAAGTATAGAGAAAATAGTCAAACTGCCATGACTGGAATCCTTGCAAAATGCTAAAATAGAGCTTTATAAATTCGGAGCAAATTTTGACAGATTTAGCGTTTTGTAAGAATTAAAGTCATGGCAACTTGATTATTTTCGCTATACTTTCAAAACTCTTTCTACTCTGCAAATTAATTTAATTCGCAATCGCCTGTGTTTTGCAGAACACTACACGGAAGCAAAAGAACACAGCTAATAAAAGCCATCAACAATTTTTCGTATACCTCCAACACATCTGTAAAGCTGAAAATGGCGTTCGCTGTAGCGTGTAAAAACAGCTGTGTGTGTGCGAATGCCGTCAGTTGTTCCGCTGGAATTCCGTGCGAAATTTCCACATCTGGAATTTTTGCTTATTGGGTACCAACAGAGAGAACTGTAAAGAACATATAAATAACTGGGTCCGTCGAAATAGGTGTTTTTAAATTAATGATAAAATTGTTTTACCAAAGGCAATATATTATTAGATATGCAGCAGAAATTTTTAAGGTTTTATTATAATTGATTTTCGAGCTGCACACTCATTTTTTCAACTTCCCGCCACTGATTTTTTTCAATATTGGCACCAGCGCAAGAACTTTTTTGACATAAGTAATTGAGCGCACATGAAATAGAAAGTTTATTTATTTATTTATTTATTTAAACTAGTATATCCTACATACAATGTGAATCTATACTTATACCTACGCACTCGAGTACTATGCCCATATGGCGCTATTGTTTAGTATGATATTTCTAAATTTTTTGATAGTTCAGTTTTTTTTTTGTTTTATATGCTACTTATGTCAAATCTTAACTACGTTTATTCTTGGAGGCTAACTTACTTATACATAACATTTTTTCTTCTTTTTTCTATATCTTCTACTAATATCATTGACCAGTTCTTGTTATTGCGGTCCTCTTGCCAATGCCCTGAGGGGAAAAAGTGTCAGTAACAAGAGCGACAGAGAAAGCCGAGATCGGTGATGGCGTGGCGTATTTTTCTTGTTTTATGTTATTTGCAGCTGTGTTAGGAGTTTGAGAAGGGGATCGGGATTCTCGGGAGACAATAGTGCGGGGAGGGCTGGGAGAGGTCCTGTGTTTGTCCGTATTGTTTTTGTACATGTCGTCAGTATGTGCTCCATTGTCAGTGGTACTTGACATTCTTCACAGCCAGGCTGTGGCGTCATGGCTATATAGTAAGAGTGTGTGAGTCGGGTATGACCTGTTCGCACTCTTATTATTTTGACACCTTGCCATCTGGGTTGATCAGATTTGTGTTTTGGTGGGATAATATGCCTCCAGTGTTTTGCCAGAAATGTTATTTGTCTTTCCCATTTTTCTATTTTTTCTTTTGCTATCTCTATTCTGGCACACCTTCGAATAAACGATTCACATGGTGGTATTGTTAAACCGCCTTGCTGATGTTGGTCTGGCAGTTCTTTTGATAATTTGTCGGCAGCCTCATTGCCTGGGATACCGGCATGTCCCGGTATCCAGGATATCATGGTTTGAGCCTTTGCTGTTTCGAGCAAGCATTTTATGATTTTATTGAGAGGCTCATGAGGTGTGGGGTTGGTTATTGCCTTCAGAGCTGCCATGGCGTCTGTGAAAACTACTGCCGATTTTTCTTTTTCCCTGGCCAGATTTACTGCCATGTGAATCGCATATATCTCTGCCTCATATGCTGATGCGTTTGGATGGAGATTACGTTTGTGGGTCTCCAGAGGAGTGGATTCCTCTGGTCTGTAAATAACAACCGCACTGGATACATGGCTATCGCTTTTTGACCCGTCGGTGTATATGTGGAGGTCATGCTTTGATTCTGCAATGTCTTCTCTATGAATAGCTCTATACATTGCCGGTGGCGTGGACTGTTTGGGGAGCCTGGAATTGGTGTGAGAATAGATAAGGCTATCTGGAGGTGGGTAGGATCTTTCGGGGATAATGGATTAGTGGGTAGTGGGATTCTTAGTGCTTTTGTGGATTGGAGGGCAATGTATAGTGCCGAAAAGTGTTTCAATGGAGGCCTTTCCATGTATCCTCTCAGCGTCGTATGGTGTGGACTTTTATTAGAAACAGCATTCCTGGCAACTAGTCGCGATTGAGCTAATTTAATTCTTTCTGCTATATTCTGACTGCCGGTTTCAATCCATAGATCTTCCACAGGTGTTGTACGATGGGCTCCAGTTGCTGTCCTGAGTATGTTGTTAATGTTGGTCTGTAGTTTCTTTAGTTCAGTCTGTGCTGCTGTTCAGTAGAGAGTAATTGCGTAGTTGGTTATACCATTCACCAGGGTTTTGGCTATGCTTAAGGAGCTAGCCACACATGCTCCTCTCTGTTTGGCGGCGATGGCTTTCACCACATAGTTGACCCTTAAAAGCCTGTCTCTAATACTCTTTACATGCCCGTTCCATTTTAATGTTTTAACGAGAGTGACTCCTAGGATTATACATTTATCCTGTGCCACTATCTCCTCTCCATCTATTTCGAGGTAGTCGGGTCTGTACGTCCTGGTGGATGGTATAACCAACCTTTCCGCTTTAACGGTTGGTATCAATGCCCCATTTTCGCGGCACCAAATTTCAGCTTTGACTGCTGCCTGTCTTATGTGTATGTGGTTCAATTGTGCTGAATATGAGTGGATGTATGTATTGAAAAGAGAGGTGGATAGTGGAGAACCTTGTGGGATGCCGTTTTCTAGTTGATATTTTCCTGTAGTAAAACCGTTAACTCTAACTTGGAAAGTTCTGTGGGATAGGAAACTTAGGATTATGTGGATGAATTTTCTATCAATTCCCCATATTGCAAGCTGTTGGGCAATTTTATGTTTGCGCACCCGGTCGAAGGCCTTTTCCAGGTCGAGTGAGAGGATATGGGAGACCAGTTTCTGAGCGCGTGCTGTTTTCAGCTGATCTTCTAGCTCCAGCAAGAGTGACGTAGTACCCCTGCCAGGGCGAAAACCATGCTGTGCTGGTGTAAGTAGTTCTTCAACCATTACTCCCAGTCTCCTCCCCAGGATCTTCTCAAAGACTCTCGATAGACAGGATATAAGCGATATTGGCCTATAGTCCTTGAGCGTATTACTCGAATTCGATCTCTTGTGGATAGGAACCTGTATCGCATTTTTCCAATTTTGCGGAAAGATGCCTTGGTCTTTTGAGTTGTTGTAAAGAGAGACTATTCTCTCTTTGAAATCTTCAGGGACATTTTTTAGCATTCCTTAGGAGATTTTATCGTATCCAGGTGCTGAACCCTTGCAGAGACTAAGTGTATTATTTATTTCTTGGACGGTGATAGGGTAGGTTAGTATTCTGTTTGGATCAGGTGCATATGGCATTTCCGTTAAGGAAAAGTTTCTTTTTTGAAGGGTCTGTTCCTGAGTGAAGTGTTTTTCTGACGAATAGTTTACCCATGTTTTGGCAAATTCATTGGCTATGTCCGTGGAACATGTTAAGGACCGGCTTTCTGTTGTCAAGTTGGCAATCAGGCTTGGGCCCCTATTGCCGGAGATGGATTTAACCTTGTTCCACGCGTCGGCGAGATTAGTGCTAGTGTCGATTGACTGTGCGAAGGACTCCCAAGATAATCTCTTCGCCACCTTTGTTTCTCTTTTGACTTTTGCCGACTCCCTACGGTATCTTCGCAGGTTTCCTTCAGTTGGGTGCCTTTGGAAATTTTTTCAGGCCTTATTTTTGCTCCTGATAGATACGAGGATATCTTTATTCATCAATATTATATGTGTCAGAGGGGCGCGTGGACTCGTTGTTGCTAGATGTAAGTGTCACACACGATGTAGTATACAACATCGTGTGGGGCAGCGATCATAACAACCGCAGCTGCACCGCACATCTAAAGCACAGATGTGTGCACCGGGCCTTAATGAGAATTTAAAATGATAAAATTATTGCTATAATTACCGATGGAAGGAACTAAATTAACAAAAACGAAAGAAAATCCCGTGTTTATGAATAATACTAATGCCATTACGAGTTCCATTAAATGCCTTACAGAAATCAGTAAAAATACAATTGATTTATCTATCAGCTTCAATAGCAAATGCGAGAATTCCAATAAGTTAGTAGAAGACAAATTACTTTTCATTAACAAACAGTGCTCTTGAAAAGAAGCAAGAAATGTGAAGAGAATCACAATCATAGTTTCCAAAAAACGGAATTTATAATTGAGATTTTCCAGGGTTTCGAGAGCACACTACAACGAAAAAATTTTGCATAAAAGAATATCATCAGGACCGCTGGAGACACTGTGAATCAAATTTGAAAAAATTTGTCGCTGATTCCCTGATGAAATTGTCGCTTAGGCGGCCTTCTGTCTCATAAACTTGCTGCCTTATTTCCTTGTGTATGACTTGTACGATTAAGAATGGGTCCAAATAGCTAACGCCTTTTGTATTGGATGATATTGTTATTTTGGTGCTTTTCCGAACATACGAGCAGGCCCAGGAGCTTTATAATTTCGATTTTCTTTTTTCTGCATCGTAATTCGAGGCTCTCTTCGATGATATTATTAACTTTGATAGCTGGGACCACCCAATTTTACCTTGCCCTCATTAATTGGTTTATGACTGCGGTCTTCACATCCTCGGTAACATATGTATGTATATTGGACTTCCTTTAATACATGGCCTTTCTGTAGTGAATGAGTATTTTGCTTAATACCTAATTCTCTTTTCTCATCACCTCTGGCCTTGTCTTTTAATTTATTTAGCTTTTCGTTGAACCTCTTGATATGGATGAGTTCTTAGTTACAATGATCGTTAATGGCGTTATTGGGATATTCCTGAAAATTTCGAGATTGTTTCCAGTTGCCAGAATCTCGGACTAAAGGCCTAAACACAATTACGACGATCGACGAACAGTAATAGGAACAATTTTCTCCAGGAAAGTTTTATGGAGCGTGTATTACATAGGAATCTGCAGTTGCCGTCGCCCGTCGACCACTTTAGTGAATTAATTCAATTACGACGGGCAGAGAGGCCGCGACGACTATTGCAGTGATAGAAACAATTTTCTCTAGAAACGATTTATGGAGCGTATATTGAATAGGAATCCGTAGACCGCGCTATAGTCGAAATTATGTTTACGCCCTATAATGTGATGTCTGTGATGCTAGTGCTACTGCTGTCTGGTTTCTATTAGAAGATTCTTTAGGTTTAGCCTTCTTTATTTAGGTTTCGCTCGTTGTTGGTTACTAATACATAGTAACTTCTATCATATGGATCTTATAGAATCGCTTTCATTTTTCGTGTACGTACTTGTAATTTATTCTCGACTGCTTTTGCTTAATTTACAGCTACTACTACTAGGCAATCCAGTAAAGGTTTATATTCAGTATGTGTCTAAACAAGTTTTAAACGTCTTAAGTTGTCAGAATTTTTACACTTTTTGCCTGAAAATTAGCTGATTCTGGTGCTCGTGTAAAATTGCATTCAGTTGTCCTGGCTGTCTGTCCTCTACTTATTATACCAAAGCAAACAGAATTTCTCAGTGAATACAAGATCTATCATATAATCTTACCCTTGAACCCAATATTTTACTGTCATATAAAGCTTTTTGTCTACGAAGCAGATCTTTCCCTTGAGCTTGAAAATCTTATTGTTATTTTTTTTCGGTTCAGCAGTATTCCATTAATTTAATTCCAGGTTCTTTCATATTGTGTCATCATGGCTCAGCCTTTGGAAATTATCGAAGTTGATAAAGAAAATCACGAAAACAATGTACACATAGCGCGAATATTTTCTCTTCTGGGGATAATCCTTCATTTTGGTAAATTCTTTTAAAAAGAAAGACTGAAAATATGTTTCAAATTTCATATGCTGCACTTTAACAGTGATAATTTCGGCATCTTTTGTTCATCGAGATCATCCGATGTGGCGTCGGAATCCATTCAGCAACAATGTTTGGATGATGTCTACAATATTGTTGGTCTTCATTCATCTCATTATTTGTGTGTTACAAATTACTTTGGACGAGGATGTATACAATGAGATTTCAAGGGTTTGGCCTGTTATTGTTTTTATCACAACGACAGTACTGTTCAGTTTCGCAGTAACTGAATTCTGCAAGTGGGAGGAAATTAAGTATGCTACGATTTAATGTGATAACACGTACAAAACTAATTCACTTGTTTGATTTCAGAGTTAACTTACGATACCAACGTCGCGCCAGACTAGACTTTGGAACTAAACTGGGAATGAATTCACCATTTTAAAATCAATATTTTTGTGAAAAATATTTTTTTCGATACAAATCTACTTTACTTAAAGAATTTAACTAGCGTAAGTGACATTCGTACTTATTATTTGTTGGTTTTTTTATTTTTAATAAATGTTTTCTTTTTGAGAAAATAGTGTTTATGGCAGATGTAAAGTCGTATGGGCAGCAGCAAAAAGGATGAGAATTGAATGAAATCATAACACCAATGGGATTTTCATTGTGAACTGCTTGGGGCGTAATCAAATGTTCTAAATTACTATTGCTCCATTCATATACAAGATTTATGGTGTTCAAATAGAGTTAAAGTTGAGATAAAGTATTCGTGCTACTAAAAACAGAAATGTGAAAAAATAAAATTATTTTCCATTTTGTAAGCTCCATCACAAGAGAATAAAAATTGTTGTAATTAGGGTCTAAGACATTTTCAACAGTGTTATGAGTCAAAACATCATAACCATAACCCACATAAACTCGCCTGCCATTATTATAATTATTACAAGTCTACGGTAATATACAAAAATTGTCAACCATAATTTATTTTTCATATCTACCTTCATCATTCATAAAAGTGATTAACAAAGGTACACCGCTACATATGTATAAGTATACATTTTCAACTGTCTTTCTCCAGCATTCAAGATGATTCGCGCATCATATTCTGGCGAAGATAAAATTTATCGCGGAAGCTTATGATCTTATTGCAGATGTCATGACCTTCAGGAAGGAGTGTGTCCTAAATGCAAGACTTAATGAATTCCTGTCGAATTATCTGGAAGAGATCCTCCAATCATCGCGCTGATGATTTTTCATCTCAATATTTGCTGGGTCCTCAGTCACAAAAATGGCAATCATATGTACATTGCTACATATATAAATTTACTCTTCTATCGTAGCAAACAATGGATGAAATTTGCCACTCGGAAGAAAGTAACCTTTGTATTTCAAGAATATCAAGAATTATTGCATCTTGTGCCTGCACGGCGCTTAAAATTAGCGATCGATTGTGAAGGTCAAAGTCCGTCGTGTGACCCACTGAAATTCACAATTTTTACGTCATTGTCTAATGGCAATAAACTCTGAAATTTATGTGGGTATCCTGTTATCGATATTGATGAATAACAATAAAGAAATGGAATTTATGCATTTTTTTTATCAATATCGAAAGAGAGTCAACAATTTCTAGAACATTGCCCTAATGAATTGCCTATCCAAAAAACATAATTTCATGTAGACGGGAGTACTTTCTCATACAAATTAATAATATAAAGAACCGAATGTCGGAATAGGAAATTCAGAAGTATTCGAGAAGTACCTCAGAAGTGTTCTAGCTTATACAAAATCTGACTCTAAATAGTCTCCGTACCAAAGTGAAGGCCTCCAGTTTAAAGTCCCTATAACTACACCACTGTCATCTTTACGTCGAAGTATAGATGACGCTGTTGTGAATAAAAGTTGAATGAAGAAGAAAAGCAAATCAGACGGAGAGAAAAGAAAGTTTTTTTGAGCGGTGGTAGAGTTTATTTGGGGTATCTATTTATGTGCCAGCGATGCCACAGGAGGCTGGGGAGAGGCATCGATAAGATCATGTCATTTGATCTTCAACCAAGTCCAAGTTAAGTTATGTATAGCTCCCTTCACGACTCAATAGGTCTGTTCGCGTACTTCTCGTGCAAAAACTTACTCATGTGGTGGGGGAAGAATGTAAAATGCATGAAAAAGTAAACGAACGCTTTTCATGCAACTTCGTGAAAAACAAGAAGAAGAAGTGTGGAATAACATTTGCGAATGAGTATTGTTTTACTTTTTTTTTAACTTGCTGCAGTCTTGAAAAGTCCCATGAGAACATTGAATACTTAAACTATCTTCATTCAACATTTTGTTTGCGGTTTAAAAACTTTTCAGAAAATTACAAAAATGAACTATCCTATGACAGCTGTCAATTTTCCTTGCAAGAATTGTGCAGTAACTAAAAACTTCGGGTAAATTCATGCGAGAGGGGACGCTGTGACGTATGCAAAACTCGTGTAATTTTGTGCACAAGAAAGTAAACGAACGGAAAATGTGTAAGTTCGTGCAAATTCATTGCAATGCATTGTCCCAAAACTGAGTACGCGAACAGACCTAATGTGTGATTCCTCCATTTTTTTTCTTCCTTTTTCTATGTGGCACGAATAATGCCTTAGACACACAGCACTCTTAATGAAGAAAAAACTAATGACTCATTAGTCTATAATGATTCATTATAAACTGCGGACACACAGCCATATCTTTAATTAAGTTGTGCTGTCAAACTGGTTTTGATGAACTTATCACCTTAAAGAAGCAATATGAATCAAATTAACGCGATAAACTTTGTTTTCATTTATTTTATTTTCGAATTTAACAATTAACAAATGAGAAAAACATTATATTTAAAAAAATATTAATAATATAATTTGTGATTTGCATTTCTTTGCATTTCTTCTTCTTATTTTTCAAATCGGCAGATGCACAGCGGAGCTCCAGATTTACATTATATGCCAAATCTAGCACATTTTTCCTCATTATAGCTATAATGAAGGAGGAAAACACTTCATTAGTGTACTTCATTATCATCTGATTTTTGAGCTATAATGACATATACTATTTGACACACAGCATTTTAATGAATAGTTAGTGCAAATGATTCATAAGTTCGTGCTGTGTGTCTAGGGTTAAGGCATGAATTATAATTACGACTGATCAGTCGACTACGACTTTGTCCAAATTGTAAATGCATATGGCAAAATACAATTGCAACTTCGACTTCGACTGCAACTGAAACTAAACTTTGCTCAAAGTGCAAAGTTGGTGTTGGCTGCGGCCAACTTTAGTTCAATCACAGAGGTCTGGACTTCTGGTTTGTTCGAGCAGCGTCGACTTCGACTTAAAATCAAGTTACAGTCGACAGATCAGTCGTAATTGTAATTCACGCTTAATGTTTGTCTATGGTGCTTGGTGGCACAGGTTTGTCGGTCTTTAACCCACCCCACACTCTCTGCAAAAAGTCGAGGTGCTAGCAGGGCAGCCTGAGCACTACGGCAAAGTTAACTTAATGACAAGTTCAGAAGCAGTAGAGCAAAATGGGAAATTTGTTGGTGGTTTTTAGAATGAAACAAGTAATTTCATTTACTTTAGTCTTTTGCATAGATGGGGTAAAAGATTTGGCTATTGTACTGCAACTGAGACACCGAGTTAAAAACAAAAATCGAGAGAACGTAGGATTACCCGAACGACAAAATCTTATTACATCCCTCAAAATCCTTTCAACCTATTCATAATAGTGTACATCAGGTCAGACTACCTCCTATTTTTAAGAAACAGATAAATTTCGCTTTGGCCAAGTTGCTGATAGGAGATGTAAAGTTCCTCTCAAATAAAATTTTCATTTTTCCCGAAAATATCAGAGAATCCAGCATGAGTTCTCCCACTTAATCTCTTCATAGCAAAACGAATGTAAACGGAAACACGTGCTGTTCAAATATCATAGGATTACAGCAACAACATGTTTCCATTTACAGCAACATGTGACCAAACATTATAAATATTTCATGAGAGTAAAACGTGAAAACTTCGCCCCTTCTCATTTATTTACGAAAATGAAACATTTGCCATTCTGTTTCGTTGCAAGCAATTTGCGCTTTCACATTTTTTATCTTTATTCATAAAAGTTATTTTTTTTTCTTTCTTCCTTTTCTTGCCGTGTGCATTTTAAATGTAAAACACTCGGAAATCTCGCCTGCCTCTTAACTTATTATTATTAAGTTAACTTTGACCATACCACTAGGGGAAAATACAAATAAACGTGAGTTAAGAAGGGAAGCTTACCGTCGAGAAGCATGAAAAATGCTTGAACTTTAGGAATGTTTTTTTTACATAAAATAAATATTTTTGGAAATGGGTTTTAATGTATTTTATTTTTCTATCAAGGGAGAGTAAATTCCAACTTTATTTATAAAAGAAAAAAAACCAAAATGGCGGGTCCAGCTCCCATAAAACAACAGTTCATTTGAAACAAAGGGATGAAAATTATTAAACTAGATGAAATTTGGGAGCCTTATAAGTTTTCGTTCTAAAATAAAACCTCTGAATAACGAAATGCTGGCCTTTGAAAAAGAACGATTTTTTTTTGCTTCAACGGACGAAAAAACTATTTCTAAATCAACTTTTGACAAAAATCGCTTCCTGATGGCCCCACAAATTGAATTTCCGTTCAATTTCGCATAGATTCATGTGAATCGGTTCATCCGTTGAACCTGTAGAGAGCCCCGCGCGCTAAAAAACATTGTTCCCAGAAAATCTCATTCATTATATAAAATGTTCGACAGCTTACTTCAGCTATTCTAGCGCCATACCACAGTAGTGAGCTGAGGCTGGCTATTCTGGTCCAAAGAAAATCAAGTCAAAGTTTAAGGCGTCCGTGCTCTGGGCTGCAAAGGGAATTATAATCATTGATTACCTTGAGTGAGCTTAAAATATGTATGTAAGCTTCCTGGATCAGGTAAAGGAATAAAAATCAAATAAAGGAAAAGACCAGGCATACCAAAGAAAAACATTACCACGACAATGTACAAGAGCCCTTTTGGCATTGCTTAAACTTATTAGTCCGAGGTATTATTGATTGAATACTACTACTATTCTCCATCAGAGTACCATCTGTGGCCGACTATTTCTAAGACCTTCTAGAACACCACTAATGAGATAGAACTATTAGAAAAAACTTTGAAACTCGCCCTCTAGATATTTCAGGGTTTCAAAAAATTTAATTTCTCTAAGCTTTCTTTCTGACTCGTTTAATAATCGTTGTAATACCCGTCGTCAGACAAATGGGCAAAACCAATGATCATTCATCTTAATTTTAATTATAAGAAATGAGGTGTTAATAAAAATGTTCACTAAAACTGGTGATGCGGTGTATAGCAGCAAAATGTATAAAAATAATGGCAAATGCTTACGTTTGAGCCAGAGGCGGATTAAGACTTTTTTCCCCCTAGGCGATCAAAACAATTTTGCCCTTTCCTGGGCCCTCCCTTCAATTTTTTAATATGAAGATACTTGAGGAAAGAAAACAAAAAACTTAGGTTTATTATTAGAAAATTCTAGACTATATTTGTGACTAATACTGATACAAGACTACAGATTTGAATCAAAAGTGAACATTCGGAAAAATACTTATGCAGCTTAAAAATGTCTTCTTTGTTTTAATGATATAGATCTATTTATAATTTCATGATTAGTGCCACGTTACTTGTCTGCTCATCTGAAAGTGTAGTCCTGATATATACTTCTTTAATCCTTAATGTGGAAAAAGACCTCTCTTCAGAGGCGATGATAGATGAAAGGCAGAAATAAATTCTCAGTACTACCTCGATATTAGAAACGTCAAGATCAGTTTGTCAGATTTTAAACTTTGTAGAAATTATTCTAAGTTTAGGCTGTCATCGTGACCATTACGAATCAAAACATATTTATACTGAACGCATTCCTGAGGAAAATAATAAGCCAGATCGTTTTTACATACGTTTTTGAGTTGCTTCGCTTTTGTTCTTATTTCCTTGTCAGATGATAACACAATTTTTTCTAAAAACCCGAATAGATCCAATATTTTGTCATACTATTTTTTTCTTTTTGTGAGCTCAGTAACAAATGTGTCTATAATTGTAATAAAAACCTTTACTCGCATATTCTCCCTTCCATTAAATTGCGTCTCATTTTATTTAGTTTAGTCGTCTTTTCTTTCTTGGCTCTTTGATTATTCATTTGATAATCCTGACACCCAGTAAGTTTTCCCCCATTTTTTCAAAATCAGTGAAATAATTCTCAGATATTTTATAAATCCTAGTGAAGATTCATATAATTTCACAACTAAAATGACGTCCATATATATGTTTTGTAGCGTTTTACTGGTCTTAATAAAATGTATGAGAATGTGGTTCCAAAAAGCTAGTAGTACTTCAGTTCCTATCATTTTTATCACGCCTCTTGCTTGAGCTTGGACATTTGGTGGTTGTGGATTCGTTGTTACACTTTTCCAAAGCAAAATTGATAACTTCATAGTCTTCATACATTGCCTTTACTGCATCTGCTCTTGCTGACTATCTTGTCGTCGAAATTTTTTTTTGCAGACAAATAGCAGTATTTGAAGATGAAATTGCATCCCTCAGTATTTCCCAACGATATTTTGAAGCAGAAAAGAAGGTATAAAACGCGCTGACAGACATAAAAAATTGTGTAGCACTTAAGCAAATTAGCTTCGTAGTAAATTTAGCGAATGTGCAGCGCCAGAAATATAGAAAGTTAATCATTATGCTTCTGTATTCGTGCTTGTTATCCTGCGTAATGACCGGACATATTGCTTGCGTTATCATAAGCTTGCCCTCTGCAATGGTTTATATTTAGATATAGTTCTATAGTGTTTAGAATAGTTTCCTCCATGTCTGACTCTGCTTATGAATTCGACAAAACGTTCAGCCACTTTACCATTCTGATTGTTGTATCTAATTATGAAAGTCTGGTGATATATCAGGGGTTGAATCAACACTTATTGCAATAATTACATTTTTATACTCGTCTAGATGAAATCCCGTTTATAACACCTCGAAATAATTATGGTTATTTCATTTTTGCATGTCCGTCTGTCTGCGCACGATAACTAGAGCACGCGTTCACTTAGAAAGGTGAAATTTTGTACGCGGACTTTAAAAAAAAGTAAAATTAAGTTCGAAAATGTGACAAATCGGGCAACTCCTTTCCTTTTTCACTATATATTTGGACACCGCCCTTAGAACGCGTCGGCGTGGAGACCTGAAATTTGGTACATGATGTTTTTATAGTAATAAATAAAATTTCAAAAATGGACTTAATCGGGCAACCCCTTCTTGTTGTTGCCATATAAATATTAAGGTTTTTACATATACTGTGAAAACGATCAGTCCTAGACGGTTTTAATGTATCGAAAAGTTTTCCAGAATATGAAATCCTATAAAATTATGCCCGTCCAGCGTTGAACTAGCTCCATTTGCAGAGCATGTATTGCTTTTGGATATGTCTCTGAGATATGGAGGAAGGTGTGGAACTGAAACATATTTAAGCATATTTTTATAGATCACCCTATAGCTTATGAACGTTACACCCTATATACATCTACTATAGATATCTTTAAATCCCGCTATCTCGGAAACTGTTGATTCCCCCAGCCAAACAGTTTTGCTTGTCTAAGCATGACCTGTCCATAGCCTTAAGGTTCCAGACGACATAAAGGACATCTTGCAGAGTTCTATACACAAAATTAGTACTCAAGATAACTAAAAACTCCCAAATTATGTGGCTGGATAATGTTCAATGTTGTGCTGACATTGTGTACAAAAGTGGATTCGACTAATCTATTATCCTACACAGCCTGTGTGCAGTATGAGCATTAATTAAAGCGACTTGTAAATGATTTCTATTTATATCTATTTCACACGAAATATTACAATCGTCCATAGATCTTCATATAAAAAATAATAATAAAAAACGAAACAAGAAATTATTAAATTACAGAAAATACATATATACAAATATTGTTGTTATCATCTACATAACTTTCTTTTAAATGAGAACAAATTTAAAAACACAAAATTGAATCACATATTCAAGGACAACAAATTTTACCTAGGCGAAAGTACAATAATATAACACGAAATTCATTGAAAAATTTAGATCCTTCTATCTCTTTCACTCACTCTCTCTCTCTCTTTCTTTCTTTCTCTATTCAATAAATAGCATTAGTACAGAAACAAAATTGTTTACACTTTACAACTTTTCTTAAAAAGTATTATAATTCACGAATATATTGTTTTTTTTTCAATATTTAAATGGTAAAACTGCAATTTCAGGTGATTATAAATCGGAGCAGTTCTACTCAAAAATGTAATAAATTCCGAATAACTTGGAATACATAAAATACATAAAGAAGAACTTTGTTCCAAAAATTCAGCAAATTCGTTATAAAATATTCTTGTAACATCATCTGACCCAGCTGACAACAGGATTTATTGGATAATTGGCTCAATATTGAATTTACACACCAACAGGTTTTTGATGAACTTTGAAAATATTCGACAGTTCATCTAGTAACGTTTCATAGCGGAAAGATACCCGAATATCTGGTACATTTGTTCTCGTAATATCATTTCCAGCGACTCCTTCTCTGGTATAGTTTGGTCCTAGCCAATGTTGTTTCATCTAAAAGTGAAGAATTCATTTAATATTATTTTTTTTTTGTAGAAATGCTTTACATACTTTATGTGGGAAACCACTCATCAACACACTATTACGTGCCAATTCACACATATCGCATGAACTCAATTTCCATACTTGTGCTGCAATGCTGTATTCCTCCATAAGCGGTTCCTGAAATTGCGATGTTATTAATCGAGACAATTGATTGAGATAACTTAGTAGATAAGTTACTCTTAACTTCACACATATTGGCATTCATTTACAATTCAGATATGTACTTCCGACAAATAAACAATTGGCTAACCTTAAAAGGAATTTCCATACGTAATCAAACGGAATTGCTCTATGGGCCATCCCACACGAATATTCCTGATGCAGTATGCAAACCGGTTTTCTAGGAAGAGGTGAGAAGAAGCAAAGAGATATATCTACACTTTGGAAAGATTCCTCTTTGCTTCTTCTCACCTCTTCCCCAGAAAACCTGATTGCATACTGCATCAAGAATTCTCGTGTTGGATGGCCCTATTATTGGTATTATTGAAAAGTTTTATTGAACTGAGAAGCTTAGGCTTCTTCTAAGGTAAAAGACTTTGTATTGGATGATTATAAACTTTTGCTAGATCCCAGACTCAGGGAATTCTGCCTCCTATACAGTTTTTAGTTGCAGGGTTTGGATGCCCAAAATAAGCTTTATTTAGAATCTTTAAAATAAATGTTATACTTTCCATATAATCGAACAAGAACTGAACAACCTACGACAAAATAAAGCCAAAGCCAACTAGTAAAAGACAAACGACAATGTTGTTGATGTGAGAGCGGTTATTACGGTATTTAAATTATTTTTTTTAAAACAGAAGCAAAGATACAATGTTTTTTAGTTTGTCTGAAAATGGAAATTATCGAAATTCTCTCCATTTCCATGACAGTGGAAGAACACTTTCGCAGAAGACGTTCATCAACCGAGATCGATTGACTAACATTTGGTGGAATGTAAAATATCTGAGGCTAGAAGAATCATCCTTGATCTACTCTAGTATATCATATCTTAAACGATGAATAGGGGATATGGAAGTTTTTTCGAGATAAATGCCACTTTTTTCACACTCGATCAAAAATATCTTTGAGCTGTGACTTTCAAGAAGTGTTTTGATCTTTTACAGAATAATCCAAAAAAACTTTTTGCGTTTGTTTGTAACTAAAGACAACACATTGGTTCATTTCTATAGCTCAGAAACACAGTAACTCACTCTCCATCACGATTACTTGCAATACCAATTATATTGAAAACTAAAGAGAGCGCCTCATATAAAGAAGAACAATGCATCAGCGCATTTTGCCAGGAACATCGAAAAATTTGGCTTCTAATTGCTCTCCATCCCTATATATATCTCTCTTCTTCTGATTCGGACTGGCGTTTCATGTTTCCTCAAAATACCTTAAAAAATGCTTAACAGTAACTCAATAACTGAGTGAGTACTTCTGATGTATCTTCGTTTAGTAGCCGAAAACTTTATTTCGCCTTTGCTTTTTGCTTTCCCCTTTCATCTTTCGCCATTTGCCTTTTGGCTTTTGTATATTGGTGTTTTCGCCCCGTCACTGTAACTTTAGATTATAAAGACGGGTAACCATTGACGAGAGAAGCCAGATATTAGACAGAGGGATATAGTTCCAGCAACGGGTAATGTCTGGTATACTAGTCCATACCCAACATTTAGCCTACCAAAAAGCCACTTTAGGTGATGTGAGGCTAGTGAAGGAATTCTTCACCCTTTTATCTATTGACGAGCAAACTAATTAGTATTAGCAGAGAATCGCTCAATCTGTTTATTAATGCAGTCACTGGACAGGGCTAATTCCGTCATTTTGCAAATCCGTCTGCGAACTGTGTCGACTGTGCGAAGAGGAAGATGAAACCTGGAAGCATATCATATGCGAATGTCTCGCGCTTGCAGCTTTAAGGTTGGAAATCACTGGAGAAGAATTTATCTCTCAGCTAATCTCAAAGGCAATAATCGTAAAGGCTAGATTCAGGCTGGTCGCGGTGTCCACAGGGTCCTAGTGGATAGTTCGCCCCCTACTCTTAACCTAACTTAGCGCAAGGGTAATATATCTCATTTCAGCTTCAGCGCACCAATTCCAATAGTAATCAACTCAAAACTTTTGTAATTTACGAAAATGATAGGATGAAAAAAAACGAGCCAGAACGGTACGGTAATATCCATACGTGTCTGTTAATAGCTACTTAATGGTCGTTATATTGTTTTACCGTCCGTAAAGTAATAAAATTTCCTTTGCCGAAATACACACACAACACACCTTCCTTTAGTGCTGTGTATATAAATCCTTGTAGAAAATAGTGACTTGTTTTGCAAAAAAGTCCCACAAAAATTGACAGCGCGTTCTCTTAAAGTAGGGAAGTTTGCGGAAATCGTGCATGATAAGTTTAGAATAATTTTCGAGCAAATTTTCAATATTTACAAAAGTACTAAATAACTTTTATTTTGGAGCAAAAAAAATTATTGTATGTTTTTAAAGAGTAAAGTTTGTTACTAATAAATTTACAAAAGTGGGAAATAAAGGAAATAAAATAATAATGACGGAAAAGTTTGCAGTAGGCAAAAGGAAAAAAAATGCCGGCAATCAAGTCTTATATCGAATTCACTTCAACGAGTTCTACACCGGTGTAGTATAGCTTTAAGTTCTTGTAATGCAACAACAAGAGTCCATAGAGCTACACTCTACTGGTGTAGAGCTGTTTCAATTGATTACGACATTAGTTATTCGTGCTAAAATCCATGATGTACAAATAAAAATAATCGAAGAGAAAGTTTGTCTTAAGTGTCACAGAAGTATTCAGTTAGTGACCTATCCGAAAAATGTGATTAAAAATAAATTGAATAAAATTCGTTGGGTGCTCTGCTGACTTTTGTAGATACATACATTTGTTTTTGTAGTGAAATTTTAAGCTCCCATGAATTTCAAAATCTAAACCGAACACATTCGCAATTCTTTGCAGATTGATAGCTAAGACCTAGGGCTTCAAAATAAAATTATGAATTAAAATACCCTACTGTGCCAAAAGTCGTTAATTTTGAAAAAGTACTAATATTAACAAAAATGTCATTCTACTTGGTACAACAATAGTATTCTTTGTTGATTCTTCAGAGAAATCTCTTTAATATGAGACCTCAATCATTAGAATTAGTATAGACGACAGTCTTAAAATACGGATTCACACACCAAATATACCCAAATTCACAAAACTTTGACCCCTCCTCAAAACAACATTCATTGTTCCAGTGATGGTACCAAATAAACATGCAAACGCACATTCACAATTCAAGCATCCAATGATCAATTAACATTTTAACTTATACGAACCTTAGTAAAGTGGAATTGAAGTGGATCATCAGTACTCAGTGATACAATCAATCCTCGCGCCAAGTATTCAGGCAAAGGATTCCGATGATAGTTTAAGAAAAGTGAATTATTCGATAGCGGTGACATTGCAATTCCAATCTGTGCCAAGTAGTAGAGATATTGAAGTACTGGCACTTTTCGCAGAAGTAATCCATGAGAAATATTCTCAGCCATAAGAAAACCACAGACTAAATGTTGAACTGGACCTGCTTCACCACAATGAGGTCGAAGTACGAATGTGTTTAAGCCTCTTTCCCTGTAATTAATGAATTTCTTTACTTATTAAATTATTGTTATCACAATAATAAAACCACATACTTCCTGAAGTGATTTAGTACAGTCATATTAGCGTACATATAATAAATATAATAAGCATATGGAGGATTATCCACTTCAGTCCATTCATCTGGAGGTGATATATCTCCATCAAATAATGGATTTTCAGGTTTTGATTCATCATCGACAGAATCAAATCCTATCACATATTGAAGAAATCGATGTAATTCAGGATGTTTACTTGGATCATTGGTAGCTTCGAAAAGCGGTAGGAATATATTGTCCAGAATATCTTGGAATGAATTCATCAATTTGTTCGTTTTGAAAATATCACTGAATACATAGAAAATACAAACATTATATGCCTGATGTTGAATTTTTGTGGTATAAATACTTACAATAAACGTGGAATTTGTATAAGCCAACGTATATTGGTTGAGTGCACATCATAAGTGATCGCCCATTTAGCTAATTTGGTCCATTCATCCCGAGATTTTCCATAAATTGATAATCGCAGTTCAACATTTTGGTATTTGGATTCTTCCAAATCAAAGGCTACTTCCTAAAAATATAAATTAAAATGTTAAGCAGTAGTACGTATTTTTTTTTAACTACTTACGTTAATTATTTGGGCAAAATATTTGCCATTAAGATAATTGTCTGTTTTTAAAAACACCTCTCTGAGTCGTGACTCTCCGATTGGATTATATTTGGCATTGAATTTATCGAACCGATGAAACGTATTTCTGTCAGCGTGCACATCTAACATATCCACTGTAAGATCATATGTTGTCAAATTCATTGATTGAAAAACTTGTGCAAGAGTCATTTCATGTCCTTTTGTCACTGTCACCACTTCATCAGCATTGTTTTTAAGAGTTTTCTTGATGAATCGTAATAGGTGTTTTTGATTCATGCAAGATGCTGCATGGATGTGAGTATCAACTTTTCTACAATGAAATAAATATGATGAGAATGAAAATATGATTATGAAATCATTCTGTGACTAAGTACCTTAAGTTGTAAAAATCTCTATGTGGTACTGCTTTTTGGGAAGCCAGTTCACGTAACTCGTTTAGTAACACATGAAGTTGAAATTTTGAATTTAAATAACTAAGTCTTCGGTAGCAAAATGATTTTCTGAAAATAAATATATTTAATTTTTTTTTAAAAAAACAGGGAACAAAGAGCAGCTAGTATAAAGGTGTAAATTAAATATTTTGTGAAATATTATCTGCTAGATAAACTATTCATTGGGTAAATAGAAAAATAATTCAGAAGAATACCCTGGTTGCCATAGGAAGGAGGGGAGAAAATGCCAGCTAGCTGATAGGCGTGCTTATAGTACCTCCCGCAATTTATTTTAAACACTACGACAACAAAAGTTACTACTACCGAGAGTAATCACATACAAGCCAACAAATTCTCAAGTCTCTGAAACTCACCTATTTAGAAACTTACCAGTTCTAAGCTTCTGCAAAATTCTTAAACCTATCACTTCCTAACTCCCTCCAATAATTACGGCTAATATAGCGTAGGCGCTGTAGATGAAAAGAAGTCAATTTAACGAAAAGATATAAACCTCAAAAGATAACTATCCAAGAGAAGAGTAACAGAAGACAGCAAATCGAATTGAGGATCCCCTACCCCCAGAGCACCAAGCAATATAAGAATTCATCATTGCTATGGATCTGTAAGAAATATCACATAGGTCACTACTCATTGAAAGCATTGCTTCCCGTGACCAAATTTAAAACTCCAAACATAAAAACCAAATCATTTGTATTTTAAAAAAACATTGTATAGAAAAAATTGAAACTTATGCTCCTGTCTGACAGCACTAAATATGCACATGCCGAAACTTTCTGTATGAAACGTCCAATTTTCTCATAAAAACTACTCAAGTTAATATATCTGCAGCGTTTTTGGTACAACATTTAACTTTTTGGACTCATATGCTCTTAAGGGTTTGCTATGAGATGCTGAGCAGGAGTGTCAGTCTCGCTCTCCATTTAAATTGTTGCCAAAAGCTAAACATTTTGCGGTTGGGATTGTCGGTCTCGCTCTCGATCCATTTATATTGTTGTAGCTTTTTCATATTGCGCGAGGAGATAATGATTAGTCTTATAATATGTGATGTACGTTTCTCTTTAGAGATAGAGAATGATTTCCAGGATTGTAGTGTGTTGCATCATGTAATTGCTCATACAACAATTTTTCTTAGTTCTCTAGCTCTGAGTTTACAGCTCTTAATATGCTCTGGCCCTTGCATGTAATTATATACATCATGTAAACATGTATACATGTATCTTTAGCTTTGCTATTTATAGGCTTTTTTTTGTAAAACGGCGTGCTACCGAATATGCTAAATCTTTGCTCCAGAAAACAGAAAATTCTTCATATAATGCGACATTTTCCGAATCCTACAAATACTTCTTACCTCATATTGATTATTAATTTCACCTTTTTGCTTCGGCAGAATGCAATACACCAAATTAAATGAGTAAAAAACTTCCTTTTAAATTCTTCAGAATATCTATTTTGAGGATAGTTAGAGCTCGCTCGCTCCAGTTGCCGATTTGATTTGATTTTGTAATTCTTAAGCTCGATCAAATGCATACAAAAGTTTTACCTAATAAAATTAGGAAAATCAAAATTCGAACTCAACTGCCTGGGTGATTTTTTCATGGATAGTTCTGTTACGTTCGTTTCGTTTTCATTCCACTACAGAATAAAGCCCTACAAGCTCAATTACATTTACCTCAAAAGTTCAAACCGCTCTTTTTAACCACAAGACGCTTCCGTTTATTTTGACATTGGCTTTATTAATGTATCCTTTTGATAAATCGTCGTGTTTAGTCACTAGTTTTGGCACATAACTTTGGGAATAAAATCTTATTAATTGACATTTTATAAGGGTTTGCGAAAAATTGTAGATATTTCTTTTTAACTGTATTAAGGATAAAATCAAATTAAGAGCATACATCAAGTAGGAATGGGAGTATCATATAAAATTCGTTTACATGAGTGAAGCTTTCTTCCTCTAATAATATATCTCGAAAGGGAAGACCTTAACAAAGGACGGAAAATTCAGAGCAAATGAGATGCGAGTACAAAAATGACAAGTAAAAAGTGGGACCAACGATAAAGCAATGGCAACGCGAAGAAATGGAAACAAATTTGCACTCCTATTAGAATAACTTGACTGCTCCTTAATGAGTTCTGCTAGCTGTTTGTACCTGCACTGAGCTCCCACACTAGAAAACTTGAGCTCAACACAAACATTAGCAGTCTATTAGCTAGAAGCTTATTAGGAGTCCTGTTTGTTACATGTTTTAAGAGAATACGTATCTCGTATATTGAAAAGTTTTATATGGTGGGTCAGGATATTACGACCCGCTCTCGCAAAATTTTACGAAAACTCTCTGCGTTGACGATGACGACTCGCCTTCACAAGTGGTGAGTGTCGGGTCTTCAAAGCACCAGAGCTAGCAATACGCTCATGCATTGCATTGCGTGCCATCTTTGTTTTAAATCTTCCATAGAAAACCGGGTTACATACAGCATCAAGAATACTCGTGTGAGATTGCCTGTTTGCCATAACATTTTACTAAGAATAGTAAGATGGGCGGATAGGAATTGATGACCAAGAAGCAGTCTAGTCAGTAGCATTTATTCAACCGGAGTTGGATTTCTATGCGGATGGGATGTTTTTTTTTTCGTATAAAATACGGTGGCATTTTACCACTTCAATAGCTTTTCCGCTATTTTTTATTTAACTAATTTTGATATTTTCCACGATATTGTTTATTTGGTGATATTTTTAATCTATCAAGTCGAACATATGATTTTACGATAAACGTTAATCAATAAAAATGTATAAACGCAACCCAAAATCTCAATTTTGCGACAAATTCCAAATTTCACGACAACGACATGCAGAATCATTGACAAAATTGTTTTAGAGTTATTTGTCGTGTCGCTGTTATTGTGTCATTGCATGCAATCTGTACTATCTAGTGTAATCCCCGGGTTAGACATCAACCGAGCTGCCTTCTGCTGTCAAGTTAAAAATCGCGTTGGAAGGGAGGCTTAGTTTATGTCTTTTCATCTTGCATGCAAGTTCATTTAAAAAATGGCATGAGACGTATATTGGAAAATTATAGCAATAAAAGAAGTATCAGAATATTAAAAACCCAAGAAAAATGAAGAGGAAGGTGTTGGTAAATGATGTAATTCAAATGATCCCAGAAAATCTCATTTTTCCAGAATAAATTTATCAAATTCTCTTAAGGCGGAATAAATAATCATTTTGTTCCCCTTTTTTATTTTCCACAGTTTTTATAATATTAATTTGAAACCTTTGGCAAAATATTAGAAACTCTTCAGTTCAAATGCTACCGGGCCTAGATTTTTTAAAAAAATCAAAAACCTCAAAAAAACGTCTTATTATTTTTATTATTTTTCGTACATAGGTTTTCCAAACGTATTAGTAAATGCTACCGGAGTTGTTTTTTCAAATTTGTTAATATTTTTCATGTTATAATTACTTTCATAACATAAAGATTGAGTGAGACTGTTGTAACTTGAATAAAATTTATTGCTACACGATTATTTTAACACGAGAATAAATATTGAGATGATTCTATTCAGCGGTCCAAAAACTGGATTAATCCCGAAAGTAGTTTATTTTATAAAAATCAATTTGTAAACCTCTATCGTGATAAAAAGTGAATGATAAAATCGGTTTTTATTCATTTTAATTCTCAAAAGCTTTTCGAGATGGCGATAGGCTCCAGTACAAAATTTCAAACATATTTTTCTTATGTTCCCCTAAAAATGAGTATCTATCCTGCACGTATGTACATAGTGTATATTAACGACGCGTCATAGCACAAGCACAGTTAGTCTGCTGCTAGCTGTGTGTGCAACTTTGTTGTTGGAGTAGATTAGGAATGCACTGAGAGAAAAGGGAGAATATTTGTTAATATTTTTCGTTTATGGTTTAGTTAAAAAGAGACAAAAGATATTTATTTAGAATATAAGGCGAAGGAAAATTATTTGGAATTTTTTTTCTCTTTCCAAATTTTTATTGCATATTTGTTTGGGATTGGGAATTTGTTTTGTAATCCATGCAAATACTCGGTTTTTCAATTGGGTACATTCTGTATGGACTTATGTGCATAATTTTGAATAGCTCTTCAGTTTATGAGTATTATTGCTGATTTTATTAGCTTGGGATCTTTTGTTTCTAGGAAACACACTGCATTGCAATGGACAATTACGAATGGATTTGTTTTAAAATTTTTTGGACTAGAAAAGATTTTTTCAAATTGAAAACAATCCATCTAATTAAGATTACCTTTTAATAAAAAAAATTGCGAATACCTATGTTTCTAAGAAAATATAATGGCAAATTTTTAATCTAATTTGTTTGAGCCGTTGTGTATCTGTACATAGAAAACAAAAAATACTATATAAAGATCCCAAAGTCTGTATCGAAAGCAATAATAAAATTACAAAAACAGTTTATGCAATTAAATTCTGAAGACAAACAACAATAGGTACTATACCCATCGGCCTCAATATAGCAGAAATGTTTTCTAGTGGAAAATATAGAAGAAAAAAATTGTTGCCATGTCAATTTATCATTGATTATGTACTGCTGATAGACAGCGAGTATTGCTTCTGCATGTGGCACTAAATCGAAAGAAAGCTTACACTACTACTACTACATAGTTAAATGGAAGCTCGGAATCGAGAGCTTTATTTTCTGCCATTCAGCCTTAAGCATTTCTTTTCCGCCATCTGGAAAACTGTATAATGTCAATGTCAGTAGAGGTTACACGTGCAAGATGTATTGCAGTGCAGCTTGCATGCAAGCTGTACTTACTTTTACGTGTAACCCCCGGGTAAGGCCCCTGAACTCAGAGCTGTCAAGACGACAAACCCATTTATTTTTTAATTGAGACCGACAAATCCATATCCAAGTCTAATTAATATCATTAGAAGCAAGCAATTTTAATCATATACACTTTGTTTTATCAAATAAACGAATTAAAGATAAAACTTTATATTTACAATGGTCCATCGGCAATCATGCCACACATCATATGCATATCACTAACGAAATCACCTAGCTTTGGATACTCGTAATTCACTTGTTGAGTACATTCCTGAGAAAAGAATAAGTTTTTTATTAAATCCATTGACGGAAATTATTGGTCATAATTGCATCATACCTCATCCTTAAATATATTAAAAACTCCATGAACAGGTTTTATTGTATAACCTAAGGACTTATAAAAGTCAATATCCCAGGGATTTGCTGTTTCTCTTGGTGGATCAATTGGGTGATCTGGAAAATTAAAAAAAGAAAAAGTTTTAAAATTAGAATAACACTTTTGCACGGAAACTTAAAAGAATTAAAACATAAAAGCAAACTCTCATTAAATCTTTATCTCGATGCGAACAATTACTAACAAAAAAAACCCAGAAATACCGTCGGAAATAGATATATAATCTTCAATATATCATAAAATTTAGAAAATGATGTGGGTTAATTCCTAGTAATTGTTTTTTGAGATAATAAAAAAAGTTCTCGTTTCATTTACTTTTGTAGTTAGTATTATGAGAGAAGAGTTCTTTAGTTCATCAGTCAGCTCATTATACTGATTGTTGTGTTTGAGTAGTTTAATTATATAATGAACGTTGATAAAGTCGTGTTATTAACTTTACGGAAAGATATGCATCATTAAAAAAAGGAGAAAAGAAAAACTTTCCATTTGTGTTAAAATAACAAAAATATTTTTATAAGGCTAATGACTGATGATGGGAACAAGGAGATAAAAGCAAAAGGTTTCCATATCGTTTTGATTCTGGACCGTTTTTAGAATATGAGGAAATAATTTCATGCGCCCAATAAGTTTTTCTTTATGAGAATGTAATAATTGGAGGAGATTTTAATGTGAATTTCATTTTCATGAATAGAAAGTCGAATCAATTTTACGCATTTGATTCGAAATTTTGTAAATGAATTCCTCACTTATTTTATAATATTTCTAATACATCTATGCTAATCTATAACTTACTATTTATAATGCATAATTTATTGACCAATGAGTACAAATGTTGTAAAACATTAAATTTTAGGGACTTTAAGAATATCCACACGTCTATATTGCTGCAGGAATGTTCATATATGCAATGTAGGTGGACGCTAGACATACAAAAAAAACAAAATAACGGTGAAATTTTAAAGCTAGTATAACTGTTCCTCTGGTTCTCCCATGAAATTGACACATTAATTTACGAATACGACTTCTGCTATCGAATGTACCTACGTTTAAAAACCTAAGAGTAACGAATATGATATATTAATATGCGATTCAAATTCGACCCTAATTATTTGTCATCTAAAGAAACATGAAAAATATCCAGAAAATGCTGGGTATTCCGGTAAGCAGTAATTCGACTGTGTCGCAAATTCAGATGTTCTGAATAACCACTTTAAATCTTTGCATTCAACTGTATTGACACCATCTACGAAAGCAGAATTTTCGCAGTGGTGCACGCACATTGCTCGCGGTTATGTTGTAGGATATCAAGACCAGTTTGATAATTTTTGGTCTTGAATTTATGTGCTATTTTACCATAACCTACAATAATAATTCACCAGGAAATTTTAAAGTTATGAAATAGAGCTTTGGACTTAAACTACTTATGTATGCTTTTTATGCAGAGGGACAGGATACCTTATCCCAAAGCACTGAGGCCATAGCGGCCAATTGTGCTGCATGACTAGTATCAGACTAGACTTGTTGGTAGATCGCATTTGGTGCGTACCAACGACCAAATTAGTTTTTTTTCGGTTTACATATAAAACAATGATACTCTTTGCATTCAATTTATTAAGAACATCAATGTTATCTGATAACGTTCACAGTGACAGCATATAGACGAACTAATTAAGACAGTTTATTCAATTAAATCTGACGCGATGGTTGGTTCCAAAATAAAATTCCGTTAAAATTCTTAAAAATTATTTCTCCAATACTAATTTTTCTTTTTCAACTTGAGCTTAACCACGTCGGAATTCCCGTCTTTTTGGAACAGATCCACAGACTTTTGACAGTATTGCAGATGATATACTCCTATTGGAGTTATCTTCAAATTTATTGTTTTTGTTTTTTTTATCAGAGATATCAAAATTTAAATGTGGGCAGTTGCTCTTAGAAGTACTGTCAATCAATATTATACTTGCTTTAATACGTTTTAAAATGCTGAATACAGCTTAAATATAGCTGAAAATAGAAATAGAAGACTTATGCATTAAAGCAATGAAAATTTTAGCAATGCAACACAAGCTAGAAATAGGTTTGTAATTCGATATACCACAATTATTTCTCCCTTTTGTGAAGGGGAATAATCAAAGATTCCCCATATTTTAGAACAAAAGCAAGTCCTTAGGAGATTTTATATAATCGAGATTTCAGAGTCTCTTGAATTATAGTGAATAAGTGCGTTGTGTTGCAAAAACAATCGGCATGGCGTTCTTGTCGTAGGAAATCATTTTTCAGGAAAGTTTAATTATTGCAATAATAATAATTTATGACATTTTAAATAAAAATAAGCAGCAATGACAAAAAAAGAAAAAAAATGCCCAATGCCTGTTTGTTCCTATGAGAACAACGCTAACTCAAAGTCTCGATTACATAAAATCTCTTCCGAAAAACAAAATTTCACTGTAACTCACTTCTAATTACTTTTTTATAAGATAAATCACTAGAAGAACACAATATAGACTATCCTGTTTGATGTATAATCAAGGCACAAATTTAATATTTAGGCCTGAATTACAATTACGACTGATCTTCGACTGCGACTTGATTTTAAGTCGAAGTCGACGCTGAGGTGAAATTTGTAATTAAATTAAAGGTTCAAGTGCTTGAACAAACCAGAAGTCCCGACTTCTGTGATTGAACTGAAGTTGGCCGCAGCCAACACCAACTTTGCACTTTGAGCAAAGTTTAGTTTCAGTCGCAGTCGAAGTCGAAGTTGCAATTGTATCTTCCCAGCAGGAAATGTGGTCAACGACTACAAAGTCAACAATGCTTCATTATTGACCGTTTACTCTATGTGTCAACAGTATATACCAAATGAGCATGTATAGTTGAAATATTTTAAGAGTGTAAGTATTGTTGACACATCAAAGACTTGTCAACGATGAAATAGCGTTGACATTGTAAAAATGAGCCATAATTTCAGGCAACAATTTGTAACTACTGTTAGTAGTAAAGTCAACGTTGAGTCATGTGGGAAGGGTATGTGACGGTTAACAGTTCAGTGACATAGTGATTTTTGAAAGGTTTGAAAGATATAAAATGAAATAAAATACTATAATAAATTCATATAAAAATAATTGGGCGTTACAAGATACATTTTTTCGGTTATATACATAATATGTATTTTCGTTTATTTTCCGATCTACAAAGCACTTAACATCAATGGGAAATTTACTGATGTGATGTCAACGGGATACACATTATTATGTCAACGTCGTTTAATATTACCTCTTGTCATGTATGACTCTGTCAACACATATTCATCGATTTTTTGTCATTGTGGTGTCATGCGTGAGCTTGTCAACGTTGTGTCTTTTGCAAGTTGTCATTGTTGCGTTATTTATTACATATTCATTGTTTTGTCAACTATGACAAAGGATTGATGACTTCAACGTTGAAAAACTGTGCCACTCTCTTAAAAATAGTCAAAGATAAGTCAACGATACAAAATATCGTTGACTCCCCGATGACTCAACGAAACTTTTTCCTGCTGGGTTGCCACATGCATTTACCATTTCGGCAAAGTCGTAGTCGACTGATCAGCCGTAATTGTAATTCATGCCTTATGTATCCTTCTACCACAAATTGTTTTTTTTTCTGACAAATGATTCGAATCACGATGACAGAAAATTATAAACACTTCTCCAATTATTTAGTAAAGTTTCAACCACTGAAAATTTCGTTAGTTTTACTACTTCCATGACTAAATAAAATGAGCACATCGCCGCGGTTCTACTACATGAAGAGCGATCCTTAAGTTTTTCTACCTTATAACCTATCCTGTTTGATTTATAATCTAAGGGCATGGCCGTACAAACTGACTGAATGAAAATCAGCAATTAATAAATTACCAAAAATATAAAAACAATTACATTTTGTGGCAGAATTGATGTTGTCTTTTGTCCTATACATATACTAATTTTATACTCTATGCTCTAAAATTACATTTATACAAACATAAAAACATTAATGGACAAGTAAACATACTTCCCAAGTGAACTTGCATTTATCAAAAAATATAAATATTTTCTAAATTCGGATTAGCCATAAAATGTTAAAAATTATCAAGCCAAGAAAATAATTAAAAAATATATATATATATGTATGTAACCATTTTAACAACTTAACGGGAAAAAAATGGATATTAACTGATAAACTGAAAATCGAATGAAATTATTCGCCCGCTGAACGAACAACGAACGAATTACCTTGATGTCTGGGAAGACTGATCTTGCGGATTAATTCTATAAAAAAAGTGGGTAAATATAAAAATAAATAAAATTCAAATAAACTCAACAAAGAGAAAAAAAAATACAAACAAAAATTGTTGAAGTGCTCTTAATTGCTAATTAAGTTTTTTTTTTTTTTTGTAATTTAGTATTAAGTCTTTCGAGTCTTTACTTCATTTTACCTGCAATTGTTTTTCTATCCTCATGTTCGATGTTATTAAACCTCGATTTCTCATGAACTGATTTCAGGAAACGTGTTGTTGTTGTTGGAAATGTTTGATTTGACATATCCATGTAACGTTCGCGTAATTCTAAAGCTTGTATAAGTAATCTGGAGGCACGTTCTAAATCTTCCAATGGTACACCACTGGTGTCTTCACCTGATATTGACACCCTTTGGAAATGTGGTACAAAGTCGTGCTCATCAATTCCTGATTGATCTTCAGGATATACATCTGTTGCTATCGAATGTTTATCACCCATTGCCCTGGAAGTAGAAAAAAAGCAATTATTATATACTTTCAAATTATGAATATTAATGTATTATAAAGATTTAAAGTGATTTTAGATATAGAGAAGAATTTTTATGTCGTAAGGCGCTCGACTTTTTAAGTTAGTATCATGGAACTCGACTGACTGCTTGTGGAGAAACTCATAATTTTATTTGGAATTGGGTTTTCAACTGGTGGTTGTTATGCATGATTTTGTGCTCAATATAAATTTCGTTCGCTGAACTAGTAATGCCGTTGGATGTTCTTTCTTTTAGGACCACGAATCATACAGTTATGTGAAACGCACTCACACACATTTACAACTGGGCATAGAATTCATGCTAGTTCCTACCAAATAGCCAGTCGGATTCTGAAGGTGATCACCGGCTTCAGAAAGGCAGATACAGTCTCGGAAACGTTCTCCAAATCTCCTAAAGAAATCCCTGCATATCATCATATTAAACATATAGTAAAATAATCTCTGATTTACGTTATAACATGTAAATACATAGTCTTATACATATTACTGTAATATAATATACACACCTCTTTGCTCGTATGGAGATATCACGTTTAGAGTAATAAATGTCGTGTCCAGAGTTTTTTTTTTATGAAGCAGTCAAACGACAATTTATTAGAGTCCGCTTTGAATTTTTGGGAGTTGTGAGCCACCCGGTGTAGTCATGGTTGGACATGAAATCTACACCACTTACGTATATAATAATCGTTGTACAAAATTAATTACAATAAGCCCTGCAAAATGCAAATAAAATATAATAATTTTCAAAATTAGAACTGGACCTAAGGTCGAATTGAAAAGGGGGCATCAATTTAGTACACAGAGAAATTATCGGCCATTGGTGCTCTCCGTGGGGAGGCAGATCACTTCCGGGCGGCGACAAAAAGGAGTACACAAGTAAAAAAAAAAAATTAATTAAAAGATTCCATTGTGGAGAAATTGAAGTCGTGAAGAAAAAAAGAAAAGAAGTGCAGTGAGAAGCTGGGAATCTGGACCGTTTGAGTATTGTTGTTCTTGAAAGACGTGGAAGTATTAGAAAGTGATTGGTGATTCTCCATAAGGGCAGAGAATCCAAAGTTAAGTAGCAAGTTATTTTCCATTCTTTAGAAGTTGTGATGTATTGTATTTGTTTTTTATTTGTTAAAATTGTGATGAATAGACAACATTGAATTACCTAGTCCTTGTGCTTTGACTAAATTAAGGTTTCGTGGTATTTCCCAAAACGGCGTGGCGCCCATAACTTTTTCGTTTAAAACCCGCACCCATCTTCACTAGAGCTGCCTCTTTTCACGCCGCCGCAGGGAAGCGTAACACGGTATTGTCGGGTAATTATCTACAATTGCATGCTCATCTGCACATCGACTTAGAAACAATTTGAGTTTCAACTTCTAAATTCAAGGTAATAGGAACAATAATAATTGTGTCTGCAGGTAAAAAGATATTTTCTGTTTCATTTCATAGAATTGAACTAAATAAGGTCGCTTAAGTTGTATTATGTTTCAATGAGGGATTTTTCTTTGTTTAAGCCAGAGAATTCAAAAGATGAAACTTTACAAGGTATTCAGGAAGATCATGAGCAATGGAGATTAATGTGCAATTCTTAGAAAATATCATTGGTTTTGTAGTTAGTTTTCTTTTTATACCTTAGATGACATCTTATAGGGTATACTAAGTTTGTCATTCCGTTTGTAACGCATAGAAACAATGTTGGTAGAGCAAAATGGATTGGACACCCACGCATAATATTAAAAGCTATTTTGATTCTTAAGGGACACAATTCCACCGTTTCGATCCGATTCGTACAAATGTCACATGCGAGTCATACGTGCAATTGGACACATTACACCGAAATGGATCGAATCGAAACAGAGAAGTTGGGCAAATTTCAACTTTTAATATCTAATCTTGAGATCACAATTCGGATGGTACCACAAGTAAATTTAACAAAAGACTTTTTCCATTAATATGGATCTGGATATATATTTCTACACAGATGTATGTCGTTGGGAGAACCAGAGTATCTTCCCTTGCCATAATATACATAAATCCTACTGTTTATTGGACTATTACACCGTCTTTCAAGTTGAGATCTTTGATATAAGCTACGCAGAAATGCTACTAAGGTCAATACGGACCATATCACGGAATGCGCATATAAAAATTTATTTTTACAATAAAATTGCAATCAAATTTCAACATTTGGCCATTATTCAATCACTCCTATGGCCGAAAATAAAATATATCTTAGGTTGACAGCAACTTTCCAACAAAATAATGTATATGGATCTCTTTGTCCAATATACGAAATATGAATGAACGGACCCATTCAATTGTCTTCCTGTAATTTTAAGCTAGGCTCCTAACCTTCCCAAAGGCTACGCTTACTATACACCTTACTTAACAAAATAATAAAATAGTTTTGATTAACATTCACATATGCAGTTGAGAGTTTTTGATTGGGGAATCGTGGTCATTTGGTTAAGATAAATTTTTTAAATAATTTTGTTAGGAAAGATATAAAAATTTGATTACGGTTGGTTAGATAAGAATGTAACCTTAAGATTATCAGAAGACAGTTTTTCTGTAAGAATAATAGTTTAGGGCGCAGGAGCTATTCAAATCAAACTTTTGTCAGTTTTACATAAGAACATTGAATATGATTTATAATGTAAGGACTATAATAGTGGTCTCATGTATTTAGTAGTGAGGGATATGGCTGGGGAAGTATTTCTAGAGGGTTTTGCTCACATAAATACATATGTTTTATGAGCTAGTAATAAGTAGGGAACATTAGCATTTAAAATTTGTTGTGTAAATATCCCAACCACCGAGCTGACCGAAGAAAGAATTCGCTAATTCTTCCAGGAATTAAAAGCAAAACAGAAAAAGTGTTCGGAGTACTAGAAAGGTTAATTAAATCTTTCAACTAGTTTAAATTTTAAGTTGCTCAGGATAACTAGGATTTTGTTTGGTAGCACATTGACTTATAATTCTAAGGAAGCTGGTTTCGAGCCCCATTGGTGCACACCAATGGTCAAGGCACACTGCTGACAACATAATCCTGACTTAAAGCCAGTGCTGTAATTCGCAAGCGTTAATTCGTTCGACAATTGTAGGTCAAATAACAGTATTTAACAAGAAACAATGAATTTATTTTATTTGCATCTTGCTCCTTAAGGGATTTAAGGTAGTAGTAGAAGAAGAAAGTTTTCATTGTAGTAAACTACGGAGCCCGCACCGTAACATTGAATATTTTATACTTTTGCAAGTTAAGGAGATTTCCACATTTTTTAGATTTCTTGCTTTTCCCTAATTTCACTCATTGGAGTAGCAGAAGTATCAACTCGTAATAATGTTGCTATAAAGATAAGTAGTTCGATACATATTTAAATCATATTTTCTTTCATCCATCATTTTGTTTTCTTACAGCTTTGAATATTTATTATTAATCTAATGCCACATGCACATCTGTTCTCCGAGTAACGAAAAGTCGAGTCCAGCCTAGAGCAGACTCGGAGGCTCTTCTGTTCACAGTCGAACAGAACAACCAAAGAATGGGAGAGGATAATACAAAATCAACTCAGCCTAAGCTAAGGAGTCGAGAGAAACAAATTCTTTCAACATCAAGTTATCAACATCTGTTCTCCTGATTGCAGCTGGTCTTAGCTCCGAGCCATTACAATCCGATGCGAGACGAGACTTTGAGCCTTTTCTTGATATTTACTTGAAGTAACATTTTATCATTGACGACTCTGCATTAGGTTCAATACATAGGTACGGATTTTTAGATAAATATTTTGAGAAAAGTGCTAAAAATCACAATCTGAATTATCAACAATAATCTTCTTCTTGTTCCTCTTTGCCGTTTTCATAATTCGCAGAAATGAAAAATGTTCAAGTACTGAAGTTGCGTTTACATGAATTTTTTCAAGTAAATCGAACAAAATTTTGTGATACTTGAAGTCAATGCGCGTTTACATGATATTATGATTAATTGATCTCTACTTGAAGTACTTCAAGTATTCATCCAAACGTACTGAACGTTATCTGATATACAGTCGATAACCACTATTTGGATCTTGACCGAGAAAATAAAAACTTTTGAACGTTTCAATCTTAACGTACGAGATCGCACTTTCTCGTACCGGATATCGACGTTATAATCTTACTTTGGCATTAAGGTTGTTGAAGAGTGATATTGAATAATTGTGATTTTATGAGTTTTTGTGTCCATGGCAACTGCTATTCTATAATATAATGGTTTCCAATTTAGTATTATTAGACATCATTCACAATTTTCTTATGGGTGAGGAAGTTGAATACGCCCTTAGTACATTGAATAAATAACTAATAAGGAAGCGGGGTATCGTGCGAATACAGTGTACGTGTTTAAGCATTTCAATGACAGTGTGACCTATGGTCGGGGGGGGGGGGGGGGGAGAAATGTCAAGAGGGCGTCGTTGATATTTTGTGTCAGTTCAATATTCTGACATTTCATAATTTTGAAAATAAGTTCAATGATTTGAATTCGCGATATTGTGAAAAATAAAGAATTAAACGTGTTTTTTACGTAATAGTAGTGTGAAATAAGTGCGGAATATTTCTTTTGTGAACGACATTTTGTGTAATAGAGACTCTGGAGTCCTAAATTAGCATAATGAAGTGCGATGTGCTGTGCTGCAGGAACAAACGGCGTTATTGGCGTGGAAAAGCATTCTTCAAGTAAGCTTAATAGCTTTACTAATTAATTATATTGTTTTAAACAAAATAAAAGTGAAATATCTGTAAAAATAAAGAGCCATGGCAAAAGATTTAACATTTTACCAATGCCGGTTTATTTGTTTACAATTGAATTGTCATTGGTAGATAAATTACTCCAGTCATACAAAGGCAACGCCAAGAAATATTGCCTGAAAATAAGGGGGAGCTAAAAATTTGTTTATTTTACATAGGCATTTGGATTATAAAAAATGTTCCCCTTCAAAATTGCACGATTCCACTACTGCCATGACGAAACGAATACAAACAGAGCACACTAATACATTTCGCCGAGATGCTTACGTTTTCACCCGATATGCCGTTTCCTTATTAGTTATTTATTCAATGCCTAAAGGCGATGACACAATGGTGGCTTCGGCTCTCGCTCCGGCTTCGGAGCCGAAGCCAGCTACTGTCAAATCGTTGAAATCGAAGCCGACTATGACACAATGGCGGTTTCGTAGATTCGTAAAGAAGTCGTTAAATACAGAGAGAATTGAAGAAAAATAAAATGAATAATAATAAAAAAATAATCCAAATAATAAATACAGCTTCATAATCACAACTTTAATTTATATTATTAAGTTTTCAAATGTATAGAAAAACTTTGAAAAGTAATAATTAATTAAAAACACAAAAATGAATTAAAATAAAAGCCACTCACTAGGAATACCAATTTAATCGCTTATTCTTTACCACACTTTTCCTTTTTAAAATTATTTTTGTAATCTTTGTCGCTTTTCACGTACAACAAGGAATTTTCCTTCACCATTTCAATCAAGTTTTCTTCGTATGGCATTGTGAAGCCGCTGAAAATCAAATATCAACTGATAGCGGCTGCGGCTCCCAAATCGAAGCCGGAGCCGCCATTGGGTTAAGTAGCACTGCCATACTCACATTTGATTTGGACAGGCTTCGGCTCCGAAGCCGGAGCGAGAGCCGAAGCCACCATTGTGTCATCGCCTTTAGTATACCCAGCCAGGCGACGATTAAAAGAGTTTTCTTGATGCAACTATACTACATACAACTTGTTTATGGATTTTGCAAGTTCATGTAAAAGGAATGGTAGCAGATGATCCCAAAAGTTGAAAGAAGTTATAATCAGATGGGCATGTAAACTATCAGCCACCTATCATTGGTTGGCAGGGATCAATGAAAGCCTATGTTCGAGACTTTCCGCTAGGAATAAAAAACAAAGACTATAAATCCATTGAAATATTATGAACGCATCCCCTAATAACTTATAATAAACCAAAAATCAATCTTTAATCTAGACTTGTATCCTACGAAAACTTGAATAACTTGATGAGTATTCTTCTTCGCCACAATTAACAATTATGTATCGATGTATGTATGTATATCAAACAAACACGTGGGCATAATATGCAAATGAATAAATCATCTTCTAAAAAAGCAAATAAAGATAACCCTTGTCTTGATAATGATCGCCACTTAAAATGGCGAAATTTAAAGCGCCTGAAAAAGAATAGTTTGGATATCGTGCAACACGAAAATTTCTCGCGAAAGACACTTTAACGTTGAAGGTTACAAAAGGATGGTGAATGCCTTGGAAAATCGACCCATTTCACAGGCGCTCTGAAATGAATTCATAGAGCTCAGCTGCCTGTAAATAAAAAGAAAGCAATAATTGAGCTGCTTTTACTTGAGTTTAATGGTGGCAATACTGCATTAATTAAATTCTTGGAAAAATACTTAGTGTGCACGCAACATGCGAGCTGGCTGGTGGAAGCTTGCTCATTAAATTTAATTACAGAAAATTCCAAGGCACTTTGGTTGAAGTTGTTGAAGTTTTAAAGAAAATTGTCAAAATCCTTATTCTTAATAATATCGATTTTCATATTATTCTGTGTATAAAGTGATAGCATGGAAACTTCACGTAGATAGTTCTATGAAGAAATTAAATGAACTAGTACAAACTACGAGATTGAAACAATAGAAAAGAACAAAATAGAAAAGAGCAAAAATAAGAGAAAGGGAGAGTAAAAAATTAAGTCTTTAAGCACACTATTCTAGAGGATTTAAATGAGTCTATCAAATTGTAGTTTATATTAAAACTAGAGCACATTCTAGAAATCGATAATATCGATATGTTCCTAGTTGGTATAGAACAATGGGCCTTGTGGCCTACGTTCCAGGAACCCCGCCGTCATCAGGGCCACAACCTTTCTTCAGCCCAATCAATCTAAATAAATAAATTTAGAGCGTGGCATAGCTCTATGTGTAGCTTTAAGAGGCTGACACATTAAAATTATTCAATTATGGAGCTTAGGCAGATGTATCAAAATTTTCTTTAATGTGTGGTTTTCTATTTTGGCTTCCATTTGATTAATGGAATTATACATTGGTTCCAATAAGCTTAACTTGGGTTTAAGTGCAAGGATCTTATTGAGGTAATTTTTTTTATATTGTTAAGGCAAGCTCAGGGGATAACCTACGATGCAAAGCACAACATGGCAGGAAGAAAATAGGGAAATGATTAGGGGACATAAGAGGAGTGACGAAGGTGCTGATGTATGTCGCCCTTAAACTTTCGCAAATTGTATGCTGGAGAAAAAACAGTAAATGATAGACGGTTCCACATTCGCACAGTTTGAGAGAAAAGAGCATTACGCAATTTTACTGTACGGCCGAAAGTAATTTGGAGGGTAAGATGTGCGCGGTTTGTAGCACGAGCCTTGCGTACAGGACTCATTCTACAAGGATCAGACTAGATATTTCATCAGAGTATTGACCATTCGTTTAGCGATAGAGAGCGAAAGGCATCCGACATTCCGGCGGTCCTGGCGCGAGTCTATATGACAATTTATTGCCAAATCCCCAATAAGCTTGAAGGCTCTCTTCTGGACAATATCTAATGAAACCAAAGCTGTGTGACCAACCTCGGTCCACTTATCGGAATTGTATTCCATTCTAGGTCTGATGTAGGACTTGTAGAAGAACGATAGGTTTGACGGGCTAAAATATTTCTTAGACCTTATCAGATATCTACGATATTTCAATGCTTCTTTAGCAACACTGAAGCTATGATCTGGCCAGCCTAGCTGACTGGAAATATTAATGCTTAGTGACGGCGAATTGGGAATTAACGAGAAACAAGAGTGGTAAGTGATGACCTTGCATTAAAGAAATGAGACAGCTTTGGGTCTTAGATGCATTGAATTCGACGCGATTCACTTTGGGGAGAATATTGTCAAGATTGTTATTCAATGATCTATATGCAATCTCGCTTAACACATGCGGCATACCTTCTGGAGTCCGAGGGAGTGTCAAAGAAGTAAGCGAAATCAAGAGTACTGTCATGAACGAAACTACTTTAAAAAAAAAATTAAAAATTAAAATTTTAACTTATTTCTGAAATAAATCAATAAAAATATTATACTACAATTTCGAAAAGTAAGTACAGATACCATAGGACACGCATAAACCACGTGTGTGTCGTCGCATACCAGTATAATATAAACTGAGTAAACTGGTACGAGATTAGTAAAAATATTTGAGGTTTTTCCATAGATAGATTCTGGAATGCATAGAAGCTTTTTGGAATCATACAGATCATAAGAAGTTAGTCTAATAGCAGTAAGATAAATATCATCATCCCAAATGGTCTTTAGAGTAGACTTGTCTACTGATCATGCATTATTTGTAAAATATGGCCAGGGTGGCATACACCTGGTAAGGGACATTGTGACTACTATGGGCGTTTTGTGTGAATGTAGAAATGTAAGCATTGTGAAATAATTATACTACACCAAGGCATATATTTTTAGATAGCAAGAAAAAAAAATAAACAGAAACATACAACCTCGTAAGTACAATTGAAGTGCGAAAGAAATTTCGGCAAGTATCAATATCCGTACAGATGGCTATCATTGACCAGATCTTCATATTCCCCGTTAATGCAGAAATTTGATCAATTTGACTAAACTGTAGGCTGCCTTCCAATGTTAGATAACATAAAGGTAATGAGTCTTCACTAACTCAATGATAAATGATACATAGCAAGGATTTGCATGCAAGGTAACATTTGTAACAGTTTTAAATGATCAACGATATAAGGCAGATCCACGCCCTATTATTGGATTTTATCTTGTGAAAAGATCTTTTGTTATAATTAGCTCAAGTTGCTGATCCATCCAAAGGATAACATTATGGGGCTAAGGTGTGTTTAACTGTTTGCAATATCGAAGATTTAAAGATAGCAACGTTCATTTAGATTGGAGATAATATCCTCGCTTGGGTGATAAGTATCTCAGGAGAGAGTCTTAATGTTGTAGGATATAAAAACAATATTAAGTCTAGGAAATACTAGATCCATAAAAAATTGCGAGATTTGGCCATTTTCAAGAGGATTTGGCTTGATTTAAAATTCTCACATTGCGCCAGATCAATCAGCAACTGGGACAAAACAAAAAATAATAAATTAAGTATGTAATATCCCTAAGCCTCGATCAATAAGGATTCTGAGTTGTCTTATATCCAATGTCTGCAATAAAAAGATAAGGTTTGTTGCTTGAACCATAGTTTGGTTGATTCATCTGAAATTTTGTATAATACATCATTCAATGTTAAAATAAGAACTTTAACCCTCGAACAGCAAACATTAGAAGGAAGAACAACTCCTGAATAACAAGTTCAGGAAATGTAAGCCTGGCCCTCAAACAATAGCATAACAATACCGAAAAAAATACCCGACAACGTTATTATTATTATATAGGAAAAATGTTACACAAAGAATTAGTAACAAATATCAGTTCATTGAGAAAACAGTGTTAAAATTTTGGGAAGATCATGCGGAAGCTGTACTTGAGAACATACACACAATAGAGCGGATACAAAACAATAGAAATTATTGATTATTCTATCGTCAATAGCAATAAATTTACATTATCTCACTCGAATTAAAATTGTACTATTTATAGGCTCACAAAAGTGTCTAAATTAAAAATCGTATTTAGTGATTTGTAGGGTAAGGTGATCGTGTAACCGCTTAGAACTATACCTAGTGAATACACTCATTGTATAAATTTAATAATGTACCGTCATACAAAGTTTCATCAAAATCGAAGTTTTCATAGTTTTCTTAATAATTTCTAAGATTACTCTGTCCAAAATTTAAGAACGAAATATAAAACACACTAATCTGCAATAATACTGTTTTTTTTCTAATAAGTTTTTCTACTCACCACACCAAATCTACGCTAAGCCTAGCTTTGGGAATCAAGTAGAAGTTTAAGCTCATGATAATATGATTCGCTCGTTTCGAAATTTCACCAATGTTTTTACCACTAGTCTTGATTATATTCCTCTTAAATTTGTTGGTATTTCTTCAGCAAAATCACAATATGAACGTACATAATACAAGTTAATTAGCAACTGTTCGTACCTTTAATAAAACGTTATTAAAAAAAAATTAAATGAAGACTGTTGCCTGTCAATGTGTCAATGAAATCAATATGCTCAAAAGACACCACGGACAAAATTATAACATTGACGAATTTCTATTAATTGGATTATACTTATGTGTGTATACTCAATACGAATTCACTGCAATCAATTTAATGGAGGATAATTAAAAATAATATGGCAATAATTGCTCTCTTTGCTGACGAATTAATGAAAGGATGGATAGATAGTAAGTTAAGTGCAGGAGCAATAACAATATAACCGTGATCACTTCTAACTGGTTGACGATACTAGAGCAAACTAATATTTCTATTGTCTGTTCGTAATTTGTTTCCTAACTTGGTTCACATGTCGCACTCACTTACCCAGGAAGTAATCGTAGGCTTAAATGTTATTTTTAAAAGAATTTAATGCATTAGAAGTGTGGGAGCGGGGTTGCTTTATTGGATTTTGAAAAAAATTGTTGAATGAAATTGTAAAAACTCTTGTAGGTATGCTGAAAACATAATAAATTTGTGACGGACCGGAACTAAGTATACTACTTACTTAACATTAAGTTGCCTTTGGATTTTTAGCTTCTTTTCAATTTGTTCAATAGGAAATTGTGGAACTTCGTATGGGGCAGAAATTTCATTTGGTAAAACTGCCGTATCTCCATCATTTGTTGATTCTTTTCCGTGTGCACCTGATATTGATACTGTCGATGGTGAATCACTGCCTAAAAAATAAAAATGATTTTCCATTAATAGATATTTATAAGAATTTCTAATTGAAATCAAATTTCCTACAACTAACTATTCCTCCCTTCAAAAGGTAAACTAATTTATTGTCATACATAAACATTAGGTATTTAAGAATTATATACACATGAATGATTCGATTCGATTCATTGATTATATCGCGTCAACCGGTTTGAATCCTAATCGACCATGTGTCACTGCCATTTCTATTTATGTTCTTAGCAATGACATTGAGTCGTTTATTTGGCTGCATTATGAACACCAGTCCATAAGGAGTGAAAAAATTATGTAGTTACGGTAATTACACATATGTATAGAATACGTAAGTACATAGGTATCTTATATTGATTTTGTTAATAGTATCTATATAAATGAAGACATCACTTCGTCAAGATTAATTAAAAGTTCAGTGGAGATATGTATAACAATTGCATTGTAATTGAGATAACTTAACTGTTATGTCAATACTCATATTTGCCGAGGTACTCAGGACACTTATTGTATATTTATATAATAAAGGGACTCTATGATCTCGATCCTTTTTAAAGGCGCGTCCACACAAAGAAACATTGACCCAACATGTCAAAACCCTTTTGCAACATTATCAAAATGATGGCGCAAAGTTGCGACAATATTGCCTTAACTTTGGAAAGGATTCTTAGCAACGTTGACGTTGTTGTTGGTTTGATGTGGACGCAATTTTTTTACTTTTGAAAACTTGAAATGTTTTCTAAATGGTTAAAAAAAATGTGTGCAACAGTTTACGAGCAAAGAAATAGATCGCATGAGTAAAATATGTAGTTATAAGTTATTAAGCTTGTTGAAAGTTAAGGTAGCAAAGAATTTGCTTGCTATAAAAATAAATTTAAATAAGGACTGCAAACAAAAATATTTAGAGCAAACACGATGGCGAACGTTGGAACAACATCAGGGAAACATTGGAAAAACACTGAACAAAATATTTAAACATAAAAGAAAACGAACAACTGTGGAACCACGTGTTGACAACGCTTTTTTTAATTTTGTTTCAATGTGAACCCGCTTTAACTTTGCTTACCAGCAGCGTCAAATTAGAAGGCCTACATTACATGAATAAGACGTTTTGAAAATTTTCCGACGATAGAAAGGTGGAAGGAGATTTTTTGTTAAAACCACGGTCCATGCACGGAACTCAAGAGGGTTATAATGGAAAATGGGACTTGACTTAAAGTGTATGTTTGAATTTGTAAATGCTGTGTGTTTTTGGTGTTTTTTTACGTTTTTACGTATTAATAAATTTTAAGTGTTTTTTTTTCTTGATAGAAAATTTATAAGAATAATGAAAGAATTATCAGCAGATGAATAGGCAAGGTATGTCCGTATAATAGTATATGTAGATATAAATATCTAAATAATATACAGGGTGTGTCCCGGAAGTCGACGTCAAGCCGAAATCGGGTGATAGGCCAAATCATAATAGTTACCGGAAAAATATCAAAAAACTCTTGAGTCATTTTTTAAATTATAGAATTTTTTTTTTTAGAAAATGTACACTCTGTGATGGTTTTTTGCTTCTGTTGCTACAAATCTTTACTTTTTTTAATTTTATTTTTCTTATGTAATCCCGAATAGTGCTTATGTTAACCTGTTGCTTTAAATTCTAAGCCAATTGTTCCAGCTTGCAAGAAAATGTCACATTTTCCCGAACCAAGAATAGAAAATGAATTCTTCGCCCAATTTTAACTAAGTGTACTGAAAAAAAAATGTACTACGCCAGTTTGGCAAGTAACTTTAAAAGTTGACGCATTTAATAAGGATTCTAAAATGATATAACACTTGCTACATTAGTAGCAACAGGAGCTAAAAAACCATCACAAGGTGTACATTTTCTCGAAAACAAAAGAAATGTCTATAATTTGAAAAATACATGACTTAGATTTTTTTTTATATTTTTCTGGTAACTGTTATGATTTGGTCTATCACCCGATTCCGGCTTGACGTCGACTTACGGGACACCCTGTAGACTGTTAGACTGGATAAATGTAACAGCAAAAAATGGCTAAATGTATTTTGACATTTTGACTGAAGTATGACAAAAAATTCTGTGTCAGAATCAGATCAACCATCCGGTATGTGATTTCCAAGTAGAAAGTGCAATTTTTACTGATGTCTGTGATGCATGTTTTTTGTAGTAACTTTATAACTTCATGTTAGCATTTAACTTTTAACATTCTAGGCTTTCAGGTCTCAAATCTATCACGTAAATAAGAAAACGCCCGCATTGTCTCACTAAGTGTAGAAGACCTTAATAAAGTAGTCACTAATATGACAGCGGAAACTGAACAAAAATATTTTTGGTAGATTTTGCCAAGCCTTAGCTGATTAGCGTCGTGTATACCACCACTGTCTTCATTACGGCAGAAACTAGACCTGAAGAGAATTCTTGATCAGGATTCTTTTGCGGAGGCCTGGGGATATATATTGGTAGCCTGTCGAAGCGCCGATGAACAGCGGCAGATCGCCGTACCTGGTGGGAGATCCACAACTCGAGTTTAACCCACAAAGTACGACAGCTAATATTAGCCCACGTTCTGGTTTAAGGTTTAAGGAGGACGGAGGCGTCCATGAAACCCAGCACTGCTTGTTAGACATATAGCTAAGAAGATATAAAGTAAATTTATGTTCTCAGCAAAAAAAAAGAAAAGCATGCAGAGTCTTGATCTTTATTTCGAAACCTTCTCAAAAATTGTTTGTTTGCAAGTCTTTTACTAAATCACAATTGTATATATTTTCCATGTTTTTCAGATGTACAAAATACGTCTGCTTGCATGGACGACGGTTGACACAAAATTAGATATTTATTTGTTTTTACTTCGAACTTAAAAAATCAATACCTGCTTATAGAACCCTTTTCAATTCTCAAAGTGAATCTCGATTGGAATGTGAAACACTACAAATTCATTGGAAATTGGCTAAGGGCGCTGCCAACGTGCAGGTCGCTCTCCCGTCGCTACATATTCACTAGACAATATAAGACAAAGCTGGCCGATCAAATATTCTGCCTGTAAGCTTGCTTGATAGATTGAAACTTGGCTATCCATGAGACAGAAAAAGGTTTCAATACTGGTTGAAATGATAACTATGTACATATATTAGTAAAATTAATCTGAAAACTCCTTTTAAAGTTATATATAACACCTGGTGATGAGTGATTCTACGGTACTTCATGTGAAAAGCATCATACCTTACATTGAAAGAACTAGCATACTTGCAAAAAGCAAGATACATTGCAAGAAAGCAGACTATTATCTTCGTTTTTGATAAAAAAAAAAAAAAAAAAAAACTCATGTGGCGAAAGCGGTTCTTGTTCTAATTCTGGAAGACTTAAAATAATCGAAAAAAAGAGAGAATGAATCATTATGTAGAATATCTGGTAGGTAGTTCTAGGAGAAAACCAACAACTATTCTAGCCTCTTGTATTATTTCCAAAGGTCTCGCCTTTCAGGCTATGTGTAAATCTTAGGAGAATCATATCTCAAGGGTCCTTGTATGGAACTCTTCTCAAAATGGATGGATCGTGAAACCCAAATATTTTTCCATTGGCTCGTGAATGGATTTATCTCACACCTCGAAAGATTTTCAAAAAAAATAACGCAATAAAAGGACATGATTGATCAAAAAGTCTTTTTTTATTTGATGAAGATATTCAGAGTCATTATTAGCCTTCACATTGTTGAGCACGTCTATACAACAAAATAATTTTACTGCGACTTCTTATAAACTGATAAGCTGCAACTCTTAAAAAGGGAAGTATTTGGCCACATGAAAATTGCTTAGAATAAGGCCTTACTGAATAACGGAAATAAAATTATGGGATTTGGAAATAGTCGTTTCACAAAAGGGGTTGGCTTTGTATAAAACCCCTCTTGCTATGTCGGGCTTCAGATGACCTTGGCTTCATTTCGGATGCTGCTTCACAAGTTTTCTTAATATGGAATATAAAAAAATTAAGCCGGTCCGTTTGCATAAACATTTTAACCCCAACTTGCACTGAACAACAGACTGATAATCAAACGTATTTTGTGCAACAATTTAAATATTTACGTGTTAGATATATAACAAGGAAATAAAGGGTTTTACTCTTGCTTCCATACGAACATTTCATTTTACGGACCAATCGATGTCTGGCTTTCCAATACTCATTCTTACAGCAAAATTACATGTATTAAGAGCTTATTTACTTCAATGACAACTGACACTTCAAAATCGCTTTTTCAGCAAATTTAAAAGAAAACAAGTAAAAAACCGAGAATTGGTCAAAGACCAATCCTTCTAAATGAATGCCCGTATAAAATTTCGTATGATCACCGATCTATGCAAGTTTGATTTTTGAAGTGGTTTTTCGCATATATTTAGGTTTGTCGGACAGACAAAATGATTATAACCAATTTTATAGGATTTTGTATTCTGAAGAAGTTTCTAGTACAATAAAAATGTCTTGGACTGATCGTTTTCACAGTATACGTTAAAATCCTAAATTTTTATATGGCAACACCAAGAAGGAGTTGCCCGATTTAGTCCATTTTTAAATTTTTTTTGCTAGTACAAAGAAAACACCATGCACCAAATTTCAGCTCTCTATATCGATGCGTTCTCAGGCAGTGTCGAAAGTTTTGTATGGCAACCCCACAAAGGAGTTGCCCGATTTGTCTCATTTTCGAACTTAATTTTACTTTTTTTTTTTAAAGTCCATGTACAGATTTCATCTAGGGTATAATAATTTGAATATGTAACTCTAACAATTATTGTATTCCATATAAATAAGAACAAATTCATAAATTATAAAACTAAACAGACCTACATATGAACATACCTAATAAATCGATATTGGCATGTTCCTTGAGCAATTATCGATATTTTATAGTGTTTCATCACAGTTTTAATTATAATTGTTAATTTCTATTTCATCAATATTACGTCATCATTTCGATTTTCACATATACTTTATACAATTTTGTTTAACGAACAGCTTTAATGTCATCAGAGTTTGATTAAAACAAATGAATAAATAATTTAGTAAATTATGTAGCTAATAATAACTTTCATATTTAATTAAACTCGGAAGATTTTCAATCAATGAAACTCCTGACTGAAAAAATATGTACGTCAAGTTGGTATACATTGGCAAAATATTTTTATTTTTTCATACACAATTTTCCTTCCACTCGGTCATTTGAAGCAATCTACATAAAATATTTGTCTTTTAGGATTTTAATTTCACAACAACTTAGGTACAACAATTAAATTCCAAATAACAAATAAAACCAAACACGTTTTCAATTCAAAACAGGTGTGTTGTTAAATTATTTATGTATTTGCTTTTATAGCTTTAAATGCGTATAAATAGTTTAGTTACAGAAAAAAAATGATTTTTCACTCACAGCTGCTTGATCTTTTGCGAAATAATCTTTCATCGGAAAGAATACGTTGAGATAAATCGATATCATTGAAGGTCATCATATTTCCACAATAGTTAACTATATCGAACACGAAAAACTGATAAAAATCAAACAGATTTCCTCGAAAATTAATTTTCTTAATTAATAAATTTAAAAGTTGCAGTTTATGTGGTATCTAATTAATAATTTAAAAACTTTAAGATTTTAATTTCTGAGTAGGTACTGCGCACTAAGACGAAATTGCGCTTATGGCTAGTTACCGTCTAGACTTCAACTGAGTATTCTCTTACTACATATATGTAATTCCGGATTAGTCTCCCCTCCGCTGCTGACTGAATGATACATAATATGTGAAGTGTTCGATTTGTAAATAAATCAAATTCTTATTTGTGGAAAATCTATAAAATGAGCAAAACAGCGCTGATCTTATCACTGCTTACACTACATGTAAATTTCGACCACTGCACCAGTATCTATGTAAAATGTGAAATAACATGCACTTCACCGAAATTAACAAACACTTATTATCGACAGAACAGTGACCTATGGATGCATATACCATATGTAGACTAAAATCCAGTTAAAATTGTTTATTCACAGATATTTTTAGATATTTACGAAAATTATTTTTAGATTTTTATAAAAATATTTTTTTGAAATAAATTTCAATTGAAATAACAAGGTATCCGCCCGCCCCAGATAATTGATATTTGCACATTTAATCTATATCGCTTCTCGTTTCTTCGTAGCTATGTATAATAGCCGCAATTCACGTGTGTCAATTCTATTTTATCATTACAACTGATAGATAACCTTTGATAGGAGAAAATTATATGTTATGTTGTGTAGCCGCTGGATTGTGATATGACTTATGTTGTCTAAAATTAGCTTCTTATCTGATATGTTATTCTGAAAATTTTCGATTTTTGCTGGTAATTTGATCTCATATTAAACCAAGAAATGGATAGCATTCCATGATGTAAAAATATTGAATTATTAGCTCAGCTTTTTTATTATAATTTTTTGATTGACCGAGCCCGGGGTTAACCTAGTTTAAAAAACAAAATTACTGATCCATTATTTTTGCATAGATAACACTTAGACAGGACCATCATCAAGAAAATCCTTTCAATCAGTAGCCTGCACTATATGAAGATCCTTATCATACATCATTTCATCACATAACCAAGCATTATCAACTGTATAGGAAAACCTGTTTATTCAAAACCTACAGGTTTTTCTATTACATGCTTCATCCTACCTAAAAAAAGTATTTCAGCTAGTTTAGTTTTAGACCTTAAACAAGAAAAAACTAAGAATTGGTCGACCAATCCTTACGATACCCTAGATCAGGGGTGGCCAAGACGTCGACCGCGTAGACGTTTTTGGTTGACCGCGAGAGTAAAATCAATTGATCGGGGATTCCAAAGTTTCGCCAAACAGTTGGAGAATTCACACGAGGAGTATTTGGAACTCGGGAAGAAGTCTTCAGTTTCATGGTGTTCCCTTTTAACAAAGGCATTAACATTTACAGAGTATCTACTAACATCGGACAATTAATGGATTGGTGCGACATAAGTATTTTTCAAATCTGGAGCATTCGAAAGTATCTACAGATTTTTTGAAGAAGATTGTGCGTTTTATTTAAATCCGTTGCTGACGGTAGACCGCTACGATATTCTGAATTGTTATGTAGACCCCGTACTTCGAAAGTTTGGCCACCCCTGCCCTAGACGAATGCCCGAAAATTCGTATGGTAATGGTAACCCCAAGTTTGATTGTTAAATTGGTTTTCGGAATCTATTTCTCGGACAGTAAAAATTATTATAATCAATTTTATACGACTGAAAGAACTTTTTATCACAATATAAACGTCTAGGACTAATCGGTTTCACAACACGTAAAAAATCCCAATATTTATATAGCAACACCAAGAAGGAGTTGTCCGATTTAGTTCGCAGCCAGTGTCCAAATATATAGTTGTATAGCAACCCGGAGTTACCCGATTTGTGCCATTTTCGAACTCGAATCTGGAATTTTTTTAAAAAGCCCGTATGCAAAATTTTAGCTCTCTAAGTGAACGCGTTCTCGAGTCATCGTGCGGACAGACGTACATGCAAACAAGTAAAAAATCTAGAATTAGTCTAAAATACCAATTCTTATAATACCCTATGTCATTTCGTATAGTCCCATCTGTGTAAGTTTGATATTTGAAGTGGTTTTTCGCATATATTTCTAGAATGGTTCGTCGGACAGAAAAAATGATTATAACCAATTTTATAGGATTTCATATTCTGAACAGCTTTTCGGTACATTAAAACCGGATAGGACATATCGTTTTCACAGTATACGTGAAAATCTTAAATTTTTATATGGCAACACCAAGAATGGGTGAACGATTCAGTCCATTTTCTATTTTTTTTTACTATTGCTATGAAAACACAATGTACCAAATTTCAGCTTTCTACGTCGACGTGTTTTCAGGCAGTGCTCAAATATATAGTGCAAAACGAAATTTTTGTATGGCAACCCTACGAAGGAATTGCCCGATTCGGCTCATATTCAAACTTAATCTTACTTGTTTTTTTAAAGGCCATATGCAAAATTTCAGACAAGCAAAAATCAAAATAATTTTTAATTTTATGCATGGGTGTCTTAATTCATTTTGCTCTACCATCATTATTTCTAGGTGTTACAAACGGAATGACAAGTTTAGTATACCCTTTAGATTTCATCTAGAGTAGAAAAACAAAATAACTTTAAATATTATGCGTGAGCGTTCAATCTACTTTTCTATATAATCATCATTTCTATGCGTTACAAACGGGTCAAACTTAACTGTAAGTATGATTTCATCTAGGGTATAATAAAACGTGTTTTGCTATGATTTTTATTATTTATGAGCTCTAGTGATAAGGGAAATGCTGTCTAATTTAAGGCTTTCGGCAAGCATATTTTCAGTGAGACAAGTGAGATATTTTCAGTGAGACAAGTGAGATATTCTCAGTTGGCACACTGAGACTGTCTTAGTTCCATATTGGAGCAAAAAAAATCGAACGCAACCACTGAGCGACTGAGACAAGTGATACTGAATTTCCTTGTCTCAGTTGACTCAGTTTCGTTATTTTGTGATTTTAATTACTAATTAAAGTTTATTGATCTATTTGAATAAACTAACAACACTTTCCTCAATTTATTACTATCCATTTTCTGTGGTCAAAATTATTTAAATGTCAAAATTGGCAAATCAGCTGATTGGTTTGAACGGAGACTGTTGCTCAAAGTTTTGTTTCAGTTGTTTCACTGAGACAGTGCTTGCCGAAAGCCCCTATTGAAGTCATTTATATTGTAAAATCTTGAAATTTTATGCATACTCGTAACTTGCTTTGATAAAAAGTAGCATGAGATTCAAAACTGAGAAAATTATTTCCGCTAGAACGTCACCCACATCGAAAAGATTTGCGTGCACTTCTTCGAGAAAAAAAAGAATCGAGAGCGTTGCTTTCCGAGCAAAAAGTCCTTTTAGACCATATGAAAATTCTCACTCTTTTAAGAGATATTCGAGCTTTACTGTTTATTGCATTCTTCAAGTTAGAATTTTTTTTAATGGTGCCTGGATGGTATATAAATCGCTTGAAATCTTTGCCCCTAACATTTTGTATCTGGACCCTTGGATGGAGCGCAGCTCAAAAATTGAAAAAATCGGTCCACTAAAATACATATTTCAATGCTTACCTAAAATTGTCTTCCAAGAAGTGCATCCAAGACTTTGGATTTGGGTGCTGTTATAGTGGGCAAATCTTGATCATTTTTGAGCCTCATGCTACTTTTCATTTCTTGAGAGTTTTGCCTCAACGCCACAATGTGAAGCATGGCAGAAATTGATTGCAACAGACAGAAGCAAAAGAGTTAATTAGATGTCCCTTTTGGAAATGTTACTTTCGGATTCTTGAATTTTATTTTTGTTTTGTCAGCTTTGACATATAAAAAACAACGGCCAAGTGCGAGTCGGACTCACACACGAAGGGCTCCGTACCATCGTATAAAATTTAACACTATGTATACGCCAAAAACACCGTTCTTGTATGCGGCCCCCTTTAATTTTATTTTAATTATTTGTTGTTATAGCGGCAATAGAAATACACACTCTGTGAAAATTTCAACTGTCTACCTATTACGGTGACGGACGGATGGACATCGGAGGCTTAGTAATACGATTCCCGTTTTTACCCTTTGGGTACGGAACTCTAAAAATTGTTGTTCTTGTTTTTATCTAGGCGATCAAAAAATTTCATTTTATTGAAAAATAAAGCTAACAACAGTTTGGAATTATATTTTTACGATTTTTCGCAAAAACTTAAACTGGAATTTGATAATGAATTTAAGTACAACTTATGGTGTACAAATATGGCCGCCACAAAGGTATCAGCGCCATTTTATTTTTTTGGTTCATCACTTACTTGGTGGGCAAATTTATTTTAGGTTTTTTTTGTGTTGAAAAGAAAGCAAGCAATAGCGACGACTAGTTAAATAGTTAATAAAACATTCTATTACTTTGGGAAAAGTGAATAAATGCTGCTGACGGAAAAGCAAAGAAATTTCCAATTACAAAATCTTTTTGTGTTTTGGTGAAAACGATTGAAATTAAAATACAAAATGCCCATCCATATGACATAGGTCCGATTTTACAGTTTCGGCAGGCCATACTGTGTTAATATTTGTATCATGTTTGGCACTGTAGAACTGTTGCTCAATGAGTTCCAATATGGGCATAGTTCGGTCAATAGCAATTAATTTTTTTAGGGAATCGCAAAAGAGTTGATCTGCATCGTAGAAAACGTGAAAAACGTCAGGCAAACAAATTGTGGCGTCTGAGACGTTGAGAGTGGCACGATGTCGATCTCGTGTGTTGCTTAACAACACTCCTTGCGCGTATTTTTCATAATACTTTGTAAATGAAACAAATAACGGTATTTGCTTTAATTATAAATTGACGGTTTGAGAGGAGAATAATTATAAAGTCAGTTTAACTTTGACGGCGAAAGTGAGAGTTTTGCGTATAATAACTTTCTTCTTTCATTTTAATTTCTTTTAAAACAGTAAAATAAATAGATAAATAAAGTATTTTAGTGAAGATTGTTATTTAAGAAAAGTTTTAGGATAGCATGCGGTAAAGAACTTTGTAGAAATACAGAGAATCCTTGATTTTAATACATTTTAATGGTCAGAAAAAAAATTGCTGAAGAGCTTGAACACTCACAAACTATTGTAAGAAATTTATTAAATTTTGAGCTAAGATAATTATAATAAAAACAAAAGAAAAAGTTAATAATAATATTCCATCCTAGATGAAAATAAAAGCTATTTACAATATTTCAGCTCTCTACGTCGACGCGTTCTCAGACAGTGTCAAAATATTGGGTCTATGCATAAGTCCGTAGCGAAATTCCGAGAGATGTCATTCGCAGTTGCTTTTTCGTTTAAGTAAGAACTGCAATTTGTGTTGATATTTTAGACAATATTCATCGAGAACAGTGAAGTATATAAAGTTTTTAATTATATTTTGAACATGGAAGGAAAAAACGTGTACTTTCGTGGATTTCCCTTTTTTTATTTCCGAAAGGGTAAAAACGCATCGCAAACTCAGAAAAACATATGCGCCGTAAGTGGTTTAAAATTTCCACTTTGCCTACTACGAAGTTCGGAAATAACCTCAACCATCGACTGTTTCGAGACATTGACGAAAGCTTGGAATGATAAAAAAGCTTGATGTTTGGGTACTGTACGAACTGAGTGAAAAAAATTTAATGGACCGAATTACAGCTTTCGATTTGTTGCTCAAACGTTGTAAAACCGATTCAATTTTAAAGCGGATGATTACTGCCGGTGAAAAGTGGATTGTCTACAACAATGTCAGTCGAAAAAGAATATGGTCGAAGCACGGGGAGACTGTTCAGATGGTCGCAAAGGCTGGATTACACCCAAAAGAAAGCCATGTTCAGAGTCTGGTGGAATTGGAAAGGAGTAGTAGTCTATTATGAGCTGCGCCACCCAACCAAACAATTAATTCGACTAAGTACTGCTTACAATAGCAATCGATCAGGAGCGGCCCGAATTGGTGAACAGAAAGGGCGATGTGTTCCATTAGGACAACGCAAGACCACACATTTCTTTGATGACCCAACAAAGCTTGGATGGGATTTTTTGGTGCACCCACCATATAATCCGGACCTTGCACCTTCAGACTATCACTTGTTCCGTACGCTACAAAACAGTTTAAATGATAAATCTTTCAGTTCCCTGAACGTTCTCAAAAACCACTTGGAAGTCTTCTCAGGACTTCTACAAAGGAGAGATAATGAAGCATGTGGATAGATAGCAAAAAGTCATTAATTGGGCATATATAGTTGATATATAATCGCTTTTTTAGTTAAAAGTTGTGTTTGACATTTACCTACTCGATTTACGCTACGGACTTCTCAAATATCTAGTGAAAAATAAAAGTTTTGTGTGGCAACACAAAGAAAAGAGTATCCAGATTTAGTCCATTTTTGAAATTTCAGCTCTCTATATCAACGCGTTCTTGGGCACTAGCCAAATACAGGGTGATTCAGATCAAGATACCTTCCGGTATACCACGCGATTCCTTGAGGTAAGCTGATCAAAAAAATGCGCGAAAAAATAATAATAATGTAAAATGCCACCGAAGTGACAGGCGGCTGTAAGAAATCCCACAACTTTAAAAAACGAAATATTTTTATTGGAAAATCTGCTATAATGAATATACACTTTAAAGCCAGATTAATCTTTGCTGAAAAAATAAAACATCTAAAAAAAAAATTCAATTTGGTTGGGTAGTCCAGATGGATAAAAACTGACATGATTTGAAAAAGCGGTCAATTTCATCTAAGCGGTAGCAGGACAATAATTTATTCTTAATTTGAACGGAAGGCGTTTAATTCGAGTATTATTTTTATTAAGCAATAGAAGAATGCCGTAAAGTATTATGATATCCTGGAGATCAATCATTCTGATTGATCACGGAAATATAATTTTTCAGCAGCACAATTCAAGCATCTACACAACAGTTTCGATAAGGGCTTGGTTTTTGTAAGACCAGATTAGTTGACAAATAAACATATTCCATCATAAGACACCTTTAATTGGTTACTTCAACAATCAACAATAATTAACCACACCCAAAGAGGTAATTAAGAAAAAGAAAACATTCATAAAAACAACAAATATTATTGTAAGCCTGCCAAGAGGAATATAAAATATTTTTGCCGTAAATCATTAATCTCTTTTATATCTAATATACGACATAGATGACGTCAAAAGGAATTAGTCACTAGCAAATGGACGCTGTTTATTTTAGCACAAGTGATAGGCGCTTCCGGCATCTTGAGAAATATTATTTTTATCAAAATTTCTTTTATAAATTCTATAAGCTTTAATGCCAGAGGTAGACGAACTGCATTGAAATGATACGGCGCGTAGAATTGAAAAAAATATTTTCAATCTATTTAATTGTAGAGGTGCGCGATTAGCTAAAATTAAAAGCACACAATTTCATGATGTCTCATGTATAGGTCATTCGACATCGATTTTGTTATATACATATACTTAGTATATATATTTTTTAAACTAAATGATTAGTCAACACAATTTTCATTCTCAATTAAATACTCACCCATTTGAAAATCAAAATCTGGATTTATGATTCGTGGACTTTTTGGTGCTGGTGTAAGAGGTTTTGGCGGCGTCTCTGCTGCAGCCATAGATTCAGTTGAATCTAAACTTATAAGTACTCCACGCACACTCATTTTAGATAATATAACTATTTGCCTTACACTTTTTTCAAAACAAATAACTCTTCAAACTTAACACTAATTTGATTTTTATCGAACTTTTTACACTAACTCGACGGAATTTAATGGAATCACTTAAATTTTGCGTACTTTTGAAAGTTTACAAATTCTGAAAACACAATTTCAAATACACAAAACAATTGTTAAGATTGCAATCTACGATTAGTTTATATAAATTTTCCCAGTAAAGTTAAATGAAATAAAAACCAGAGTAATTATTACGTAAACTGTAAAAAGCTTCGAGAACTTTTGAGCTGTTTTATTTCTGAGAAAAATAATATGCAGAAGGTCCGACCGATTCTAGATTGCGACAGGTAAAAACTTTTGAAATGCAGCCAAAGAATTTAGACAAACTTTGATTGAATGTGCGAAAAAAGATTGCTTGTTTAAGTTTAATTCTTTATCATGTAATAATCACTGACATATATATATGTCAGTGGTAATAATATTTTATCGCAAATTGTGACAGTTTAAAGAGCGTTTCTCTCTCTGATGATTTTTGCAACGTCGGAAATTTGTAAAATATAAATTGCGACTACTAGTGTGTAGAGTAATAATTGAGATATTTGTATGCATGCATGTATGTGTGGTAAACAACAAAAGTATATGCAATACAAATTAGCACACAAATACAATTCTCCTCATATAGTTCTACGTCGCATAAATATTTTGCTACTTTTACATTTTCGACAGCACAAAAAAAAATGTGTTAATTTATTGCAGAGAAAAATTTATATTGCCGTAATTAAGTTTATTTATAGAAAGAAAGATAGAGGAAAGTTTAGACCAAAAATATAATCTAGGAAATTTCCTATATATGTAAATATAATTCTTTGTATTATGGTACGTTTCGTAATGTGCTTTTTCTACGAAATAAATGATTATTCTTCCTTTCGTAGATCTATTTCACGTCACGATTTCGGAGCTATCTCTATCAATTAGCAAGATTCAAATTTCGTTCCATATTATCGTACAGGTACCTCATGCGGAGCTTTACGGTGTCATGTCAGTGTCTGTAAGAAATTGACAACACACAGTTGATTTTGTTAAAATTGTCAATGGTCGTAAATGCCTTTCTTTGGACATCATCTAATTCATTATAACATATGTACTACATTTTGATGTTTCCCTTCCAATGATAGAATAACATTTGAATCTTCAACTAATATGAGTTTTCAAAATAAACGCAATGAAATCTTGTGCACAGAAAGCCTAGCTGAGCTGAACTTGGGAAAGCTTATCAGCAAACAGAAACTTTGCTTGATACACACATGCAAAGCGGAGGCTCCCAGCGGAAAAACAAAACGCTTTAAAAGTCCTTTTCAAGCGATTGTACGGAAGCAGAAAGCGCTTCGATTGATCTTCACTTTCATATAAATTTTAAGAGCTGATAATTATGGTCGCTATACATGTTCTGCAAATCGTACGACATTCATTTCGATAACAAAAGTCGTCGCTTATACGCAATAGTTTTTGCCGATTTAATTCATGCTCAACTTCAGTCTCAACTCTCGCTGCACATACAAACTTGCAACTTGGCTATTCACTATCGATACGTGCTGATCCTGATCAAAGGTGAAAAAACAAACAAAATGCAGCAACCAAAATCAGTCCCGGCCAGCTAAGCACAGATTATGTCAGTTTCGCTTGCGGTATCTCTGTGGGTGAAGTATGTTTATTTACATCACCTCTGATAAGTTGAACTCCGCTTTCTGTGTGCGCGAGCCCTTAGAGATGATATCATAGTTTATTCTTAGTTTGTCTTTACGTTTGTAACGCATAAAAATAATGATGGTACGGCAAAATCGCTTGGATACCTACGCATAATATAAAAGGCATTTAAATTTGTACGTATCCGTTCGTGTGTCCATCTGCCAATCCCCACGATAACTCGAGAGCGCGTTATCTGAAATTTAATACACCGCCTTTTTGATAAAAATTATAGATCTAATTTCGAAAATGGATGAAAGTAATATAAAAGCTCGCTATTAAGTTTGTCTTCTATGGGAGGACACCGCCACGTTACAATATTCCAGGCCGAGGCTTATGCTTTAGCAATAAAAGCATCTTCCTATTCTCCAACAGTCAGGCAACAATTAGAGCAAATTCATCTTCCACGGTGAAATCAAAGTCCGTGCGGGAATGCTAAAGCGCCTTTGACAAGATGAGTAGATTCAATCGAGTTAGCCTAATCTGGATCCCGGGACATCAAGCCTTTGCTGGCAACAAAAAATCTGATGAACTTGGTAGACAATGCTCAGCTATACCTCTGATCAACCTAGAGCCCATATGTGAGTTGTCAGCAAAGGGGGCCATTCGCAAAAGCGTATTAGCAGACCACAGCATGTATTCAAGGAGCATCCTAGGGCTGAACCATTCCAAGGGTTTTATGACAATCCCGTGTATGGAAAGAGCAAAGGAGATTCTGAGCTATACAGTAGGACGGACGTTAGACTTTTAACTGATCTGCCTACCGACCAATGCCAACAGAAGAAGCACATTGTCACTAAATACGTGAGCTCTTATCCTACCTGGAGTATGATGAGACTGTCTTGTGTGAATGCCCAGCGATAGCTAAAGGCAGACTCGCAACTTTTAGTAAATCATAGCTGGACTCTAGTGAGTTGATGAACAGACCGCTTTGCGGATTCTTAGACCTGATCAAGAGGACTGGTTAAGGAGATGGAAAACCCTCCATTATTTTTGTATTTCCATAAATGTAAATTTAGTTAAAAACTTTATGTTTTATCAACATTGTAACAACGAGTGTTCTATGATGTATGGTGTAGTCTTACCATGTAACAACCGTTCCCTTTTGATATACTATATATAGGGGGAATATCGTCCGGGTTGGCTCTGCGTCTAGGTCGGCCCACTAAGATTTTTTAGTTTTGACCACTAGCGCCACCAATGTGCGAGCGTGTCAAAACTTCTCTCAGTGACAATGAACTTTACGTGACATTACAGATTTGGAGTGTAAACGCAAAACATGTGCTCTGTACTCAGTGGCTTGCAAATTATAAACAAAGCTTTTTACCATCAGTGAATACCGCCAGAAAGTGAAACGAAAACATGCAATCACCACGGTAAGCTTCGTGAATGTGTTGTGTGGTTCCTGTTTGAAATTAAAACAAAACCACAAGGAAAATTCAATCCTGTAACATATTTGGTGTGACGCGATGCACCAATGGCGCATGACATCAAAGTTGGACCGTTTGTGTAGTCAGGGTTGACCCACCGTGATTTTGTGCCTAAAACAAAGCGAGCCATCTTCGAACATAGGCCTCATCTGTTCATAGGCAATACAGCGTGTCCATTAAGAGCAGAGGGTCATGAGATCGAGTTCCATCTCGACTTGGTTCCGCGCTTTTTCACTACTTAGCCTGCTTTAAAATTTTCTAGAATCTCTTATTACCTATCCCCATTTCTATAATCCTCCGTTTCTCTATCAACAGCAGTAACAACAATTGCGTTGGACACCTTGCAATATAAGTAATAAACTAAGACGTCAACCCAAAAACATTTGGGATCGCAACCAACAGACTCCCCAACATACAACTTTTTCCTTAATAAGCGACAAACGTCATTAGAATAGTATTGCGGCTTATTATCTAGCATAGTGAAAATATACGATTCAAGAAATTGAAGCAGGGTCTTAGTGAAAAACCTATGTGGAACAGGCCTATATACTTCTCCCAACAAGGGGAATGAAGAGGGAAGAAAAAACCGTGTAGCATTTTAAAAGCCAACAGCACAACAAAACCATTTAAGTATTTTAAAATTATATAAAATTTAAATCTCTGGTAAAGAACATGCAGTCAACAGATGATCTAGCTAGAAGATGCTAAACTCCTCAGCTGAGACTGCATACATACACTCCATTAGGCATGGTAAAGAGGGATATTCTCTTACACGTCCTATCGGTAAAAAATTCTTGTACGAGATACAGCAAGATTGTACATCTTTTATAACTATCAGTAAATTAGGCGGTAAGTACACAAGGTTAATACTACAGTTTAAAAATAGAAAAAGTAAGATGAAAAGATTGCAATGAAAAAGCTAGTTAATAACAAAAATGGAGTTTCTATAAACTAGAACTAGCTAATAAAAGATGACCAAAAAAAATATGTTAATTTACAAAATCATTACGTACAATAGAAAGTCTCAAGAACATAATCCAAGAAGAAAATCATCAAGAAGTCTCCTGAATGCATAGGATGAGCCCGCTCTCTGAATGCTAGCTGGCAGTGCGTTCCAAAAACGAGTCCCTTGAACAATGTAAGACGCCTCAAACATTGAAGATCGAAATCTTGACATGCGCAACTGAAGACCTCTGGTAGAATGGAGAGGCTCCACCAGGTTTGCTAGGGGACCAGAGGTTTGGTACAGAATATTATGAAGAAACAATAGAACACTACGTTTCATATATATATGTTTCCAGTGAGCATCCATAAGAAGAGAAGAACTAAGATGGAAAACGTGGTCAAACTAACGCAGACCGTAGATGAATCTAATGCTGTCAAAGGCAGCATTCAACTTAACTTTCCAGAGCAAACGGAGTCTAGGACACAAAAAATTATAATACCAGACATGAAATGCGACATTATTGGAGATTTATAAGATTGCAGCGCAGTTTCACTGGAAACACGTCGAATGGTGCCATAAATTTAGGAAAGAGTGACGCTGATGTGATAGCAGCAGTTCATACTCGAGTTTAAAGTCATTTCCAAGTTGCGCACCTTACTAACATATAGCATGAAGATTCCATTCATAATCACGAAAGGTAATGAGGATGTTTCAAGATGGAGCACTAACACTTAATGGACAGGTGATTTTTTCTCGGTCTTTCTCGGTTTTCGGGCATTTTTTAAGAGAATAAAATAACCATGTATGTATGTATGGTTTTAAAGCGTTGCAGTTTTTTTAAATCAACGCTATTTTTGATAAAATTTTACAAAGTTATGTATTTACATGTCTAGTATTTTTTAAAGAGTGTGATATTTAGTAAAACATTCAGCCTGACAGAATTGACATATTCATATTATCTTGATTCGTTTCTTTTTTCTTTGAGCTGCAAACTTTGCAAGGCTTTAGAGTTTTAATTCCCCAACAATTTCACTATCATCACTAGAAATATCACTTTCGTCATCATAATTCTCTGATTCATTATCACTTTCTATATCGAATAAGCTATCTGCACAAATTTTCTTATGTTCCATAGAAAACTTTTCAGTGCTTCCACAGGTACGAAATTACTTAAAAATACTACCTAAAAAGCAAAATTGCTCAGTGGGTAGATAGTACTACAACTAATGGTACCAAGAAAAAATAACACAATGTGCATAAAAATGAAAAAATAACGCAGCATAATAAAAATTGAAGCAAAAACGTAAATCTATGACGTGACCCGGCCTAGGAAGTCAGAGGTAAATTATCACATCATCTGCATACCAATGGATGTTAACTTCCTTAGGGTTAGGTCGTTAATAAACAACCTATATTTATGTAGGAGAAAAATTGAGAGTATTCATCAACTAGAACGACACGTTTCCATCGGAGAGTTATCTGTGCTTTAAAAGTTAATGGTCCTAAGTCAGCGACGGATTCTTTTTCCTTCCACGAAATACTTTTTGACACCTCATTGCGTCAACTAAGTACTTTCCCCACTACTTATAAATCTCGTTATAACTTTTACAAGGCTGACATCCCGAAAATTGGGATTACAAAACCTCGGGCCGTATAAGAAGAGAAAAAAGGTTTCAGGATAATCCCCGATGGATAATTACGATCGACCAGATTTACAGAGCTGTCACTGAACCACATGGTTTATTTGAGTGATGCATTCTTTTCCTTTTGATGAAATGTCTTTAAATTTTGAATACGAATCAATGTGCGCATTGGTACCTACCTACTACTCCGAGTTGTTTTTATATTACTGGAAGATTTTGAACTAAATAAATTTTTCGCAGTGCATCAATTCAGAGTTAAGTCAGTTGTAAAATTTTGAACATTAGGTGATATATTTTACCCAACCCGTCTCAGCTACCGAAAGTCCGCATGGATACTTTGGGCACTAAATCTTTAGATAATGAATTTTATTTGATATACCAAAGCTGACCTACATTTAAAACGTGCCACCAGGACCGTAAAAATAGAAATATTTTGCACTGCCGCTAATAATAAAAAGTCATAAAAGACTTGAACATTTTAAAATGAACAGGTAGGTATGCAGCTATTATTTTGGGGTAAATTTGTAGACAACGGCCCTCTAAGAACAATAAAAATACTCTGAAAAAAAGCCTATACCTAACCGATTTACACAGTTCAAAATTGCTGTATACTTTTAGTATACGAAAAGCGTCTAATGGTATCTCTAAATTGTATACACACTGTAACAAACTGTTGATATAATCCACCTCAACACTGTTGTAAATTGTGAGCTCTAAAAAAAAAAAATAACAATAATAAATAAAAAATAAGTGTAGGTTGCAAGCTGACTCATTAATACTCGCACGTGCATACGAATTTTTTCTATGAGTTAGATACGTAAAAACTTACACATTATTACAATTGAAATTTATATAATGTAAGGTAGATATATAATAGATGAAAATTTCATTAATTTAAATAAATGTGTGCAAAAATTACGGAGTTCAAGACTATGCGTGACTTTGTCACACATCAGATAAAGGAAACAAATCGTCGTCACGAGCTATAATTAGTAAGAGACATGACTGTCGAAATGTGGAAAGATTTTTAGGGAACATCTCACTATTTATTCATGAGCTACAACGAATCGATAACAATGAATACAAGTACCTACATCGTGATGGGGAAAACAAATATTAACCTACAATACAATAGCCTCGAGTTTTGGGAAAATATGAACTTCTTTTTTTTTCACATAATTACAGAAATTTTGCACTTTGAGAAAATCTCAATATTTAGTTTCACCCCGCGCACTCATCCAATTACATAACTTCAGATTCAGAGATGTGCACTTGCTGATTTCAATGAGTTTAATCTACATAATTATGTAGATACGTTTCAATATGGATACAATTCACAAGATTCACAAGTTAAAAATAAAAATAAAAATCTAGTATGAATACTTTTTAACTAAAAATCTTCCGGGAGAAAAATTAAGGATAACTCAAAACAAATAACGAACGCAAATCTTCTTTTAAAGGCTCGACAGGCAAGCGACCGTGTTCTCGATTTGTTTGTAGAATAAAAACTGTTTCAATTTGTCGAAAAGAACAGAAAAGCTCCTCACAAAGAGAAACTGTTGTCATGTTTTTTTCTTTCTTTTATTTTATTTTTTGCTTATTTAATGAACAATATTGTTTTTGGTTAAGTGAAGCGTGATACTAAAAATAACATTGAAATGTGGGCAACCAACAAAACCAACTCAACCTTTTAGTTGATTTTCGATTCACATAAGAATTCCGGCCAAACAATTTCACCGGCCGGCCGGGTATGATTAAGTTTGGGAGCTCTTCTGATGATGTTGTCTTGAGTTTTGAATTGATTATTGATTTTCTAAGACTTAGAACAAAAAGTCCTTTTCTGTAGGTCTCTTGGAAAGAAATAAAAAAAAATCAATGTTTACATTATTCGCGGATACAAACAATCAATTTTTGGGAGGAGATTGCAAAGACTGAAATATTTTCATGTTCATGTATAGCTGATACGGCTATTAAACACGTTTAATCTTTTTGGGTATCCTATAATCATGACTGTAATTGGAGGAATTTTTATAGCAGGTTGGCAGTGGTATGATAGCAACATTTATATATATATATATATATATGTATAAAAAAAACAATAACAAGAACTAGTTTTCTTTGCCCTTGGAATCAAATGCTAAAAGGATAAATATATTTTGAATAAAATTTGTGACGTAAAGTCAAGTGGTTGAATCCAGGTGTTATACTTTATTTGCTTACAGATGGATTGGATACGGAGATAACATAAAATATATTTCTACCTTTAAGCTAATTTACTCTAAGCAAACGAAAATATTTTTAGTCATTATCCTGCATTATATGCATATATCAGCGACTGCCTGATATGACATCTTACAAGCAGCAGGGTCTGTTACTATCACCTTTTAGTCTATAACCATATTATTAAGACAAATCTAGCCGCAGTTTTTACGCTCATCTATGGTAATAGCTATTTTTTCTAACATCTTACATAACAAATAAATTGTCAGCAGATTTTTTCAGCTCAAAATTATATCCCTACCACGACAATGCATTAGGTCTGGACATTTGGGTTTACTTATCTGTGTTTATATACTGTTATCTAGAATAGTCTTTTTCAGTACTGTCACAAAGAAATTAAGAAATAGAAATGATGCAAAGGTGTATGCACAATACAATACAATATGATACAAATATTAACAAGGTATGGTCAAATTATTTGTCAATTGTTTGCTTGCTCCATTTGGGCACAAATATCATTAATATCTTCGTCTCAATTTCAATCGTCCTTATCAAAGTGAAAAAAATTTTCTATTTGGAAATTTCTTTGCTTTCCTACTATCACAATAATTACTTTTTCCCAGGGACCGTAATCATTACGATCAAAATAGTAAAAATTACGATTTAATCATCATCATCCAAATTTTACTTTTTCAATCACCAGTAAAAATTAAAATTTGAGTTTTAGCTTTGAAATCATTAATAATCATTACATCTGAGTTTTACGCCATTCCCGCAAGAATAAAAGTCACAGATAAGTTTTTCGTTTTAAAATCATCAAAAATCGTCAGATTTGAGTTTTATTTTTTTCGCTCAAAAATAAAACTCAGATCTGATTTTTAAAATTTGGAATCAGTAATAATCATTATCGTTTGAGTTTTATTTTTTCAATCAAAAATAAAATTCAAAACAGTATTCCAGGTCCGCATTGAGTTGAATATTATTACTAACTTTGGTTTTCGGTACTTCTTGGGTAGTAGAATACACTGATAATTTTCATAATTTTTCATCATTTTAATGATGTTATAAGCCTTTTTTTAAGATTTATGCATGTAAGAACGCTTCTCATCACAATTGTGGGAGACCGTAACAATGTGAAGAGTTGGAATTTTTTTTACAGAACTCTGAATATGACTTTAGGCATCTAGTTTGAATATGCGCAAAATCGGATGAGGCGAACCTCCTTTTCCATATTTAAGGAGGCTTAGAAATTTTAAAATATGTATATGTGAAGGAATTTTTTTCATAATTTTCAAGAAATCATATCTCGAGAACGGAGTAAGCGATTTCTGATTCAAATGCCAAGTGAATCTTAATACTTTAATAGCAGCACCGAACGATATGATTTCTTGAAAATGATGCTTTATCGTTAAATCACGAAATCTCTAATCCTCTAGAGAGAATATGGGTGGGTGAGCTATTTTGGTATTCCCTACAAACTGTGAAAGTCTCATCCAAATCGGAGATGGTCGGGTTTCGTGTGGAATGACTAATAAAAATATAATAAGATATCAATCATGGAAGCCCAAGTCGGTAAAATTCTAGTTTTATTAAAGTATGTACGAACATATATACATATGTTAAAAGCTACTAGATGGAAACCAATGAAATTGAATGCTTTATCTGTTAGGGGTCTGTTCCAACTCATCTCTTCGTTTTCGCCCTCGTCTTTTTATTAAAATTGTAGCTATTATAAACTATAACTAATGATAATTATTTTGTTTTGCTCGATATTTATCATGAGCAACAAAACAAAGCAAGCCCTTATCTAAGTATTGATTAACTCTGGAGACAAAAGGAAGAATTAACTTGTATACTTGTGCAGAGCTTTCTAGGTGTGACATCGCTAGCTAGTATAAAAAGGCGAAGCTGAAAACATAGATTAGGATAGGGCCCTAACAAATTAAGGAACTATCGCGGTTTTGGTATAATAGAATTAAGTTAATTGAATTATAGTCAGATATAATTAGTTTTATAATCTAAATACGACATTACAATTGGAAAAATCTTTGTCCCTAGAACTAATAAAATATTGAAATCTTTTAATGTTTCTTGAAGTGATACCCTTTACATACCTTTTTTAAGGATAGCATCCTAGAAACAATGCCTTTCAATTGTTTTTTTTCCAGAACCTTGTTCTCCTTCCCTATACCAAAAGGCGAAGCCTTGGATCTAGAAACAGGACAGAAATCATAGTATATACTAGGTACGCACTTCCGTCGCATCGCCGTAACCAGAATTTAAATGTCCTAGATAGCATATAGAGCAAAGTAAAATTGTGGACAACGGACTACACAAGCGAACACTTTTGATACTCTAGGTGAAATCCCAAAGGGTATACTAAGGTTGTCATTCCGTTTTAGAGTAAACCAGATTGGACACGAACGCACAATGTTAAAGGTTATTTTGATTTTTACATGTCTCTCTGATTGTTTGTCTGTATGTCCGTCTGTCTGTCTGTCGGTCTGTCTGTCTGTCTGTCTGTCTGTCTGTTCATCTTCACGATAACTCGAGAGCGCGGTCATTTAGATAGCTGAAATTTCGTGTACGGCTTTTATGGAATTTATAGATTTAAGTTCGGACCAATCGGGCGACTCCTGCTGAAAAAGCGTAGACGTAGTGGCCTGAAATTTTTTACACGGCGTTTTCATAAAAATAGTTTATACACTTTGAAAAATATACTACACCGGGCAACCCTTTCTTGGTGTGTCCATACAAAAATTTAGGTTTTCACGTGTAGGATCAGTCCTAGACGTTTCTATTGTACGGAAAACTTCTTCAGAATTTGAAATCCTACGAAATTGGTTATGATGATTTTCACTACCCGACAAATCATTCTAGAAATAAAAATCCACTTTAACAATCAAACTTGCACAGAAAGGTGACCATAAGAAATTACACACGGGGGCATTCATCTAGGGTATCTTAAAAATTGGTCTTATAGCAATTCTAACTTTTTCCATGTATTTTTTTTTTTTTATCTAATGATTAAAAAAACAATAAGATAATAGAAAAGGAAGGCTGGAAAAAACTAATATGAAAAAATTCCTTCACATATACAGATTTTAAAATTTCTAACCCCCTCAAATATGGAAAAGCAGGTTCCCCTCATCCGATTTTGCGCATATTCAAACTAGATGCCTAAAGTCATATTCAGAGTTCTGTAAAAAAATTCCAACTCTTCACATTGCTACGGTCTCCCACAATTGTGATGAGAAGCGTTCTTACATGCATAAATCTTAAAAAAAAAGCTTATAACATCATTAAAATGATGAAAAATTATGAAAATTATCAGTGTATTCTACTACCCAAGAAGTACCGAAAACCAAAGTTAGTAATAATATTCAACGCAATTTGGACCTGGAATACTGTTTTGAGTTTTATTTTTGATTGAAAAAATAAAACTTCACCAATAATGATTATTACTGATTCCAAATTTAAAAAATCAGATCTGAGTTTTATTTTTGAGCGAAAAAAATAAAACTCAAGTCTGATGATTATTGATGATTTTAAAACGAAAAACTTATCTGTGAGTTTTATTCTTGAGTGAATGGCGTAAAACTCAGATGTAATGATTATTAGTGATTTCAAAATTGAAACTCAAAAATAATTATTAGAAGTTGATTTTTTTTTATTAATTATATTTTCGAATTCTACCGCATAATGAAAGTAGATGCGAAATTATGTGCACATAATTCATCCCAACCGGTTTTTCATATCCCTTGTTAAATGATGATTTTAGAGAAGAAATGAAAAATAATCATTATTTTCGGTCCCTGCGTTTTTCCGAAGGGAAAAAAGTTTCTCTCGAATCAGTCATACCTTGTTATCTTTGTATGACGTTGTTGATTTTCGAAACTTCAAAACTTCGAAAGAATATTCGAATATCGAAGGACGAAATTTTGAAACTTCAACCGTCAAACGGAAGAAATTCGAAGCTTCGAAGCTACGATACTTTCCGTTGAGCTATTGAGCTAAAATTTGACAAACTTGCGTAGCAATACATTTTGGTATTTTTAAAATATAATATAAAATAAAGATGGTGGCTATAAAATGGCGGACGAACTATACCGTTTATGATCCGATTCAACTCAAAATCGCTATTTGGGCCTTCGTGATTTTTAATTTCGAATTTGTGGTCAAAATTAAGAAATGCGAAATTCGCCTCAATGTCGATGTCTGGGAATTTCAGGGTTAGCGATTGCCATTTTTTGGTCAAAATTTTGAAATTTAATATGGCAGACGCATTTATGGTCCAATTCAGTATCTTGAGGGTTTGGAGTTGCAGATTACGAATTTTTGGATAAAATTTCGAAATTTTTATCATTAACTTTACTTGTTAGTTAAGGTCGAATCTTGAAATCCAGTCGATTTGAAACTTAAAATATGATATGTATGTGCGTTCATTGTTCTAATGACAAGGCAATATTTTCAACAATACACATTTCTGAAAGTCTACAACAGAAAGGACAAGATAATAAAAAAAATCTTAAAAAAAAAAAATGTTTAATAAAATTTATTGTAGATGGCAGCTGATTCAAAGGTGCAAATTATTCGAAGCTTGGAGTCGAATCGTGGAGATTAATGCATTTACGTATTTTTATATAAAAAAAAACCTTTTCTGTTATTTTATTTAATATAATTCGCTTTAAATATCTTTATGAGACAAATAAATAAAAATTCTTATCTTTATTAATCCTTTTTCTGATATTTTTTTTAATTATCCCCGAGGCTTGGGCCCGCTGTCCACATAGGTACCCATGATAATTCTAAAAGCTTTTTTTTTTTATTAATTTCTCATGACGCGGTATTGAAAAAACGTACTTGAGAATTTGCAAAAAAAGTTTTTATACAGAACGATTGCATGGAAAGAATGTAACCTGATATGCCTGCTGTTGTAGTCTTAAAATATTTTTTTAAGGCGGCAAGAATAATTGTATGTATGTACATGCAACTGGACTGGAGAAGTTAAAGCAATGTACATATCCGTACCACAGAGCAAAAGGATATTAAGTCACAAAATGTAAATTTTACAGGAGAGCGTAAAATACAATAATTGTATTGCACAGGGTACAAAACAAGTAGAAATAATTATTATTTATACTTGTTTTGTAGGCTGCACAAATTAGAAATTTAAACTTGATTGAATAATAGTATGAATAAATTATAATGGTCGGTTTTTGCAATTAACAAGATTTTTGAAAACTAAATTTTTTTACAGAAAAATGGACTTAATATTTTTTTTTGCTTTCAGTAAAATTTCATGACTGAGACTTACATAATATTTAAATTTTGCACTTTATAATTATGGTAGAGTATGGGCTTTGAGTTTTTATGCTGGAAAAATATTTCTTTGCACAAATAAAAAAATGATTAGTAAAACCATAAGTACCGGAATGTATTTTAAAAAATAAAGAAAAAATACAAATTGCTGTAAAGTAACTGATCTTTTATTCTTAAGAAATTAACAAAAATGTTTTTCAAGTAGTATTCCCTTTATTATAATAGTTACATAATAAACAAAGCCGGCTAAAAATGAAAAGCTTCAAAAAAGTAATAGGTATTTACCCTAATTGTCATTATTTTCATTCATAATTGATTCCTCATGCACAAGGTTCTGAAAAAATTGTGGAATCTTACTGGAACCCACTTTAAGAGTTTTTGAAGATCTTTGAATTTTTTTGTACTTATCGGATATAAAGTATCTCGTAAGGGAACTACCGATTCTTCTGCAGATTGGAGATTTCTACATCTTCTATTAAAATTTACACTTTGGAAATCTTGATCAAAATTTGTTTTAAAGTAGAGAACTTCAGGTGTTTCTTTCTAACCTGCATAAATACGATTTTCGAAATTAACAATTTTTCGTTATTCTCTATTAATTGTACATTTTATTGAAGTCTGTCAACTGTAACCAATCCCATGGGGTAATAATTTCAAAATTGGGACATTTTTTAGCCTCTCGTTCTATAACTGAGTGTATACTATCCACCTCCATGTGTGTGTGTCCACGCAGAAGAAATTTGTGACTGATCTATTTGATGTGAGGATTCAATGCAACCAGATAAAAATAGCACATGATCATCTGTAAATTGCGGTTTTGTGAGGGGCAATTGTCGGTCCAAATAACCACAGACCTTGTGCTTCGCGTTAAAGAATGTATGTATCGGACCAAGCATGAGGACATGTCGTTCCCACCCCGGCCAGCAACTGACTCATCGCACATTAGACAGTTTGCCTTGCCTTCTGTTGCATCGTAAATAGTATAGTTAAAACACCAAAGTTTTAAACTATAAAAACTTTGGGAATTTGCTAGCTTTGGGTCAGGAAGACATTTTTGAAGATCTATCATTAAAACTTTTTGTCCAGGATTATTTGAGAACATCTCTTTGTCCATTTTTTTAAGATGTTATATTTTATCTGCCTCCAATAAATGAGAGTTGTATCGTGCCTGTAAAGTTTCTCGCTCAGCATCAGAATTTGATTGTCTTAGATTAATCAAAAACTCGTCACATAGATCCCAAGTGTCTTTTGAAGGAACGGCGAAGGATAAATTAAATTTTGAATTAAAAATTTGGCTATAAAGTCATTCCTTGAGAAACATTGTCAAAAGGAATATTTTCCAACGTACATTCCTCTTTATACATCCGGTACATTGTAGAAATATTGAAATGGCTTCCTAAATATTTTTTTGCTGTTCTTCTGCGGGTATAATGTGATTCTTCACATGGAAAAGCCATGATATATTCACGGATCCTATTCTTTACGTCATTGCTCATTTTATTAATTGACGGCTGCTTTCCTTTTTTGTCGCATTCGACAACTTCACCGAACTGACGTTTTTGCAGGGCATATCTAACAAATGTTTGAGAAATATCCAGCGTACTCAAAAAGAACTTTCTGCAGACCTGAAATTTTGTTCCTTCTATAGTAAAAAAATACTTCAAGCTATATTGGCGTTTCCCAGCTCGACTACTTATTCGTTCTCTTTTTCTTTGGACAGATACTTCTTCAAAACAAGAACATAAAAACTGTATTTTTTGTTTGTCTCCTGATTCCAAAATTCTCTGTGAATCTGTGTTCTGTGAGGACCTAAGATCTTTTCGTTGCATTTCAAGCGGCAGTTTCTACAAAGTTCTCGTATTTTTTTCTCTTTCAAAGTTTTTGAAACATCGAGGTATGAAAGCTTGGACGAGCGTCTTTGATTTTTTTATGGGCTATATCAACTTTTGGAGCAATCCAAGGATAAGTTCAACAGAATTAATAAATACTAAAACAAACTGTAAAAATATGTTTTCAAGTTTACGATGGTTGAACCAATAAATCTATTTGAAAATCAATAAATTTTTGGCTTGAAAATTCAATAGTGTGTATTTGAAATTTCCCAACTTAATTTAAAAATATCATATACAATATTAATGTACCGTAATGAAATCTGTATAATGTGTTTGATTCAAAGTTTGTAACGCTGAGAAATAATTAGGTTTCGATTTTCCATTTGTCCATACTATAACTCTAGAGGGGATAGTCGTGTTCAAGTTGGGATATAAGCTTTAAAAAAAAACAAAATTGTGTTCGTAAATGGCCCACCATATTCGAGTTTAATAAAAATTAACATAGCTTGTTGTATGTATGAAAAGTTTTAAGTCGATAGAATATGTGGAAGTGGATAAAATAAGAATCGAAAAACGATAAAATTAGTCTGTGTTGTATACAATTTTAAACATTTTTTTTTCATCCAAAATGTGTAAGTATGCCAAATTTTAGCTAATAGCTCCACGAGAAGAGAGTGAAATTAGCGTTAAACGTTTTGTACAACGTTGGGTTACAAAACTTAAATATAATTAACTTAATAATGTGGTTTAACATTTTTATGTTATTAAATTTACATATATTCTATATTTATTAAAATTTGAAAATTTAGTTTCCGAGTGAAGTGTAAACTTGGTAAAGAGAAGAATAAAGCCACAGAATTAATGACTTTCAGCCAGTGACATAATTTTCACTCACTCTTTATTCATTTATTGTGTGTTCGCTCTGACCGCGGGTAGAACACTTTCTGAAGACTGAAGGAAGTTGGACAAGTACAGGTCCCCACACGAAGTTTACAGAAATTAGAATATTCAACTCCTGTGTGAACTTAATTCTACTTTACGCAAGCAAAACATAGTTTGGCAAGAAAACCAATATGAATAGAATATACGTTTTCCTAAACAAATTCCTACGGTTTATATGCAGAATATTCAGAGCTGTGGTTAATTACGCACCAAGAGCCAATAGTAACCCAGAGAAAGTGAAGAAAATGGAAATGGATAGATAAAAAATTTAGATGACCTACACAAACAATCACCCGACAGGCATTACGAGTGGAACCCACAAGGAAAGGGAGTGCGAAGACTCAATTTAATCGAGAGGCTACCTCAATTCGAATTAGAAAAGATATTATAATTGGTCTAAGACCAATTTTGGCGATATGTTAGATGAATCTCCGTAAATATACATATGTAGCTACCTCTTTATTTTGAAAATGTGCAAGTTTGTCACATTTTTTCTTGAAAGTTTCGTAAGACAGTAAAAACGGTTACAACCAATCTCATAAGTTTTTTCATTTCGAAGCACTCTTCAGAACATTAAAAAGTCAGGAAATGACCGTTTTCACAATTATATGTGCAAAATCTGCAAATATGAAAATGTTTGCATAGTAACCCTACGAAGAAGCTGCTGGATTTGGCTGCTTTTTCGAACCTCAATCTAATTCTCAAGCAAGGTCGAAATATAAATTGAAAATCAACCACCTACGAGAGTTACCCGATTTTAACCCCCTACGAATTTGAACTTACATTTTACAAAATTTCACTTTAGATGTTGACTTCAACAATAACTTATTTATTATGTTGCCTATTCGAAGAAAAATCGTTATTTGTAATGGGTTTAAAGTGCAGGGGACTATTTCCACTGTCCCGTTTTTTGTTACTGATTTATGCCAAAGATACATGTTGTCCGTTCTGCGCATCAAAGCTGTAATTTGAATGAATATTGTCTTTGGTAATATACATGAGTAAAAAAGTTGGTTCAAAAAGCTGGTTTTAGATCGACACAGAGTTTAACTACATTATACTACTGTTATTCCACTAACTGCCTATTTTGAATTACTGTACTCCTCCTTTAAATCTTAAAAAGAGTTGGATTTCGATATAAATCGATTGAAAATAGGGGATAATAGGTTTCTCCACTAAAAAACATGACTCTAACAAATTGGGCGTTTACAACATCATTCGCGACGCACCTTTATTTATTTGCCAATAAATGTAACTACATACAATGGTCTCATCAAATTGGGAACTAATTATTATCAAAAACCAATTATTATCCATTTACTAACCCAACAAGCAAATTAAGGGACGAAAGGAAAAGGACTTCATCAAGGCAGGACTTAAACCAATTATATTTAAATCGCCGTCGAATAGATGTTTTTGTATTTCCCTATGTGGGTAATAAATAGGAGCAATTTCAAAAGTAAATATTTTGTAATGGATGGAAGACATTTTGCCCATTAGGACAAGGAATTAAGATTTTCGAATATCTTATTATATACGTGCTGGAGTCGAAGATAGAGATAATAATTTTCGATAATAGATTATGAAATGAACTAGATGAGATCTTCGGGACTCTTACAATTATAAACTTTAGTAAATCTGGCAGACTTGCTTAGATGATATGATCATATCTACACATTGGACATAGACAGCGATCTGGTGATTTTGTTAAGTTCAGTGATGATGATAATCTAGATACTTAATATGATTTTTTTTTCATATCCATAAGAAGAAAAAAAATTTCCGAAAAATTAGACTATCAACCGCATATAGGCTTAAATGCAGTTGCAACGGCCGACGACTATTGCAATAATAGGAACAATTTTCTCTAGAAACGTTCCGTAGATCGTGTATTACACAGTGGCCGCTCTATTTGTCGCAATTGTGTTTAAGCTTTATGTTATGCATTTTTTTCCGGAGGTTTTCATTTCGACTTTTACAACAAATACCTACTGCAAGTAGTATAACACCCAAGATAAATTAGGCGATGTCTGCTATACCACAAATGAATAAATGAAATTATAATTAATGCCATTGCTTTATTCTGTAAGATGCAAAAAGCTAGCTAGAGTACTATGCTCATACACAGCGAACAGGCCTTCCAAGTTTATTATTTACTTTAAGGTTTCGATCAACACGCACAATATTTCGGTAAATAATTTTGCAATTTTCAGTTCGTGCCAACTTTCTTATCAACTGTTGCTATGTATTCCGTCAGTAAGATATCAATGTTTATTTACATTTTTTGTTGTTTTATTTATAGAATCCATGACCTAGGGTAAAATTCTTTTATATATTCTCCTATAACCACCTGTTCGAAAGAAGCAAACATGGTTGGCTGTGTTAAATAAAATCACAAAAGTTTTGGGAGCTGACTATAATTGTATTCTGTAAATGTGAGCGAGTGACTGCATTTTCAACGCGGGTTTCATAAGTAGACGCATATATTTTAATGAATAGTAATGGGACATCAGTTTGAGTACAAAATTTTTCAAGAAGAGCCTACGCATCTGCCATTAGAAGATTTTACGTTTTTTTTACTTGTCTCAAAAAAAAGAAATACTTTCTTTTAAGACTCCGAAAATACCCAAACTAAGCCAGTGCTGTTTGCTACAGGTTTTTCAATTTATTTTCTTACCTATGTTTACTGCCTGAAGGCTACATGGATACAAAAAAAAAATAATTTAATTCCAAATTTTTGTTTCGTTTTCCTGATATTCTGAATTTTAGACCCATTTCCATAAATCAATGTACTAGCAATGTGCTTTGACATGATATATGATTTTTACTCAAATTTATTACCCCTATCACCCCCAAAATATATGTGCACTTCCTAGTGAAATACCTTTTAGGACCATCATAGAAATTCGAAATTTTTCTAAGAATGTATGTCTAAAAATCTCAAATTATGCAGTGCCAAATATGCGGATACAATACTAACTGTATCTATTTATGTCCGCGGAGGAACAGAGTAAGAATATAAAACAATGATTCAAGAAAACAAGATTTTTTTTAAATAATGCATTTGCAATGCTTTTAATGTCTACTTTTTCATTAATTATTTATTGGCCGAAGGTTGAAAGATGACTAAAAATGTATGTCAAAATGTAGGTAACGATTATAGCGCTATCTAGTTATCATAACAGATTTAAATGAAACGAACAAAGGACAAATTGTTCTTTTTAAGCGACACAACAAGATTGCGTAAAAATGTCCAGACTTTCTTGTGGTAGAGATAATTTTTTTTTAATATTTTGCAGAAAACTGCACTTTTTTTAAAATGTTCGTCCTTTAAATTTAACCTCACAGATGACATCTGAAAGAAGTGAAGCTATTTGTCAAAAAAAAAATTTCCACATTAGTGAACACTGCGACGGCTTAGACACTGAGAATATTATAATCCGACCGAAATTTCAGAAATCACCTTAACGATTTTTACTGTAAATAGGATAAAAATTTGCTTTATGAACCGTACAAATCATCACTATTATGTAGCAAATGAAGCAAATGAGCAGTAAAACTTTGTCTTCAGCTCATATTTTACGTTTCGTGAAAGAAATGAGTATGGATGACAGAAAGATAATAGTTTAAGTTCTACCTCGAAAAGATAATCTCGGAGCTTATACAGGGTGGACTAAACATGGTGATGAGTTGGTGTAAAAAAAAGTTGATGCAAACAAATATCTACATGCAACTAGGACCCTTTCAAATATTCGAGGACCTGATCCCTGAATGAGCTCCTGGAAGTAGATTCCCTAATCTCCCTGGAGAGAGAATACCAGATGATCGCACCTTTACCAAAGATAACCTAATAATAATTATTAGGCTATCTTTGCCTTTACTATGTTTCCATGCTGAGTTCAATCCGAATCGAATTCGAATTAGGCCTCATGGAATCGAGAATTAAGTTGTGTTTCGTTCAATCCATGTTAACTCCACGAAACCAGTCGAGTTGAGTTGGGTTTTGTGTAAGTATTAGTTAGAATAGCGCGGACGGGTGTTTTATCCGCCCACTTTATACGAAATATTTCATCTGTCAACTAAACTCAAGCTATTCATGGAAACAGCATCGTGTTAACTCAGCCAGCAAACCTTAACGCTAACTCAACCCTAACTTAACTCTGGCTCATGGAAACTTGAGAAAAAACATTTCTTCCACCAAACTGAGTCCGCATTCCGCGAAGAATGATCCTTGGATCTATCCTTTGGACTTCATTCGAAACTTTCGCCAATGTAAGGAGGATCCCACCAAGTCTAGCAAGAAAAATAAAACAGGGTTCTGAACGCAAGGAACTTTGATAGTGAGCAAGAAAAAAAAATCCTCAACTAGATCTAAGCATCGACTTACTCGACTTATAAACGTATCTAATGAAAGCGTTAAACGTACGAGACAATTTCGAAAGTGCACAGGCAGGAAGGGGATAGACAGCAACATCTGCATAAAGAAAATGAGGCAGGATCAATGCTATAACCAGATTAGATCGAATCGCTTCGGGAAGAAAGGCCGACAGACGGTTAACGTGGGAGCCCCAGGTGAGTTTCTGATCCATCAAAAATCCAAGCGCCTTCACTGGATACGTGGATTAATAAATATTTTGTTTATATGCTTTCTCAGTTTGGTTTAAACATTACAAAAATGGATTATTGAGCGTTAATGGATATAATTTTAATTGCACTAGTTAGTTTGATAAGTCACAATCGAGATGTTAATCGCTTTTGTGAGGTAGTCGCTAAAATTTTTTTAAGTTTGGTTCTAGATTTTGGAAAAGAATATCTAAGTTGTAAAAGAAACGTCATTTTACTTTTTCTCAATGCTCGGAAGCTACGTACAAGTTAAACTTCTAATCACAGAACATCTGCTAAAAACTTTCTCGTTAGCACTGAGCAGAGTCAATATCAATGAATAACATGTTTAGAACAGCAAGCAATCAAAGGCTGTGTTTCATTGAAAGTTATAGCGGATTCATGATCATGCCCTTTACACTTAGCGATCCCATTACTGTTTTCCGGTGCAACGCTGCGAAGATTTTGTGAACAATAACAATAATCGCATTCACACCAGATAATATGTGTAACGTAAACAGGGCAGCCTTTCACTGAATGTTCACGAAAGTTCCTAGGACTGAACTAACTAGCATTAACATAAAGACACAGCTGATTCACTTTTGACCAGTTCGACATAGAGTGAAATGACACTTCACATTATTTACAGTCTCGCTAGCATCCTCAGAACATACTAAACGAAGGGATCAGGGATACAACCTTGATTGAAGTCACTGCTGATCTCCCATAGGAACCATCTGCGCATTAGAGCACACCACCTAACATTGTTTTGATTAGTAATTAAATTTTCACGTCTTATTACGTGCATTACCGGCACAAACCGTCCGCATACTGCGGACTATCCAAAAGTGCCTTTGAACCATGGTATAAAGAGTAAGAAGGTATGTTCCATCTCAGTATGAGAGAAACATTTCTTTTTTCATTGCGTCATCAGTTGAAAAATTTTTCACAGATGTGAAGAAATCGTAAGCGAATAAATCGAATTGAGTTTTTAAGTGCATATTTAATAGAAGTTAAGTAAAGGAAATCTTTTGAAATGGTTAATTCTGCAGTAAAAGATTGTAAAATATGAAAAAAAAATAAAAATTTCCTTGGAAATTTTTCAACTAGTGACGTTGTGCTCAGATGGAACATACCTGATAGTCCATATACCATGCCTTTGAACTACACCTTAAGTTCAACCTACCCACCGATGTAGCCTAGCACCGCTCACAGTATGTACTACTTTGCCTCACGCTCGACATCTAGAACGTGCCAAAACCTCAAGACTCTGTTACACACGAGATGTTTATGTTTATGTTTATGTTTATGCTAGTAACCTACATCGAACAAGACTAATTACATCAAGACAACTAGCGTGTGCTGAGATTTCAAGACTCAGATACACATGTTCAGCTGTAACCGTACAAAGACTCCCAACGTCAAAACAACTGGTGGTCCCTGCGTTCAATATAACCTGGGCAACCCAAAGACATTCCTGGGTAAAGAATCCAGATTACTAATAGCCCAGAAATAACCAGATACTAATAGCAATTTCCTTTTCTTATCGGGAACTGTACCATGTTGTTCCAGAAGTGAGAAATCGCAAATTGAATTTGTTTCATCACATAATTCGAGTTGAGAGATGTAGAACCACCTAAGATCATATATGCAAGATAGGTAACCGCCGATTAAAGATTTGTCTAGCCTGCACAAGGTTTTCCACCCTGTTCAATGTCGGAGTATTATTGTCAGTCGTCACATCGATATGTTGAAAGTTAAAAAAACCTGGTCGGAAGCAACGTCATAATTCATAAATTGTAATTCCTGTCTACCATAAACTGCGATGGAAATTGAGAATTCATGCCAAAATACGAAAACGAATGGAATGCCGACATGGGGAATTCCATTTTACAACACATGTTGAAAATATTCATGGAATACAGCAACGAAATTCTAATAAAATATGACCTCATTACAAGTAATTACTGTGATTCCATTAATTACTAATAGAAAATTAATTAAACATTCACTAACTTACCAGTATTTGAATTGAGGTCGGCAAAATCCATCTCCATGTCAACATCAAATGCGAAATTTCGTGACATGTAGTCTTCCTTGGAGCAGCTTATTTCCACTTCCAGTTCCAATTCTATTGCACAAATTATTATTCAACTTTTATCACAAAATTTTATTGAATTACACACAAAGCTTGAATATATGTGCTAATTAGTTTTTAATTTACACTTTTTTCACTAGGAATAAAAGTAATTTGCGCGTTACTTCCTTTCAGACAAAGTTTTTGTGAAAATCCGTGTCAACACAAATATTAAACTCCCCACAAACTCGTAGTCACAACACAACATACAACACCACGACGAAGAGACGACGCATTCACGTCTTGTTCTTTGGCATTAGCTTCGCTCCGCCGCAACAGTTCTTTCTTCAACTTCCTGCAATTCCAAAACAAAACCAAATTATTTCTCCTCCCTCGTGTCACCGTACCAGCAGCACCCATTGAAACACATCAAATTCTTAAAAACACATAGTCAAGTTTTAAACACAATATTATGGCAGAGTAATGCGTTAAATGCGCTGTCGCAGTTTTACTGAATTTTGCAATAAGAATAGACCGACCGCTACCCCACTTCCGTTTCTGTATAAACCAATGAACTTTTCGCGCGCGTTTGTTTTGAAAAATCAGCTGTTTAAAAAGAACGTCAAATAAGAGAGAATTAACTTGGAAGTATTGCCAGATAAAAGAAGTGTGCTACTGCTAATACGATATTTGCTTTGCTTTCTCGCCCATGGGGGGCCGTTTCCACGGCAGAGTCCCACTACTATTGGCGCTAGCGTCAATCAATACATCAACCAATTTTCCACACTTCGTGTCCTCTGTTAGCCAAATTTTATAATTATCTATCAAATAACGAAATGAATAATGAATAATTATCTCAAATAATTTGCACCAAATAACAAAATAATAATTTTTAAACTCAAAATAAAAATACACATTGGCAGCAGGGTTGATGTCTTGACACTAGCTCGACACCAATAGTTGTTGGACTCTCCCGTTGGAACGCCCCCCATGGGCGAAAAAGCAATTTGGGGGGACTTAAGCCAATCCTCAATCCTTTCTACCACTCATTTCCGTTGCAAATTTCAAAATTAGGGGGGGGGCATTCCTGTCTCTCAAAAATCTTTGGTTTGGCGGTTGTAAAAAAAAAATGTTTTTCTGCTAGATGTCATTCTAGCTAGAAGAACTAGTACATTATTGATAGAAAGAAAATCGTTTGAATGGCCTGTGGAAAACAAAAAACTTATGAATTCTGAAAGTGCCTGTAACTTTTATAAAATGGTTAAAATGGTTACCATCAAAGATGATTTTATCAATTATGGTTGATTCCACAAATGTAAGGCCCAAATTGAGATATGTTTATAATTTCAGGAACTTCGTCACACACACAAGTTTATCGACACCTCTGGTGGAAAAACAAATAAACTCTTAATCCTTAGAAGAACAGAGTTCTTCTCAGGCTATTACCCGTTGATGTATTACCTAAACAAGATGGGCTTAGCTGGGACTTCATCTTGCCGCTTGTCAGGATTCTCATGAAACCTCGGAGCACCTGCTCCGCATCTGCAAAGCATTGGCCAGGCGGAAATTAATCCACATCGAACATGCTTTTTGTCCATCAAACTAAGTGTGGAACCTCAATCCCAGAATGGTTCTAGACTTTATTAACAGTCTGAACCTAGAAAGGGAGTAAATTTAAAGGGTATTCACAACGCAGTGATTGCGAGGCTAACGCATACACATCCCTTCATAAATCTAATCTAATCCTTCTTCTGCTGTAGAGCCATTTCAACTTGTTTTGGACAGAAAAATTTCAGAAATATACCTTGGGCCAGAATAGCTGATGAAAGGTAGCTTGATTTGATGTAACTTACCATGAAAGGCATTTATAATGACCGAAGAAACCTAGAGCAAAAACGTTACATTTACTGTTTATTATAAAGGACCAGGTTAAGGCATGGGTAAGAAAAGAGTATCTTTTTAAACTGGTTTAAAAAAATGCGTTCAGATGGACTTAACAGAAAAAGTTTAAGAATAGAATAGAGCTTCCTTCAACTGCTTCCTTTAATACAGCTTATGCTTAATAATGCGCCACAGCACCCTGATACTAATGACGGCCAAATGTTAATCACGTAGCACAACCTCTGGACAAGTTATCATCCAGTGGATCAATATTATTATTAAAGGAGTATCTGGAAGATGGAAATATTACTGAAATAAGTACGTACCAAAGTAACTTGAACGGAAATCGTGTTTTCTTTTACAGAAGCTTGGGGAAAAGTACCACCAAATTCGATGAAGGCCTCTTAGAAAATTTCCTTTCAATATTTCAAATGGAAGCTACTCAGATGACAACTATTGTAGAGAAAACTTACTTTACGAATTAATAAACGAGGAAGATCACATCACATCCAACTAAGGGGCATTCATGGGCAAGCGATTCCGTACAGTTTCGTTCAGGTAGATTACGTTGAAGCGGAAATTTGTCGAAGTCGCAAGACACGTCCTACATAAAACGCAATCAGTTACATTGTAGTAAAAAAAAAGATGATTTCACTAACAAGTTTTTTTCTCCATAAAAAAGAAGAACATCCTTTCGGAATAACCTCACGCTCAATGGGATTGCTAGACCAGATATTAGATTCTCAGAACAATAATAAAGAAAGAAGCAATAAAGTGGCAGCGTTTCTTGCCATTATGTCGAGTAGTGTTATTTCTACAAGCCATTGAGGTACCACCATAACGCGACCAAATAAAATCTTATCATCCGGTATATTCGTATTTAGAGGAGGCAATAGTAGATTAGTTAACGGAGATTACATACCGGAGGTACCACATCATCGAGATCATTAAATTCAGTCCCAATAATAGAGGCTCTATCAGTATCACAAGATATCATACGTTATCTGCGGAAAACTTGAAGTACGTTGATAAATCCTTTATACCCCATGCCGATAAGTAAGTAGTTTCACTGAGGATGCATTCTCAGTGGAGCGTAGGAGTTCAAATTTTGCTGACTGACTGGGAGTTCACAGCCCTTCAAAATCTAAGTTACCAAAACCGCGTGCTGTTGATAACCACGTACCAATGCTGTCTTTGATCTTCCGATAGTTTGCCACGTATCCTCTTCCTAATAGCAAAAACCGTATAAACTAAAAATGCACAATCGCGTTTACTGTTCAACAAGTCAACAAGCAAACTTTTACATATTGCAGACTTATCTTGCATTATATGAAATCAGCAACCAAAAAGCTACTCTATGCTATGCCAGCCATAACAAGACCAGAGACTTGGTCAAACGGTGAGGCGAGAAACAAAATCTTCTGGATTCTGGATTTATCTGTTGGAAATTTAAATGTTCGTCATTCCTGCAGCGACAAAGTACGGAAGAGTTTCGGGTGAAAGAGTAAGGACAGAGAAGACGAAATTATAAGAAATCAATAAGAAAACAACTACAATTTAAGCGGGAGCTACTATGCTACCTGCTAGCAGAACTGTGTGCACTGTACTTAGTTGAAAGGGCTAGTGAGTCGTGAGAAGTTTGTGACATTGAACGGGCATTGTGTTCCTGACTTTTTTTAATGTTGGGATTTGACCTGGTGACTACCTATACAATTTTTGATAGTAAATAATTTGCATTTGAGTAAGAATTATCCATCTTGTATATATTGAAAATTAACCTAACAAGCAAAAAGTAACCAATTTTATTGATCATGACATATTGGTCACCAGAGATAGCATCAGATGTGCAACATTTTACACAGTTTAGTTTATATTCGGTCTAATAACAACCAACAAACAAGCACTCAGCGAAAGCTCTATTACGCTTTGTCTTATTATTACAATTAATTTAAAATTTATAATATTCAATAAAAATATATTCAATAAATATCCATAAAATACAATCTTTCGAGAAATAATACGATTGTCTAAATTCATAAGCCCTAATAGGTTTTCACACATGCCTACAACGTAATCCAGGATCTTCCTGTAAATTTCCACTTTGATATCTCCATGTTGAGCTATGTTCTGCAAAATTATCTCTTCCTAGATTACCTTCTCCCAGGTCATCGCTATCAAACATCCATTCCTTATTATGTGTAATACGTGAGATATTCAGTAGTAGGAATTCTTTATCTTTTGCCTCTAGATATAGCATCTCTTTAAGTAGTTTAACCATTGCTTGTCTAGCGCGAGATTTCGACCTTAAATAGTAAACAACAACTGCCATAGTTAATAGGGCACCACCAATGACCGCAGGTCTAGCTATTGCAATAATTGTTCGCCATATCCAGTGATTGGATTTTAATTCTAGAACTCCTTCGATAAAAATTTGAAACATGAATTCGTGTCCCCGAAATGGACCACATTTCTGACTAACTGGAACTCTGCAATACAGAAACAAAATAAATAACAGTTGATCTTAGAAAATTTACAAATTAATCATCATACTGCGTCATAATGTATCCCATGGCTACGATAACTCCAAGTAGGGATAAAAATGTCATCACTAGATAGAGAGTTTGTGTTTGAGCAGATCTCCACATTTGACTGGGCGCCTTACACAAGTATATCAAAGTTAACTTTTTTATGTAAAATGTTAAGATCATTTTAATAACAACAACAACGGCAAGCATCGGTGAAAACATTAATCCAACCCAGAGTAGCGTTTGATTGAATACCAGACCGAGACTCTTTCTGGAAATATCGAATTCTGGTTTTCCTACCGCCGGCCAAAATTTCCTGTAAAATTTGTTTTGATTATTTGGAATATGAAAGTTATGAAAAAAAAACAGTTAAATAAAACTTACAAAATTACATGAACTTGCAGGAAGTGTAGGAACGACGAAGTCAACACTGAAATAAAGAAATCAACGAGAATAAGGCGATATATTTCTTGTCCAACTGAATTTTCCCAGCACTAGAAAAAAGAAAGCCTTGTCAGCATTGTTTGATGATGCTTAAAAGCAACTATTTTTACTTCGACATGCTCCTTAGTTAACCAAAAGACAATAAGGATACCTACTATAACACCTTCTAACACAAAATTTCGTAGTAAAGTGATGTGTAGATTCCTACATGGCGATCTATAATCCTCAACTCTGAAAATAATCATCTTTAGTCCACCACATTCTCCGTGCTTGTAATTTATTTCACCTTGCAATCCATGAGAAGAATATTTGAAAAATTAAAATTGTTATATTCACAGAAATTGGAAGGTACAGGGTTTCCCATGGTGATGATTCTCCGCCTTCACCAAAATTCTAAATTTAAGACCAGCCGTTAAATTAGTTGAAATTATTGTTTTTTTTAAATATATAAATAACCTGCAGAAGGATCCACATTGCTGTTCCCAACCCAGCTAACATAGAACCGACTAAAAGATGTGCAGTTAGCTGGGAGCATATTGTCCATAGGCGCCAAATTTTTGATACTTTCGGTCCAGAGTCGTGAATTTCATTGAGCACATGTTTCAGTTCATAATAAATGCTCGCTTGTTTAAGACGAGCTGCATTTACGTTCGATATACCGAAATCCCATGCACAAAATATTTTGTGAGCAAATAAACTGCGAACACCTCCAGATGTTTCAATAAAACTTGTTCGATATGAACGGGCCATACTGAAAAATTTTCAAATGAAATATCTTTTTTACCGGGAGGGAAGCTAACATGATTGATCGTATCGGGTGTATAAATTCTTGAGAATATGAGAAAACTGTAAAGGAAATGTGGAAGATACAAAATAAAAGTATTTTTCTAGTGTATATTTGAATTCGTGGTTGAATTTTTCATGAATATTTCTCGTTCAGGAGAAAAGATATCAAAAGGAAGAGCGAACTTTCCCAATTACCTGCCATAACGAAGAAAAAAAAACGAGCTACATTTGTTTTTTTTTTTGTTAATGGGAGGTTCACCCAATTGTTGCTATCATCACTTTTGAAAGTGAAGAAAATTGCCAAATGAGGGAAGAGGAAGGGGAGTAATGAAATGACTTATCTATCTCAATATGTAAAATATTCCTGTTAATCGGTATTCTGAGTAAACCAGTGTACTGCTAGGTAAACAAAATGATCAAAACATCAAGAGATTAAAATGATAATGCAGTTAAGAAAGCATGTATGGCCCACCCACTGACACATTTTCTAGGAAACTTTTAGTAGCTATCATGTGGCGACAAATTTAAAATGAGTTATCCGCTTGAATCAGGGCAAGAAAAAAAATTGTTGTTACAAATCTCTTAAGGAAAGATGTCATTGACATACTACTTGGCATTTGCATCCTATGATGTCTTGCAACTTTTCATTGGTTTAAGAGATTAGACTCCATACTAGAATTCCCGGTGGACAGATTGGGAAAGATTTTCACATAGCACTGAACTCCGAACTAGTATCCCCAATACATTGGAAGAGGCGCCAGTCCCATCAGAGCTTCACCTTGATTCTACATAGAAGCCATTCAACAGGGCCAGGATACTTAGAGGAGGACTGGAAAGTGAAGATTTGAACTAAAAAGGTTGTTTAACTAAGAAGGCCCGCACTTGTGCACTTCTGTGAAGTTTTATGCAAGCTACTTAAAGTATCTGGTCCATATCCAAATTTCCTGGCCATTTCAAAAGCGGATGAAAAAAGTTTGGTGCCCATAAAAGTCGATGTTATTTCAAAGCCTGGCAGCGCGAATAAATGGATTCGAAATTTTTGTACCAAATATAATATATTATATACATAAAGGGAGTTGTCTTATGATATCTTTTAATTCAGACAATACATATGTATAGCCGAATTACGAAAGACAGAAACGACATTTAATTCAGAGGTAATCAATATTAAATGCGGACCGAACAAAGAGTTGCTCACTTCAGGAGCTTCCAAAGTTGTTGGACGGGGTTATTAACTGGACCACCTTTGATTATATGCAGGGAAATATCTGCCAGTAGTAGGCTAGAAGCTCTATTGTGGTTTTGATAGTTATTTCTCAATCACGATACTTGTTTATGTGAAAGTTTTGCCGGTGATGCTTCTCTGCTTATCTCCACGTCCACATTTTCGTAATGAAAGTCTCTACTTCAGGGTAGTCCTAGACGAACACACTTCTTGGAAACACAAAAATACTCTAAATGAGGTAACTGGATAATGTGGAATGAACCTTGCAATGTTAAATGTTGATTGGAGACGAAGTACGGAAAAGTCCAAAAAATTGAGAGGCGATGTAGTGTTGAAGCGGCTAAGATTCTACTGAGTAGAGTTGGAATGTTTTGAAATTAATATTGTTGAACAATATTATCACTCGAACAGCTTAACACATATGAAAAGGAAGTAACCTTCTCCCCATGAACAAAGGTATAAATGAAAAATATAAAAAATCGCAGAAAACTTGATGAGAAGCTCTCTATGGCATATTTCCAATTTCATTTTCAGCTTTCGCGGTTCTACTTAATTGATTCTATATTCGTTGAAAATCCTATTCATATAAAGATTACATGACTTACCTGGTCGATATAACTACAAACGTAACAATATAAAGGCACATCATTGTCATAAAATAAGCTTGAGGAAGACTGTAATTTTGTGCAGTTCCTACAGCAAATGTTGTATTTGTGTAGGCTCCATAAAATAGAATAGACTGCTTTAGGTAACCCTAGATGAAAACAGTTTTTATCATTTTCTCCCTTGAAAAGTATATCATTTTTAAGAATTACCTCTGCAGTCAAAAAGTCTAAGATTCTTACACCTCCATCGACTCCGATGGAATACTTTTCGGTTTCATTAGCATATATAGCCATTTTTGGAAGATTATCGTAAATTATTTGCGGTAATGTTATAAAAAAGAATGTAAAAAAGAGTAACACTAAATTTAAAACAAAAAGCCATCGTAAAAACTTGAAATAAGCACCAACACTGCTTCCGAAGTGACCTTCGATCTCTTTCATAGACCCATACCATAGTTCAACGCTATTAGTTATGCTCCTTAAAATACTCGTCAGACAAGAGAAGAGCATTGTAATATGATCCTTTAACTGTTTGATTAAGCCTGAAGCATCTCTCGTCGATTGCTGTGTGACTGAAATTGAAAGTCTTCGCTTAACACATTTTTTGAAGGCTAGAGGATGTGGAAGAGCTCGTATCGTATCCCTAAAATAATTTAATTTCAAATTAAAAGCATCGTTTTTCAACCTAATAACGTAATGAATTCAAAATACATTCGGAGGTGTTCTCCTGTAGGACTGTTCTGCATTAAATATTCATGTTGTCCAATTTCGTTGGCCAGTTGGTCAACTTCATCATTTTGCGATGAATGTCGGCCGTCGACCACCACTAGAGAGAAAACGGCTTGTTTAAGCCATCGTGAGTTCAGGTAAGAATGAAATTATATACCTCTATGAGATGGAAGACCACGAAATACTCTTTCACGAATTGATTTCCTTCCCTTCCCAAGTCTAGAAACATTTTGAGACCATCTACGCATCTAAGGAAGATATGTACAAAGGTATTTTATTTTACACAAACGAAAAAAAAAAGATAAGTATTACCAAGTTACTCGGGGTCCCAACACGGCTCCTTTGTGGTGAATCTGGACTGGTAAAACGGAAATTTGTGTTAACATCTGTAAGGATACTTTGACTTCCAGTAGAATTTATATCACTGTGAGAAGAACTGGAAGGAGCCACTTCGATTCTGTCCATGTCGATATTGAAGACATTGTTGACATGACCATGGCGGTGCATTTTTGTACTTTTGTACCATTGAGTTATTTTAACACAAATATATTCAAATTGTTCAAATTAATAGAATAAAATTAAATAAAAACAAAGTGGTAACAGTAAACTGACTGCAGCCGTCAATCAAAATAAATAGGTAATTGCTTTCATTATGACATTTTGATTTTGGCCACCGGTTGTCAAATTGAGCTTGTTTATACCGTAGCTAATAGGGCATTTCTTTTCTAATTGCAAGTAAACTATTTTCGTTAAGAAATGCTGTCCATCTTTCAATTCATTCCCTTGTCATCTGAATAGACGGTAGAATACAGCAAGGCATTCTCATTATGAACCACGTTCCACCATTAGTGGCGAAATATCATGAAAATGTATTGGGAATACTCTTTGTCCTCTCTTTACCTTTCCCATAGAAATGAATAGGTACATTATTCATGAAATTACCTCCGAGACCATGTGTCGTGAACTTGAATATTGTTACGTGCAATAGAAAGAGAGAACTGGTGACATCTACTGGCAATGGAGAGTAAAGACTTCAGGTTCGGAGAATCGATGATTGAATCTTCGGGAAGGTTCAGGAATAGAATGAATAGAATAGTCAGGAAGCTTCTGGAATACAATACTCCAAATTATCTGGAGAGTTTCTAGGATATAAATATAACAGTTGTCACCGCCAGAAAGGGAGTTTTGTCTTAGACGTTGTTAACAAGCGAAAGTAATAAAGAAGCGAAAGTGTTGTAATTGGATTGCGATAATTGAAAGTACAGTATTAGCGATTATTAAAGTTGCGTTGATTAATTGAAGGATTGTGAATTTTATAAGATTAGAAGTGGAATAAAGAACTTGTATATTAAATACTTAATATTGTGTTTTAAATAACGAACCAAATGCCACGATCGCAATAATATTCTAAGTTCGTAAATAACGAAAGCAGATTCCGTATGCGTTGAGCTGTCAAAACCATTCGAAATGAATGTGCACGTGGTATTCTTGTAGTCCATATTCGTTATTTTCGTATGCAAACTTTTCGTTATAATATACATATATAAGAATAAGCCCTCTTGTATTCTGTGTACCGTGTTCTGAATAGAGTTCTCAAGATCAGCAACTATGTTGAATAGCTTTTCTGCCACTCGAAGTATGAATAATATATATAAATATATATATATAATTATTATTCATACCTCGCCGCCAACAAAACATTTGATTTCATTGCTGAGCTATCTTAAAATTTGTGCTGGCAAATTTTCTTAATAAGATTCCATTTGCAAAATGTCTCTGAATAGTATCTAGACAGGTTATTAGTTCCACAATTTTAACACTTATAATATTAGCAACTTGCCAAAAGATCAGATTTTATCAGAATTAGTTAATTTTATGCATCAATGTTTAATAAAACAAGAGAAAAAGTTATAATTATTCTAAGACCAATAATATTGTTACGTGCAATAGAAAGAGACAACTGGTGACATCTACTGGCAATAAACAACTTCAGGTTCGGAGAGTAAATGACTTCAGGTTCGGAGAATCGATTATGAAATCTACAGGAATAGAACAAATAGAATAGTCAAGAAGCTTTTGGAATAGAACACTCCAGTATAATCCGGAGTGTTTCTAGGGTATAAATATAACAGTTGTCATCGCCAGAAAAAGAGTCTTGTTTTAGACGTTGCAGTGTTAAGAAGCGAAAGTAATAAAGAAGCGAAAGAGTGTAATTAGATTGCGATAATTGAAAGTACAGTGTTAGCGATAATTAGAGTTGAGTTGATTAGATGAATGTTTGTGAACTTTATATGATTTAAGGGTAATAAAGAACTTATATATTAATTATTTAATATTGTGTTTTAAATAACGAACCAAAGGCCACGCTCGCAACAACTGGTATCAGAAGTGAAATAAATTCGCGAAATAAAGTGGTGGCAATTGACTAAAAATTAAAAGAGTGATTAATTTTGAGAAATTGTGTTAAATTGTGTAAGTTCTGGAAAATAATTTATATTCATCTATAAGAGAATTACTAAAATAATGGGGCGCAAAGTGGACGAGCTTCGAACGCAGGATTTGAAAGTGGAGTTAGGGAACCAGTCATTACAAACGACAGGCATAAAGAAAGTTCTAGTCGAGCGACTTAGACAATCTTTGATAGAGGAAGGAAAGAATCCTGAAACATTTGTTTTCGAAGAGAACTTGGAAGAAATCGAATTTGAAGAAGCGCCTGCGATGAACATGGAACAGCTTTTGAGTACTTTAATGAGTAAAATGGAAGCCCGTTTTGATGAGCAAAAGAATTCTCTCGAGGAACAGAAGAAATCTATGGACGAACAAAAGAATTCTCTAGAATTACGTTTAGATGAACAGAAGAAATCTATGGACGAACAAAAGAATTCTCTGGAATCACGTTTAGATGAACAGAAGAAATCTATGGACGAACAAAAGAATTCTCTCGACGAACAAAAGAATTCTCTGGAATCACGTTTAGATGAACAGAAGAAATCTATGGAAGCCCGTTTTGATGAACAAAAGATTGATTTTGAGGAACAAAAGAAATCTCTGGAAACCCGTTTGGACGAACAAAAGATCTCTTTGGAGAATTGTCTAGAAACTCGTTTGGAGGAACAGAAGACTTTCCTGAAAAACTCATTAGACGAACAAAATTTGAAAATTGAAGGAATCGAGCAGGAAGTGGCGGAAGCTCAACAAAAAGTCACCGAGCAGCTTGACAGTTTTAAATCAGATCTGGAAAGAATAAAGCATCGTCAGCCTCTAAGCGGAGCAACTGAAATATCCGGTGCAGGTAGAATGAAACCTCCCATATTTGATGGACAAAATTCGTGGCATATCTTCAAGAGACAATTCGAGGCAGCTTCAGAAGTAAATGGATGGAATGATGAAGACAAAGCTATAGCTCTGGTGTTAGCACTTCGAGGTCCTGCGTCAGAACTCTTACAAACTGTACCGATTGAAAATCAACGTAATTACTCTTCATTAGTACAGGCGATAGAATTACGTTACGGAGATGAGCACATGCAGCAAGTATATCGCCTACAGTTGCGCAATAGGATTCAAAAACATGGCGAATCACTACAACAACTGCAGGCAGATGTAGAAAGATTAGCGCATCTTTCATACTCCAGTGTGAATGCGGATTTTCTTAACGAAGTGGCGACGGAGGCATTTGTGAACGTTATTACAGATCAAAACTTACAACAATCATTAAGGCTAGCAGGAAGGAAATCAACAGCAGAAGCACTAGCCTATGCATTAGTGTATGAATCCGCCAGGCAAGCTTCGCGGGGTGCATTACGAATGAGAGACATTTCGGTGGACGAATGTACTTGTAATAGAATGGAGTCATCCCAGAGCTCACCTTTGCGTGGTATCCTTCGATGCTGGAATTGTAATAGAACAGGACACCTACAAAGAGACTGCAGAAAACGCCGACGAGTGGAATCTCTAGATGAAGAGAAGAAAGCGGAATTGCAAAGATATCGAGCTGAGCAGCAGACTTGCAATAGATTGCAATTATCACTGAGCACCCCTTCACGTAGTGTTCTTCGATGTTGGGATTGTAATAAATTAGGACACCTTCAAAGCGACTGCAGGAAACGCCGTCGAAAGGAATCAACAGAAAAGAAAGGGAGAGAAGGGAGAGTTTGCGAACAGCGCAACGAGAAGATCCGGACATATCGCCTATTCTTGCTTGGAAAGCAGACATAGAAAAACCAGAATGGAAGGATATTTCTAGGATGAGTGAAAAGCTGAAAAGCTACTGGGCACAATGGAATTCTCTTCATGTTGAATGCGGTATATTAAAACGCAAGTGGGAAGCACCTAACGGTAAATCGTTTCGAATGCAAAAATTCGTGTCAGCATCAAAGGTCAACGATGTTCTAGGTAAAATGCATTGTGGAGCATCTGGAGAATATTTGGGAGTGAATAAAGCAATTTCTAAAATACGAGAAAAGTTTTATTGGCTACATATGCGGGAGGATGTAGAGAAGTGGTGTCGCAGATGCACTGTGTGTGCTTCTTACAAAGGGCCGCCACGTAGCAGCAGAAAGGAAATGTATAAGTGTAATATCAGAGCCCCATTGAAACGGAGAGCTGATGTACAGGGGGCCACGGGGGCGAAATTAGCAGTAAGTATCCATCGGATGAGGACCCGCTATGACTTACGTGCGAATTCAGCAGGATTCATTGAAGGTGATCTTGTTTGGCTATACAACCCGAACCGACGTAAGGGATGCTCTCCAAAATCACAACAACAGTGGGAGGGGCCGTATTCAGTAGTAACTAGAATAAATGACGTAGTATACAAGATTCAACGTGGTACAGGAGGCAAACGAAAAATCGTCCATCTAGATCGCTTGTGTCAATGCTACGAGCATCAAGGCCGTGGACCACCTGTTGTTCGGGACGAACAAGTTTAAGAAGGGGGCAGTGTTACGTGCAATAGAAAGAGGCAACTGGTGACATCTACTGGCAATGGAGAGTAAACGACTTCAGGTTCGGATAATTGATTATGGAATCAACAGGAAGGTTCAGGAATAGAATGAATAGAATGAATAGAACAGTCAGAAGCTTTTGGAATAGAACACTCCAGAATAATCCGGAGAGTTTCTAGGGTATAAATATAACAGTTGTCATCGCCAGAGAAAGAGTCTTGTCTTAGGCGTTGCAGTGTTAAGAAGCAAAAGTAATAAAGAAATGAAGGTGTTGTAATTGGATTGCGATAATTGAAAGGTTAGTATTAGCCATAATTAGAGTTGAATTGATTTGTATTGTATTGTATTGTAAATGAATGTTTGTGAATTTTATATGATTGAAGTGAAATAAAGAACTTGTATATTATATATCTAATATTGTGTTTTAAATAACGGACCAAAGGCCACGCTCGCAACAATATGTATAAACTAATTATTATAAGAGACGTGTAAAAGCTTACTTCCAAATCGTACTTTTCTTGTATAATCTTGTTCTCGGGAATCTTTGACTTTTTTGGTAGTATTCGACGTCTGCGAGGAATTTTCTCATGAGTTCTCTTTGGCAAATTTTTCATCGGTATAGCCAATGTATTTAAAACTTTACTGAGACCTATTAAAGAAAACTAATTAGAAATGATTACGGAATTATACATAAATAAAACTACTCATCCGACTGAGATTCTTTGTAGTTAGCATATACAAAATGGTCGCTGCAAACAACAGCATTCTTACTGGGTTTTTTACCACTTTTTATTGCAACTATCCATTTTGATCTCAACATCTTGTTGCGGGGAAACTTGTGCCATTTTTTTCCATCACCTTTTCTGTGTTTATTTTTACACTGTGGCACGCAACAATATGTTACCATTTTTTACCATGTAATCTCAATCGTGTCAAAACAGAAGTTATCCTAACTTCAGAGGTGCTGCCGCCCTAGCGGATTTTTGCTTGCCATGATCTACATATATACATATTTGTAACACCGAGGAAATATTCTGTGCAAAAGTGCAATACTGTTGTTGCACTGAAGTCCCATCAAATCGACATAAATTTTAAGAAAACGCTTTGTGTGCAAAATACGTCGACGCGCTCATTTTTGTATGGCAACCCTACTAAGGAGTTACCCGATTTGTCATTTTCTCTAGCTTATCCGAGATAGTACAGCTTGCATGCAACTTGCACTGACATACTTCTTGCATGTGTAATCCCTACTGCCATGCAGGCAGCTCAGCTTTCAGCGAACTTGCATGATGAAAAATCATGGCAGCTGAGGTGATAGTAATTCAACATTATACAGTTTTCATGATGGCGGAAAGGAAATGCTTGAGAGAAATTGATAAATTTATACTGGGAAAATGAGATTTTCTGGGATCATATGCATTACATCATTTAACAACACATTTCTCTTCATTTTTTCTTGATAAAACATCAACCGAACTTGCTGTCAAGTCCGATTTTAAACTGGAAGGGAGGCTTGCAGGCAAGCTGTACTATCTTCTGTAACCCCTGGTAAATCTGTAACCTTTTTAAAAAGGCCGGCACGTGCCAATGTCGATTTCTATTGATATTGTAAGAAAAGTGCTCGTCAATCAATGAAAAACGAGTTCAATGGAAGAACTTTTGACGCGATGAGAATGTAATAGTAGCTCATATCCGTGTAATTTGTCAGATTGAAATTTTCTGGGAACAATAACATCAGGAATACCGTAAAAACTATGAAAATTGTAATTTAAAAGATTTTGGCGTGATTGTGGATAAATTTGGTAGAGTAGTAGTTGAAGATTGATATGTGATGCTCAATGACATTCAGTTGTGCCATTTCTGAGAAAGATGTGTGGGTATTCCGGTGTAACACCACCGATTTTTCGAGTGTAGCACCACAGGCGTTTTGACGTACACCATTTCTAGCAATGCAGGTCAATGGAACAATTTTGGTGTAACACTACAAGAAAAGTGTAACACTTCTGCTAGAAAACGTGATCAATGGAAATCGGTATTAGTACATGTGTTCTCGAGTTATCGTGCGCATAGACGGACAGACATGCAAGAACCAAAAAACTTTTATTATTATGCGTGGGTAAAAGACAAACTCAGTATAAGTACTATGAGATTTCATTTAGGGTATAAAAATAAAATTAATTGAAAAATCCTTTTGTATTGAAGCACCGGATTCCTTATTATTAACCGCTTGGGTTGTGTTTATGACATCTTTATATACCTTATTGTAGCACTGGCGTCCTTAGAATTTAATTTAACCCTTTATTACTACCCAGGTTCGAAAATGACACAAAAATTAATTCATTTATGCTTTTTTCTAAAAAATATTGAAAATTCTCATCGCTTATTGTTTTAAAAGCGCATTAAGGTTAACTGAAATTCATTCGGCGCCAATATATAAAAAGATAGGTGACTTTTTCTGAGAAATATTAAGGGATTGGGGTTGTTTATGCCCCATAGGGTAGGAATAGCGCAAATGGAAAATTCCAAAAATGTTTTTATGGAAAATTAAGATAACCGAATACGTAAGGTGATGGAAAAGCTTACAAGTATCAAGTAGTATATATACCAAAGGTGGAGTGGATTCTTTTTAACAATTGTATCACAAATATATTGTATCAAGTAACACACTCCGGTGGCCAAAGTGTGTATTTAATGTCCCCTTAAGGACAGAATTGCCGGAATAATTGAAACGGAAAGACATGTTGAAGAGTTTTAAGTTCCTTGTGGAAAGGGAGCAAGGTGTGCTTGCTGTCCACGACCAAATGATTGAAAAATCAACTCGCAATGCGACAGCTGCCAGCGAAACACCTTCTCAATACATTATAAAAAATTGTGTTTTAACTATCTTCATAAATAAAATACAATGCATGGTCTTTTCAATCCGAGGAGAAAAACAGGGCTGAAATTGTGGGTTGGGGAAGTAATAAATCATCGAGGGTTTTATAAGTCTAATCTAAGACTAATTCTAGCTTTTTTACTTGTTGGTCCCTCATGTTAAGTTACCTTCGAATGAAGGCTTAAAATCTTAACAATTTCAGTAGATTAAATTTTTAAGGAAATATTATTGAGCACTTTTTTGACGACACTTTAAAAACTCGTTAAATTTTTTTTCTGTGGCTGGTAATTTCAATACTGAGTGATAGAGTGCTCAAGCGTGAACCACATTTAATTATGCTTTACTCCAGACTACTTCAGAAATAATGGCCAGAAAGAGTTCGTTGTACTATCTTATGAGTCCAATTTCATTGTGCAAAAGACGAAGTTTCCGTAGAATTAAATCACCTACAAGACATCATCTGGGATCCCTCCATAGAAAGGATGAAATTTAATATAAACGGCTGCTTTACAAGAGGAATTTCATATTCGCATCCCTGCAATATTCCCTCATAGTTCCTTGCGACTCTGTTCTGATGCTATTTTCCTATCTGTAATTAAATTTTGACCTATTTACATACATACTTCTACGGTTATACGTAAATTGTCTTCTATATAAGTAGGTATATCTACTTACCCCTTCTCTAACCATTCATTCAATGACCTTCGAAGCTCACAACTTAAGATAATAATCTTAGCCTAGTCAGCCCAGCAGTGAAGTATTTTATTCAACTTTTAAGTCTCAAGTACCCTGTTTCAATGGGCTCAGGTGTTCTTCATGATAAGCAAGTGGAAGTCATTCTTGTGCTGCACTACATGTTTTATGTCAACATGCATTTTACTTAGTACGGTGATACAAGATGATACACACACGACCGTACTAAAAATTGGTTTTAATAGCACTATTTTAGAATATTTTCATGTATAGCCCAATTTAGAGCAGAGGGTTAGACTCGAGGGTTTTATTACATATGTATGCGTGTACTCGGTTTTTATGCGTATAGGTCATATGGAAATGATGAATTTTCTTTGCTGCCCCAAGAACGTGTATCAACCGTGTATAAAATACGTGTACCATGGGCTAATACACACTCGATAAAAAAACTGATTTTACGTCGTGTTTAGTCTCGATACCCCGTACTAAAAACTGGTTTTCTTAGCACTATTTTAGAACATTTTCGTGTAGAGCCCAATTTAGAGCAGAGGGTTAGATTCGGATGATACACGAGTGCAGATCATATCGAAAGGATGAATTTTCTTTGGTGTCTCAAGGGTGTATCAACCATGTATCAACTACATGTACCATGGGCTGAGACACACTCAATACAAAAACCAATTTTTATGTGGTGTCTAGTCTCGAGTGTGTACCATCGTGTGTCAGGGGACATGGTAGTTGTCGACCTGTTATGCGTCACTTGATACACACCCGAAACATCGTACTAAAAACTGGTTTTCTTAGTCCGGTGACACAGGGTGACACACGCTCGAGACTAAACACGACGTAAAAACCGTTTTTTGTATCGTGTGTGTATCAGCCCATGGTACACGTAGTTCATACACGGTTGATATACGCTTGGGACAGCAAGGGAAATTCATTATTTCCATATGCTCTACCTATATGCGCATTTAAAGATAATTTAGTAATTATATGTAATTTTCTACATTATTGGCAACTATATAGCAATTGGTATCAGTTATAGAATAGGGACGTGTATTTGAAGAAAACTTCAACCCTTGTATATTCCTGAATCAAATAAAGACATTTAGGAAAAATTTGAATTCGGATATCAGGATAAATGGGAGTTTCCCAATTGTATTGGTAGTATCGATGGTAAACATGTTACCATTAAATGTCCATTCAATACTGGTTCGATTTATTTTTCTTATTTGAAAATGTTTTCGATTGTTCTATTGGCCATCGTTGATGCCGAATATAAATTTTTATGTGTTGACGTTGGAGACTATGGAAAAAGTAGTAGTGATGCTGGCGTATTAAGTTATTCGGCTATGAGGCAGAAATTTAAACACGGTTTGTTCGAAGTGTCACCAGAGAAATGTTTGCCTCGTCAAAATGAAAAGACACCTAATGTCTTTCAAATCTTACTTTATGCGTCCTTTCCCAGCAAGCCAAGCTCTACAAGACCATCAAAAAGATAGGTACAATAGCTATCTAAATAGTGCATGCTGCGCTAGAAATTTCAATCGCTGGGTAAACGATACAGAAATTTTTTTGTATTACTGTGATCTATCGCGCTGGTGTGAGCATTTAAGGCCGATTCATACTACCGCGATAATGATAGCTATAATCATAGCGATAGACTTAGCGACACAATTTCACACCAACGCGATAGATCACAGCATATAGATATTTGGGAAAAATCTGAATATGGGACAAATTAGAGTTTTAGAATTGTATTGGCTAGTATCGATGCTCGATTATATGTCAATTCAATATGTACTAGCTCGACTTATACTAGGTCGATTAATTTTTTTAATTTGAAACTGTTTGTTTTACTGACCATCGTTAATATCGAATATAAATTTTTATATATCGACGTTGAAAGATATGGAAAAAGTAGTAACGCAGGTGTTTTAAATGTTTCGGCGATAGAGATGAAATTTGAATACGGTTTCTTTGAAGAATACCACCAAATATTTGCCTGATCAATATCAAAAGGTACCTCATACCTCGATTGTCGATTAAGGATTCTCTTTAAAATTTTACTTGATGCGTCCTTTCGCAGCAAGGTATGCTCGACAAGAACCACAGAAAGAGCAGTAAAATACTAAAATTTACACAGCCTTATAAGAATTTCGGCGCAAAATAGAGAATTTTTGTCAATCCTACTACAACACAGCCTGAAACAACTACGGTCTTCATATTTTTTTACAAACCGCAAATGAGAACGATAATTATACACTCAACATTTAGAGCCCTCTTAGTCAAAAATGGGGGTTTGATAAATTTTGAAGTTAATGGAAAAGACCAATGGAAGAAATTATTTAAATCCAAGAACGTTTTTGTATTTGCACTATAACCTACGTACGTAAAGTTAGCATCGCAACTTCGCCTGATTTAACTCGGAGCTATCTCATAATTTGCAGTTAATTTGTCGTTAATTTGTCGTTAATTTGCCGTTACGATCATTTGTCGGGAAAAACATAAATTTATCGTGTCCATTTTTCTAAAGGAATCTGGATGTGCTGCTAAGTTGACGTCATGCTTTAGTTCGAAAATGGGACAAATCGGGGAAAGTCGTTCGTAGGGTTGGCATACAAGAATTTAGTTTTTCACTATATAATTTTACACTGCCTGAGAAAGCGTAGACGTAGAATAAATTACGAGACAACATTTTTTCTTTGTTGCGGAATATGCTTTTACAGGCTGGGTATTCAGTGAAAACCTTGAACCCTTTGACGTCTGGTTATTCAGAGGCAGCATGTTGATCGGACGGAATTCCTCAATTTGAATGGGGCTATTGACTTTTAATGGGTACAACCATTGATCTATTCCATATTTTTGGAAAAATACCAACCACAAACAACTCATTTATGATGTTCATCAATTCCGGTTTCAATATCTCAAACACATCAAGAATCATAATCGGACTTAGTTGAAAATAGTCTTAATTTTGGTTATTATTAACTTACTAAAACATGCGCATTTCATATTCTCCAAATTTGTCAGTTCAAACTTGAACTCATTGCTGATTCTATTGTCACATTATTAGTGAGAGTTTCATTCGGAATTGAATTAAACCAAAGAACATCTAACAGTTATATGTTCTTTGGTTAAACGCAACTATGAAAAAACGCAAAAGGAAACGACGTAAAGTCAGGTATTGGTATAAGTATGGGCATTCAGGAAAATAATATTTTGTCAAGCTCTTACTTTGTTACAATATTGCGATTCTCAAAATTACAACAAACCAAACACTCATGAAGCACTTGATGAAGATAAAATTATTGTTCTTTACCGTTGCTTATATTTTTAGAGTACTTTAACGTAGATATGTAACTTTGATATATATAAAATTTCAATTTATCTAATCCCCTCTAATCAAGTGCCTATCAGGCCATTATATGTCTTAAGTAATGGTAGCATGGAGATTAGGTAGAATGATGTAGAAACGGTCACTGACTACGCCGAGTTTATTATTATCACTAAATTATTTTCTCAACATTTTGCAGGTGTTACTAATGATAACAGAGACTTCGCGCCGATAAGCCGCATTCAAAGATCAAATTTATTTGAAACCCTGACTCTCTATTTCTATGATTGTGGCGAACAGTTTTGCTTAGATATCGGATTGAATCGAATGTGCTTTTCAAAACGGTCGTAACTTGTTCAATATTATCGTCGTTTTTGGCTCAGCAGTTCTGGATATACTGTGGAAGTTAGTTTTGCTGTGAAAATGTTAAAAAGTATGTGGAAATTTTAAAGGAAATATATAGTTTTGAAGTGTTTGATTTAAATTCTTTTTGATTTGAGAGTTTATTATAAATTTAAACAGTGAAAATGAAGCTTAATCTACAATATGAGTTTTTTCTTGATTGGACTGTGAACATTTCAAGATTCCATTCGGTGTTTGTATTGGTTTCAAGAAAAAAGATTTTGTGATATTTTTCCACTGTTAAAATTGAATTTTGTTCTTTTTTCTATTTTATAAATAGAGTGTAATTAATTTGGCATTCTAGGATTATGCCTTCAATGATGATTTATTATGGTTTGGAAATCGAGAACTATTTTTAAAATAATTTGATGAAAATTTATTGTGAGCTTATCATTTATCCGAGTATATAGACAGTTCCGGAAATAATCGTGAATAGGTACTTTGAGGCCTGTAGAGGTGATTTGCAACAACAAATCCTATATGATATTTTTTTTCATTTCATGTTGTTTTAAAAATAGGCTAATAATATTAACCATTTTCACAGAAATCAGTATTCTGCCAGAAATCATTTCTTAAGTGCAGGCTTTATGCATTTTTATTTTTCATTTTATTGCTAACATAATTGTCTCTCTTCTGATAGAAGCACTTTGTTAAAAATGTAAAACTAAATTGAACAAGTAAAAAAGCTAGAATTGATCTAAGAACAATTCCTGTGATACCCTAGATGAATGCGCGTATGAAATATCGTATGGACACTCATCTGTGCAATTTTGATTTTTGAAGTGGTTCGTCGGATAGAAAAAATAATTATAACTAATTTTATAGGATTTCATATTCTAAACAAGTTTTTAGTACAATAAAAATGTCTAGAACTGATCGTTTTCACAATATACGTAAAGAACCTAAGTTTTTATATAGCAACACTTAGACGGGGTTGCCCGATTGAGTCCACTATTTTAAATTTTTTTTGCTTTTACTATAAGAACACCATGTACCAAATTTCAACTGTCCATATTGTCGCGTTCTCGGGCAGTGTCCAAATATATAGTGGAAAACGAAATTTTTGTATGGCAACCCCACGAAATAGTTGCCCGATTTGTCTCATTTTCGAAATAAATTTTACTTTTTTTTTAAATTCCGTGTACAAAATTTCAGCGTTCTTAGTGAATGCGTTCTCGAGTTATCGTGCGCACAGTCGGACGGACAGACGGACGGACATGCAAAAATCAAAATAACTTTTAATATTATGCGTGGGCGTTCAATCTATTTTGCTCTACCATCATTATTTCGAGATGTTACAAACGGAATGACAATCTTAGTATACCCTTTAGATTTCATCTAGGGGATAAAAATTGGCAATTACACATATTGGGAAAGTTGGTGCTTATGTGGTAAGATTGCTAAGTTTTAAGTTACCCATATCATATGACATAATGATCTAATTCAAATGAATAATATATGCCAGATTAATTATCTTTCAGGATAATCTAAAATAAGAACTTTGTGTCAATCCTTTCTCGGCGGCTAACACCTACTTTATCTATTTGAATGAGTTTAAAATAAAAATTTGTCTACCTATGTATCTACCAGTACATACCTACCTACATATTAGGTATAAGTATACTGCACAAGAAAATAATTTTTTAATACTTGTTTGCACAAAAAATTACCTGTAGGTAAAATACAGGTTTAATTTCCTATGTTTAAAACCTGGAACCGAAAGTAATTATTTTTTATTTTTTGTATGAAAAAATTATTTAACAAGGGATCGAAAATTTAAATAATAAATTAAAAGTATACATGTAATAATTATATCTAATAATCATTAAATCTGAGTTTTACTTACTTCACTCAATAATAAGACTAACTTTAATATTCTTTTTATAAAATCATCTATCATCTCAATTGAGTTTTATTTTTTTTTATCAAAAATAAAACTCACAACATTATTGGAGTTGCAATTTGCTTTACTAAACTAATAAAAATAAGTAAAAAAGCTAGAATTGGTCTAAGACCAATTTTATGATACCCTACCTAGATGAATGTCCGTACGTAATTTCGTATGGTTACCAATCTGCGCAAGTTTGATTTTTGAAGTGGTTTTCGCACATCTTTCTAGAACGGTTCGTCTGTTGTTAAAATTGTTATAACAAATTTTATAGAATTTCATATTCTGAAGAACTAACTTTTCAGTACAATAAAAACGTTTAGGACTGATCGTTTTTACAGTATACGTAAAAAACCTAAATTTTTATATGGCAACACCAGGAAGGGGTTGCCCGGTTTAGTCCATTTTTGAAGCTATATTTACTATTACTATGAAGACATAGTGTACAAAATTTCAGCTCTCTATGGCAGTGTTCAAAACATATGTAGTAAAGTTGAAGCGGGAGAAAAATTACAAAGTATTTCGTACCAAAACCCTTGCAATAACCGTGTGATTTATATGAAATTTCGTAATTGGATAGAAGGGTAGTGCCATTGCGTACATTTGTCGTTTTGGTTTGCACGAGGCCTATGCTTTGACAGATATGAATTATCGATATCTAGATATTTCGAATATTTTGTTAATAAAGGAAACCCCTGACACACATAAAAGGGGGAAATTGATATGACAAACTGTAGTTTGATAAATTTTTAAGCGTAAACAATTTGAAAATGCAAGTGACAAATTTATTAGCTTTAATCAGCGGCGAGGCGTTACTGAACACCTGGTCTGTAAGCATATATTTCTCCAGTTGAAAATAAAATATAAATAATAAAAATTCATTCTATCTAAATTTGCTCTATTTCCCCAGCAGTCATGCCTTTGCATTGCTTATGACGGGTGTTCGTTATCATAACTGAACGCTAAGGTGAATATCAATATGTACGAATGCTAGGAACAGCCCTCATGCCTTTGCAGATTTTGTTGCCGACGAATACGGTATACAGACTAATTAAGTTCGAAAATGGGATAAATCGGGTAATTTCTTCGTAGGGTTGCCATAAAAAAATTGCATTTTAAACTACATATTTAGAAACTACCTGAGAACGCGTTAACGTACAGCGTTGAAATCTTGAACATAGTGTTTTTATAAAAATAGTAAATATAACTTCAAAATGGACTAAATCGGGCAACCCCTTCTTTGTATTGCCATGTAAAAATTTAGAATTTTTATGTATTATGTGAAAACAATCAGCAGTCCTATACGGTTTTAATGTACCTACTGAAAATTCCTTCAGAATATGAAATTCTATAAAATTGTTTATAATCATTTTGACTATTCAACGAACTGTTCTAGAAATATATGCGAAAAACCACTTCAAAAATCAAACTTGCACAGATGGGTGACCATATGAAATAACAAACGAACAGTCATCTAGGGTATCACAGAAATTGGCCTTAGATCAATACTAAGTTTTTGACTTGTTTTTTAAAAACTCAACATTGGTGTCACAGAGAACCTTTCATCTTTTATTACGATATACAACCTATTAAGATTTATGGTCAAATATCTAAGTTATCTAGCCTTAAATTTGAATTGTTGAAAAGAAACGTCATGCAAATTTTCAGTGTTATCCTTGATCCTGTAAAGTTTTTGCACCAACATAATTTCTCCAACACATCGTCAGTCCTTTATAACAAGAACAAAATTTGCCCAAAATATGCTTCCATTCAAAAATTATGTTATCCGAAAAATGAATGTGTTCTGGAAATTCAACTTTTTATCTTTTCGCATAACAGAAGAAAAATATTTATAACTTTTGAACGGAAGCAGATATCGAGGTAATTCGTTTTATGTTTTAAATGACTATTAACGAGTCAGAATTGAATGGGGAAAAAAATAATGTCCTGGTGTAAACAATTTACAGGATCAAGCATAAAACTACAAATTCGTATTTTTTCAAAAATCACAAATTTAAGGCTCGATTACGGAGTCATTTGCATTTTTCATGTTTTGCGCACTCTGCAAAGATGACTCAGACTTTCTATGAACATGTTCGAATAAAGTTTCTACAACTTGCTCCAATACGTTGGTCGTCAAATTTCAGAGTTTGAAAACTGTTTGTCAGTACAGAGAAGCCATTATAAAGTTTTTTTTGTGAAAATAATGTTCGAACCAGAAAAATTAAAAAAAAAAAATTCAAAAAATAAACCATATTATTTCCCGGGGGTTTCTAGATTTCTAAAAAAAGTTTGATAATCAGTTTCTTCTCATTAGTTTTGCAAAAATATTTGCTTTCACTGATATTTTATTTCACAACCTCCAGAGTAAAATCATGGATATTTGTTATTGCAACGAAAAAAAATCATGAAACGGTGTCACATATTCGAATTATGAGAAGTAATTTTTCAATCGTTTCTAAACCAACCAATGCTCCTCAACAACAACGACGCTTACAAACTGCAGATGAACTAAATGGACCATACAAAATTTTATTTTTGGCGATAATTGACACCATTTCTACCCAAATGGACACTACATGGATTTGAAAGTATGAAGAAGCTTGTGTTTATTGAATTACAAGAAATTTACAAGTTACAAAGCTTACCATCCAATGCATTTAATTTTGTTAACAGTTCGTACGGACAGTTCTTTGAATTCTTAAAATTGAACAATAAGTTAATTGTGGTTTATAATTCCAATGGTTTCAGAAATTTATCTTTCAGCGAAATTTTAAAACATATTACCCAAAATGAGCTTCAATCAAGTTTTTCTGAAGTCTATAAGCTTGTTTGCTTAACATTAACAATTTCTGTTGGCACAGCTAGTGCTAAAAGATTGTTTTCAGCACAAAAGCGAAAAAAACTATATTTGAGGAACGCTATGGGACAAGAAAGACTGTCGAGCTTAGGCCTTATTTCATTTGAAAATCATCTCCTTAAAGAATGAAAGCAAAAGGAAAAACTCTACGAGGAAGTCATACAGGACTTTTGTAAGAAAAGTAGGCACATGGAATTCATTTATAAATGAATTATCAATAAAGTAATATATGAAATGTTCACAAAAGTTTCTATATCCGTTTTTGAACAGTAGCATAAGTTGCATTTCATATATTACATACTATTTATTGAATTTCAAATTCCTCCCTCTTAAGAGATCCGACTAAGGCATATTTCGTTGTCTTTTAAAAATACGAGCACACTACAAATTGGTGTTATTTTTAGTTTTTATTTGAGCAAACTTATATATTAATTTCTCAATATTGGTCGATTCTGAACACCCGGCTTAGATAGGCACGCCTCGCCTCTGGCTTTAATGCAGGCTAAACGGCAACAATTAATTGCAAACATACGACAAATTCAAGATTTGGAGCGAAATAAGAAAAAAATTCGATTTCTCCATACTTCGATAAACGTTGTTTCTGCGGAGATTAATATTGTCCTTTTTTTTCTTTATTTTTGCCGGGAAGGGAACATTTATTTTGCTCCTTTCGACTCCTTGTTGACAAAAATTGTTTGGTTCTTCTTCTTCTTTTTCGCTGTCTTGAGAAAGTACAGACATATTTGCTTAATTTGACACATTATCATATTATTATTATTAACAACTAGGTGGCGCTGTGCAACGTAAGAAGTGCCGATACCTTACTACCCAATAATTTTTGAGGATATTGATAACTAGATATCTAGTCTATACACACTAGTTTTGTAGATATAAGTATTCGGAGTATTTGATGACACACATGGTGTATACACGGGGATTTCGAATATCTGGATATCTATACCCCATGTCTATCATAAACATTAAATGAACAAGCGTTGTATTGTAGTTTTCAGTTGTTCTTTGCTTCCACAGATAGGATCTTAAATCGTCATAAAATATTATTTACACAAGGCAAATCTATTCTTTTCTTCCACTTACTGTAAGAAAAGGATGAAATAATTGTTTACATACACAGTAAAAAATAATTCCCTAAAGTGAGTGGCAACAATTTGTGCCACACAGGTTAGGCGTTTGTCGATAAAATTAGGGAAAGCTCCACCTTGGAAAACTAAGATTAGGTTTGTATCCCTAAAATTAGGTATGTTTTCTCCCTCAAATGTAGGGAATTTTTGTCCCCCCCCCCTAAAATGTAGGGAATTTTCATATTTTTTTTATTCCCTAAAATATAGGGAATTTTATATTGTTGATTTGTTTTTTTTCCCTAAAATGTAGGGACTATTCCCTAAAATGTAGGGAATAGGTGATAGCACGACACCACTCTCCACGATAGAAGACCGCCCCCTTTAAAAAACTTAAGAATGAGCAGAATAGCTCATTTATTATGGCCCATACTACTAAGTATTACGGAAGTTATGTTGGTGCGTTGGGCCCGCTCAATCAAAATATTGAAATACAATATATGACTTGTTTTCAAAAACAATGTGTGAATTATATAATCGAAAATATATTTCCACAAAAAATGTAGCATAATACGTAATTTAATGAATGTTTTCTTCCTTATATCCAAGAGAGCTTAACATTTCGGGAATTTTTCGTACTTTAGAGGTTTTCTGGCGCCAGATACCTAAATTCATTGAATGTTCCATATTGACTTGGGGAAATTAAACTGATTTTCCATTTCTATCAGAGAAAATTACATTTATTTTTAGGGAGAAAGGTGTTGTAAATTTAGTGAATAGTCCTAATATTTTTTACAGTGTAGAAATACAAATTGGGTGCGTACTGAAAGTAATTGAAATGTAGATGTCATTATTGAATTGATATCGCGGGCCGCAAATAATTGCCAGTCATGGCCTCCGGCCCATATCTACGACATGCCTGCTCTAGATAACTTAAATCGCGTGACTTATTATCTGGCTATTTCAAAGGTCTAGTTGTTGGGTAGCCCAGGATACTTTCTTCGATATTTTTCAACAGAAACTATACCTTGGCAGTAACTATATATTTTATTTATTTTTGTATATTATTAAGGCAAGTCTAGGGTGGGGTATTAAGCAAAACACTGCATGGATAAAAGTAGATAAGAGGCCATGAGAATAGTGGCGGAGATGTTGATGTATGTCAGATTGTAGACCAGAGGTAAGACAGAAGATAGTAGACTATTCCACGTTCGCATAGTTGAAAAAACTATCACGAAATTTTACTGTAGATGATTTGACGAAATAAATGTTTTAAACATAGGTAATCACACCTTTAATTTATCTATAGGGCGTGGTAGTAGAAAAATTATTTTCTTGTATGGTAGGTAGACAAATTTTCTAAATAGCTTTTCTTATAAATTGAGAAAGAATTGACACATAATTCTATTTGTTGGGTCTTCTGAAAGGTAATATTATATTATTCATATGAATTGGAATATTAAGTCACGTGATGTGGGTAGTTTTAGGGATCTTTTAGTTAAAATTTAGCCATCTTATCACAAAAGCAACTACTTTCCAATAAAATTACCGATTTTTCAAATAAGCTTTACATTTTTAATAAGGTGCTTCTATCAGAAGAAAGACGACACTATTAGCAACTAAAATAATAAGGAAAATTATATATGCATACAGCCTGTACTAAGATATGATTTGTGAGAATAGTTAATATTGGTCCATATTTTTAAAGCAACGTGAAGTTCATGTAGTATTTAATATTGCAAATTACTTCCACTTTCAGGATTCAAATTATTTACCATTCCGGAGCACACTGTATATACAAAGAGTTCAAGTAAATTGCTGCAAAAATTTAAATAAATATTGCTGGAGGTATTCGGTTGGTTGAAATAAATAATAAGGATTTATACGTAGAGTTGAATGTAATATAATTCCAGCCATAAAAATTCTCTAAAATTTTTATTTTTAACATTATTTTATTTAATTGTATTAAATAAGGAAAAAATTACATTCAAAGGAAAAAAACCATCTTCATTCCAAAAAGGACCCACATCTAAAATCTTAATAATAACTTTTAATTTTCATATCCTTTCTCTGGTTATGCCATGAGTAGTTTACCACACGAAGAATTTATATTTTTGAATTCCTTATCAGAAAATTGTCTAAATAGTTTTTAATTGAAAGAAGGTGATTCATCTAATATGAGTACAGGATACATACATACATACATATACGTGGTAAGTCGATGTGTGGAAATGAAATTTTGTTTTTCTGAATGAAATTTAAGTACATACTCGAGATATAGAAGTAGTTGAAAGATACCAAGCTAAATAGCTGTTATCAGTGTTTGAAATAGGGGCTCTCAAATCAAAAATTGTTAAAACGACCCCTAATTAAAGACATTCAGGATTTAAATATTGAATTGTTTATATGTTTAGTTGTTAGAATAAAATGTATAATATATTACGATATTGGCAAATATTTATATTTCGACGTCATTTTGTAAAATAAGTATAATTTACAATCACAAAACAAGAAAAAGCTTACATGCGATTGTGCCGTCAGCCGTATGCTTTGCCATCAGTTTCAAACTCAACTCCATCATCACGCTCTGCGAAACACGTAGAATTTTCTTCATCAAAAATTCAGCTATTATCCAAACGGAGAGGAGGGCAAAGGGAATGCCCACTTTTCATACAACTTTAAGCCCGACATCATCAGTCATTAGAGATGTCTTAAACGATGAATTATGATACTCCAAAATTTATTAACAATGTTTATTTCAATTAAGCGGGATTGAATGTCAATTTCTTGCGTGAAAAAGTGAACTTTTCTACTTCTCGTGATTGTGCGGAATTGGTGTGTCGTGGAAAATATCTTCCTATGAGAAAAATTGTTGTGAACATTACATAAGAGCACTAACGGACATGGAAGAAAGAAATACAAAATAGATGTCAAATGTAGTAACTGGGGTGTATGAATCCAAGTGCATGAAAATAAGTCTTCCGGCGCCAAAAACGTCCAGAGAAAATTTTCTGAATCTGGAAAAAAGTACACCACCCGATAGTATTCGGCGAGACCTTTAATTTGATATGCACAATGCCGTATAGGAACCACACCCCGCCGGGGGTTTCTACCCTTAACCTAAAAGTATGCATAGAAAAATTTTCTTCTATACGAATGGTAATGATCTGAGGGCGAACAGACATAGCACTATCGAGTTAGAGCCGATTTAAGGTACAAAAAATCTAGTACCTCAGTTCGAATAAAAAAGAGGAAAATGCTAAAAAGTGAGTACCTATGCGGATGGCTATTTAAGCCTCCCAGTATAGGAGTGTGGGTACTCAAACTATTTCTCAGGATCTAAGGAATTCGATTCTGTACTAGATTTTCTAAAATGTACTAGATCAAAATGTACTAGATCAAAATTTTCATAATTTAAGTCATTTCTCATGTCTGTACATGTCGGATCTAAAATAGTCATTCCCCTTTGTTCAGCATACGAAAACAGAAAAACATCTGTATCTTGCAGTCACTGTGAAAGATCTGTAAGCAGTAATCATTTGGGACGATTTTATATTTGAAAAATAAATAATCTTAAGCTTATAACTAAATATGTTTTATTTAATTATGTGAGAGGGTGAGGCAGGAATCTGTTATGTTGGAAATATATCCCTTATAAATCAAATCGTTGTTTCCTGAAATTTAAAAAATTTATTAAGTTGATTTGTAGTGTGCGAATTTTAAAGAGGTGATTAAAATGTAGCCAGCATAAATTTGCCTACACAGCTCAATATTCTTTCCCGCACATAATTTTTCCTAAATAAAAATTAAAGTGTAAATTCAATAAATCCCGCCAATAAACCCGAAAAATTTTGTTATGGCAAGTACCGGAAACAGCCATATTTTTTTTGATTCGAATACGAGAGAGAAAGATGAGTGAAGAGGGGCCGAACAAGTTTCCTTCTTCTGGGGTCGACCGTCAAGAAGTGAAGAAGTGTTTTTACGATAGTTTAAATAAAAGAAAGGAGAGAAGAACTTAAAGTTAAATAATAGTTGAATAATATCGTATAATTTATTAAATCGCCAGCCGGACATTATAATAAAGGCAAAAGAGGAACAAGTACCTACAGACATATTCTTACAAAGTTTCACTACCAGCATCGGCGTGATAATCCACATATTGGCGTGCTTTGCACAATAATTTTAAAGCAAAGTTAGTACCAACTAAGCTGGACAGTAATACATCAGCACTCCAGTAATCCAAAAATTATAAATAAAGGAAACAAGAACGAAGTCGACAAAAAAAAAACGCACAAAAAGAACAACGGGGGACCAGCATATAATCAAAGGCACTAGGATAATCATAGCTAAGTTACAATATTATGATGGTGATCTATACCTAGCTATCTCTGCATGAAAATTTATTTATATTTGATTTGGTTATATATATATATACACATATTGTTATTATTTATTTCTGCATGCTAATTTATTTATTTGAACGTATAATGTGTAGGATAAGTAGAGGCCTCCGGAGATTAGGGTAGTGTAAAAAAAAAGAGGAAACTATTACATTTAAATGTTGGTATGTTGTAAATAAATATTAGACACGTGAGCGCTAACTAAAGTCTAATTTTTTCTCCGGCCTTAAGAAGAAGGAATACTAAGTTTGGTATCCTATACAAAAAAAAAAAAAACCAAATACCTTTCTGATAAATCTGTCATTAGAGGGTTAAAGTATTACATTCCGTCACTGAAAAAATTTAGTTCTACGGAAAGACCCTCGCCTGGGAAACAAGCAATATAAATATATTACAGATTGTCTTATCGCGAATTTCGTACATGGGTCTTAAGAGGTAATACCAATGAAAATTGAAAATTGACCTTCGGCTTGCACCCGATATCTCGAGAACAGGTGTGTCTTATTATTCCAAATAAATTTTAATGTTTAGATAAAGGTCCATTCCGTGAGATAAGTATTTCTCAAAATTAATCCAGAAATTATTATATAAGTATCTGAAATTTGTAAAATTGTTAAAAACTGTTATCTCTTGCACCACTTTCCAGCTAAGTGAAAGTTATTTATGACCTGATTTTGATATAAATCGACAGATGTACCATAAAAGGATGAGATAAGTTTTTTACTTTTTCTTTTTTGGATCTTTTGGGCTAATAATTTACCTAAACAAAATATGACAAAATGAACACTTTTCTTTCGATCAAAGTTTTAACAGCGTTCCAATGTAAATTAAAAGTTACAAAGTATTTAAAATTAAACATTGTAATGTTATTTAATCGATTTTGCATAAAAATTGCAAGAAAACTTATTCTTACAGCGTAATAAAAAAAAAACAATTGTCAATAAATGATATTATCATGGACACACTTGTTTTTTTGTATGTAAAAGTTTCGCTAGGTGGTGCGTGGTGCAGAAAGCTTATACAATGTACTTGAGTAGTATAGTGTAGTGTAGTGGAGCCCAAAGTACAAACACAAGGGAGCGTTTTTCCAGCATCAACGCTGCGTCGGTTTACCGATTTTATAACAGAAGTCTTGTAGTAGGTACTGAAGATCTTCAAATAGCACGCAGATCTTACAGTATGCTCCATTCATTAAAACGGGATATGCCTACTATTTGTACTTCTGTAACTGATGTGACTGAAACTTCAAATTTCGTTTTCCCGTAATTGGAAACGTAAAAGAGGCTAAAGGCATCCAAATCGATGTCAGCTGTTTCAAGACGTCATTCGGCTTTTCTTTGATATATTTGAAATATCACTGTTATCGCTATATTTATTTGCATTGTCCAGTACTGCATTTTCTTATCTCTCCGATGACGTAGACGGTAACATTTTAGACTCTGCGGCTGATGTTTGCACTGAGATGCTCGGAGACCTTATCACTGGTAGCAACTGGAGTTCTGTCGCCTATTAATTGCTTTTTCATAGGCATAAAATGATCCATAATATGTAGTACCTATGTCGTTTCATTTTACACTAGCCAGTTAAAATAGAGTTCTTTAATATAAACGTTCGTGTACACAACACTGCCCACTGGAACTTTCTTTCTAATTAATATTTGTTTGAAAGGCAAAAGTGATTTAAGTGTTTCATAAATTAGATTTTTACAGGCGCAATACCAAACAAAACTCACGAGGATTGTTGGTGCTTCCTCACCTTTTTTAGTTCTTTCGAATTTACTCTTCATCACCGAAACAGATACAGTCAACTCACAGTAAGCTTATCAAAGCTAATCCAAATATTTCACAAAATATAACCACACTGAACTAAATCTTAGTAAACGTTCTTATTTTACGATTTCAAATTATAATCGTTAGTGGAACTTCTTTTATACCGTAAATAAAGATTACTTGCACGTCATTTAAGAAATAAATTTAATAACTGTTATGAAACTATGTCAGAGTGATTGGCTTGGACGTGAAGTCCAGACCGACGAGGGCATACTACAAGAGAAATTTCTTGAACAGCTGATCGATAGAAAGAGATTACCCACGAGAATAGGACATCATTTGAAAAAATAAAATAAAAAAATGATTATAATATTTGAAAGAAATAATTTCATGTAGCTTTAAGGAAATTCAGCATGTGTGTGACAAAGAGAAATATACTTGTTTTATGTGAAGTAGAAATGTTTACATTTTTCAATAACCAGGCACGTTGTTTTTTACACACTGGTGAATAAGGATGTAGTGGTTCACTGTTGTTTTTTACACACTGGCGAATAAGGGTGTATTGAATAGCTGCTCAAGAAATTTCTCTTGTAGTATGCCCTCGTCGGTCCAGACTGCCAGTATGAGCTGACAGATCATACGGTGGACAGCGTTGACTGCAGGGCGGCACGCCTCGGCTATTGGCGGAGAGTGTGGGGAGGTTCCACGAAAACCTGCCGCTGCCACCAGCCATATACAAAATTTACTCATGCCAGACTAATAAAACGCCGTTGCTTGACCATCTCTGCTCGCCCCACCACCCCATCGACACTGAGGGCAGATAGTTTTCAGTGTCCCTATATGATGACCTGTAAAGAGAGGGGTAGCGGACCTAGTCGACCTTCATGCTAAGAGGGCTCCACAAAACTGAGAGGTAAAGTAAAAGATCTTACCAAGTCATTACGTTATAACTCGCTTGATTGTAGGTAACTTAAATCTCATATTTAATAAATACTTGTGCACATACTTCATCGTTCAATATACCGAGTTGTCCATTATTGAAAGAACAAATCATATAAAGAAACCAGGATTCATCTGATGTGCTATCATTAGTTGTTGTAACAAGCTGAAGACACAAGGCTAATTTCAGATAGACTACAAAAAATTAAAGTTCGAGATAGAGACAAAAATTCAAATTGGTAGATATCTCCTAGGATAATACAAATTATATAATATACTATTCATACTTAAATTTAAATTTTACTCGCTTTCTTCATAACGATTATAAAAAGTAGCTACATGTAATAATACAGATTTGACTTAAGAAAAACTGCCTAATATTCAACTTCTTTCCGTTTAAAAAGATTCCGACATTATTCTATATAAATATGTAACCATTTACTACTTAACATTCCTTTTTCTTTTACTAATTACATAAAAAAACGATTGTTGAATTTAAAATTGATTATCCGGATTATGACAGTGGACGACATTTCATATAGCCCTTACAATGTCTTTTCATAAAACTCTTGAATTTAGTTTATTGCTAAGGCGAAAGAATTTACTCTAATCGTTATTTTAACAAGGGAGTGGACCCGTACAAGGTAAGTGGGCATCTGATACACCTATCTAGTAATAATTTATTACATTTCACACGATGGTGATTTCAGACCACCATATATAATAAATATTCTAATTATTCGCATGATTATAAAAGCAATATAATTGTATTAATATATAAAGGAAATTTTTGCAACAACTTACGTTTGGCTGCTGGGGTTCCACCGTAGAGGCGCCTCCAAGGAAGATCAACTTGCCATTAACTGTAAAACAACGTTAGTCTTATAGTATATTTACATCTAAGTCTATTAACTGATGATTGACTTGAGGTGCCGGGCACTCTCACTCAGCTGCGTTAATTTATGCAATTTCTGGCAAGAGCAACACTGTCGGACGATATATGAAGTGCTATACGCGCTCACTTATGTGATGTATGGCTCAGCAATTCCTGTGTCAGGAGATTCAACAATTTTCTGATACAAACTAGATAATACAATGACTCCGTGTGATGAAATGGATGCCGAGCACGCTCGCTTCAAGGAAGCTGACAATTTTACACCTTTCTGTATGAAGTCGTGATGTGTAAAAAGAATCTATAGTGTGGCACACGCTTTCACAATTGACGTGAAAATTTGATGATCCCTGTGGCCGAAATTTCAAGGGTTTTTCTGGCTCAAGTTACGTGAAACAATGACTTTGTGTGGTACAGTGGGTGCTGTGCACGCTCGCATCAAGGATGCTGACAATTTGAGCCCTTTTGTTACCCAGTTGAACGTATTCCTATGGAATATGATATAAGAAGTAAACCAATTGTCTCCGTAATGTTTCAAGAAAAAACAAACCTAGTTTATACCGGACCATAAGATTCCTCTTTTTCTTTTCACTTCCCGTCTTCAAAATAATAAAACTTTCCTTTCGTTTAGCACACTAACGAGAGTAACGAGAAGACTCAAAAGTCTGTCATATGTCGCTTCTTCTTCTTCCTTTTTCACCCGTCGCATCCCGTCCATTTTTCTTCGCTACTCATGTGCTACGGGTCAGCGTAGACGTGTACTTAGCTCAGTGTACCATATTGCTACATGCAATACGCTACGACCATAACATAACTCAAATTTTCTCTTGGGCTTGTTTCTTCAGTCTCAATTGAAGAATGTATAAATACATATATCAAATTTATAGTCTTCTTAAGACTAACCCGGGGATTACACCTGCAAGTACAGCTTGCATGCAAGCCTCCTTTCCAACGCGATTTTAAACTTGACAGCAGAAGGCAGTTCGGTTGATGTCTTATCAGCTTGCATGCAAGTTCATTTAAGAAATGGCATCGAGACGTAAAGTCTTGCGTATATTGGAAAATTATAGCAATAAAGGAAGTAGCAGAATGATAAAACCCCAAGAAAAAATTAAGAGGAAGGTGTTGGTAAATGATGTAATGCAAATGATCCCAGAAAATCTCATGTTCCCAGAATAAATTTATCAAATTCTCTCAAGCATTTCTTTTCCGACATTTTGAAAACTGTATAAATGTTAAATTACTATCTCTCAGCTGCCATGGTTTTTCATCATGCAAGTTCGCTGAAAGCTGTACTGCCAGCATGGCAGTAGAGGTTACACGTGCAAGAAGTATGGCAGTGCAAGTTGCATGCAAGCTGTACTTGCAGGTGTAACCCACGGGTAAGGCAGGTATATACCGCTTTTAGTCCTATCGGCTGTTTTATGACGGAATTCTATAAAGGGTTTCTTTTTATGAAATCTTTGCTAGGCGATGAAATTCCGGCTTCTTGATGTTGGTTACATATCACATTTACACAACAAGATCCAATAAACTGCAATCATGTAATTCTCCATAAATTATTCACAAAATGCATAAGGAAAAATTAAAAAAATTTAAAGAAAATATGTAAAAGTTGTAACTGATGGGATAAGTATATTACTTATTTATTTATTTACTATACTAAAACTAAGCACCGCGGTCATTTTTTCCGCGCAATAACGAAGTTAATATTATTTCAACTAAAGTGGTATTTGAATTTTGTTAAGTTTATTGCTTAGGCTTTCTATGAAAATATTAAGTTAGGACAAGTTTCTCTTTCGCTATAATACCATAATGCCTCGCAATCTCAACCTGTAAATAAAAGTTTTCGCTTTGAGCCAGGCAAATTATTTATTTCCTATAGGTGTACAAAATAATACTATGGAAATTATAAACTTTTTTATATTATTGAAATAGTGGAATATACTAACGTATTTATCTTGTGTCAGTATCTAGTGTGTGTATTGACTTCTCATGGAGTGGAGGAGAATTAATAGCGCCCTCTCCCCCCTTTGAAACCGTTCCTAGCCGGCACAAATAAAAAGGTTAAGTAAAAATCTCCAAAGTAGAAAATTATATCGTTTTAAAAGTTACTATAATTATTAACATGGTTTTGATAAAGAGAAAGGGGCGATGAGGGGAAATATAAATAAGGCAATCATATGTAGAGCTACCGGTTCGCTTGAAATAGAGGAACGTATTGAATTAACACTTTGCCCTCTCTTACGAGTCCAGATGAATGGGGATCACGATATTTTCGATATATCTTCCATTTATTTATAAATATTTAATCATAATTAAAAACTTTTATCAGATACAATATAAATTAATCCGTTAATAAATAAATTGAATTGAATTGAATTGTTATAAAGCACAAATTCGACACTTTTCTAAAAAAATTTTCTAATCTTTATATTTTTCAGGTATCACAATTTTTCTCATTTTATGTGTGAATTTCATTCCTTCAAAATCAAATGAAACTAAACATCAGTGCATTTGGTATAAAGTCTGCCCACAAAATGGCACTCGTTATAATTGTTTCTACGACGGACCTCCAAAAGTTTTAACCAATATAGAAGCTCAGAAAATTCTAATGATGCGATGTCCTCATCTGTATCCCAATAGTAAGCAAAACAAAAATAATAACTCTAGCAATATTTCCGATATTTAGATTTAATATTAATTGTACAACTGCGTTTTTATAATTACAGCTAGCGTTGGGGTATGCTGCAATGAAGAACAGATTTATGATATGCACAATGGATTCGAAAAGGCTGAAGGCATGTTTGGCAGATGTAATACATGCAAAACAAACATGTTGCAATCAATTTGTGCTATGAATTGTGCACCCGATCAAAGTCGATTTTTGGAACCGAAAATAGAAGGAGATCCCGATAATAAATTTATTACAGAAGTAAAATTTCGAATCGATAGGAGTTATACCGAAGGATCATATAATAGTTGTTCCGGCATTGTTCATCCTTCGACTGGCCTTCCTGTAATGGATTTTGCATGTGGAATATACAATTCGAGAACTTGCAATCCAGAACGATGGTATCATTTTATGGGAGATCCAATAATAAATAATATGGTACCATTTAAAATTGATTATGTTTATAAGGACAATGATGATGATACTAAATTTTCGGCAAATGCTTTACCTTGTAATGAAGCATATGAAAATTCATTTCCATGTTCTTGCATAGATTGCGCAAAATCATGTCCATCAGGAAAGCCTCCAGTGGACGATGATCCTGGTTTAATAATAGCAGGACTCAATGGAATAACATTTATAGTGGCCGTAGTTGTTGGATCGTTAGGAATAATTTTCGTTATTCTCAGTTCGATTTTATGTCGAAACACATATTGTTCACGAATTCCACAATTCTTTAGTGGATTGGAAGATATTCATCATATTCTTAGTGAAATTTTTCGATGTTGGGGGACATTTTGTGCTAAGAAACCTATCTTAACTATTGCCATTTGTTCATGGGTTATCGGCGGTTTAGCTTATGGTATTAATTATTTAAAAGTTACAACTAACCCAGTAGAATTGTGGGCTGCCGAAGGAAGTCAAGCTAGATTAGAGAAAGAATATTTTGATACTCATTTTGGTCCATTCTATCGGACTAATCAAGTCTTTATAAAACCGATAAATATGAATTTTGTAAGTACTATTTTGAATAAAATTAGATATTGAAACATTTTCGACAAACATATTATGTATTCGTGTTTCATTTTCAGATCGTACATAACTCATCTATAGGTCCTGTAAAATTTGGACCTGCTTTTGAGAAACAATTCTTATTGGAAGTTTTTAAATTACAACAAAAAATAGAACAAATTGGATTTAAGGATGGCAAAGGATTAGACAAAATTTGTTATGCTCCAATGACATATTTTGGCGCCACAACACAACTAAATCAGTGTGCAGTTCAATCAATTTTTGGATATTTCAAAAATAGTTTAGATGATTTCAATAAGGAAGAACAGAAAGAAGGATATGTGGAGAACTATTTGAATATATTAGACAAGTGCTTAGTGTAAGTAATATAATAATAAAAAAAAAATAAACAAAATAAAATTTCTAGGAATATTGTATATAATAAGTTTGTAGGAGTCCAATGAGTTATGATTGCTTAGCACTATATGGAGGACCAGTTGAACCAGGAATTGCTGTTGGCGGAATGCCAAAACCTAAACCAGGAGAAGCTACTGATTATCGTTTAGCTACAGCAGTAGTGTTAACATTTCTAGTTAGAAATCATGTAGACACGAATTTACTTAAACCTGCAAAAGAGTGGGAAAAAGAATTCGTAACGTTTTTGAAAAATTATCAGACTGAAAAAATCGATATTGCGTTCTCGGCTGAACGTTCAGTTGAAGATGCTATTGAAGAATTGTCAAATGGAGAGACATCTACTGTGATCATAAGTTATGCCGTTATGTTCATCTATATAGCATTTGCGCTTGGAAAATTCTCCGGAATTATAAATTTCTTAAAAGAATCTCGAATTATATTAGCTATAGGCGGTATCCTTATAGTCCTGGCATCTGTAGTATGTAGTCTAGGATTTTTCGGATATATTGGAATGCAAACAACGATGCTGGCAATTGAAGTTTTACCGTTTTTAGTATTGGCTGTTGGTGTTGATAATATTTTTATTCTTGTACATGCATACAATAGATTGAATCGTTCCGATTTTGAAAATGTTGAAGAAGCAATTGGAGAAGCTGTCGGCCAAATGGGTCCGTCAATACTTCAAACATCAGCCTCTGAATTTGCTTGTTTTGCTATAGGTAAGTGTATTATATAGTTATTAGATTGGTTAAGATTCTATAAAATTTTTTAACTATTATAATTTATACAATGATATATTTTTCTAAATATTTTAGGAGCCCTATCTGATATGCCAGCAGTGAAAACATTCGCAATGAATGCTGCTGTTGCAATTTTATTGGATTTCTTATTTCAAATCACAGCATTTGTAGCTCTTATGAGCATAGATCAAAAGAGATATGAGCAGTCGCGACTGGATCTTTTATGTTGTATTAAAATTACAAAAACACCAACGGAACTAAGACAAAGGAAAGGATATTTGCATTTATTGGTGGAAAGCTATTATGCTCCATTTATTTTGTCAAGGTAAATTGTCTGTTCTTTATTTGTATTTAATGTTTTTTTATGTCCTTTTTGTAATATTGTAGGTTAGTTAAACCGATTGTTTTAATAGTGTTTATTATATGGACAAGTCTTTCGGTTATTGTAATTCCCTCAATTGAGCCTGGGTTAGATCAACAGATTTCTATGCCAACTGATTCGCATGTTTACAAATATTTTCAGGTAAGTGATTACTATCAAGACAAAATAATTAATATTTATCATGTGAGATAGATTTTTAAAACTGAATAATAACAGAAAGGATGCAAGAATTTTTGGGAATCATAATAAATGTAGTTCCATTATTTTGTGGATTTGTAGTTGGTATGGTACCCAATGTAAAACGATATTCAAAAATATTTTTCCAAATCTTAGTTACTCCCTGACTTTATTAGTTTAAACTCGGCAGGGTTAATGTATACTGACCATTTCTCTATACGTAACCGTAATAATTATCACGGTTAAGAAACCTTTATTTTTGGGGTTTCTTCGAGAGATTCGCTGTCAGTGGTAAGTCCAATAAAATTATTGAAATCAAGTATTCATCTATTGTAAGTCAATGACTTTGGTAATAGATGGCACTCAATTCGAAAGAGTAATTTTAATTTTGATATTTGTCATCTTACTTAAGTATACCCACTGAATTTCGTTGTGGCCATATAATCTTGAATGATGCTAAGTGCATAGGACACCCGAATGCGGTCACAGTTAAATAGATGGCCAATAAAACATTTTTAAGCTCAATTCAAGTTAGTTTCTGCGGTGTTATGTATAACCATTGAGAACACATAGTTCCATAATTATACTCCAGAAATGAAAGAGCTGTCAAGATAGTGGTTTTCTTCTAGGGAACATGTTCCTAAGTAAGCAAAAATGGCTCGATCGGCTAGAATGATCACAATTTTCTCGGATTCGTATGTTACCTGAGCCGTTCACTGCACAAATCGATTATCTAAAAGAAAATATAAATTTTTATACATTTCTTGTGAAAACAAAATTATTATTTTTAATTCAATGGCCATAAAAATGTTCTCAAGTAGTCTCTCATGACAACAGTTTTTATAGTCGTTGAATAATTAATGTTTTTTTCACAAGAAATGTATAAAAATTTATCAACGTTTCCAGCCTTTTCTTTTATGGAGTTAATCGATTTGTGCAGTGTGCGGCTCAACTGTATCTGCTTTCTGTAGAAGAAAAAAAAAACATCACAGAGTAGTATTTATCCTTGTATATAGAATAGTGATTGCGAAAATGCTTCCTTGTTGTAATGTCAGATGACTCCACTTCCACCATTTCTAATATAAAATTAACGATGCCTCGATCTGATTTAGAGGGAAAGCCGCAATTTTTCTTAAAAATTTACTGGAAGTTTTTTTCTTAGAATCGTAAAGAACTATTGGAGGCCGACAACGGGTAATTGGGTCACTAACAATTATTATGAGCATAGACGTATAGCAATAAACATTAATTTCTTCTTAGAAATTTACAGAAAATGTTTCGGCAGAATTTTTATTCAGTCTGGTGCCCGACTGGAGTTATTTGTGTTATGTGTGTCATTTTCGGCCTACACAAATGCATTTGCGTAGCATAACAATTTTAAAGAAAAAATTTCCAGTAAATTTCTTAGAAAAAATTGCGGTCTTATGATTATGATGCAATTTCTCACATTTTTTCCCTGGGACGAAAAGCCATAGAAATACACTAGAAGGAATAACTAAAGTAATATTCCAAAACAAATTCATTTTTACTGATAACAATTTCAAATAAACTACATACATATCTAACAATTAAGCAAAAAGCTCCCTCATGAGAAAGCCTTCTTCCTCTTTAAAGTATGTTCATGTTATTCGTATTCTTCATTACATTGTGTTACATATATGTAAGTATGTAGTACATATTCTGGAGGGTCCCTTTAGGAAAAAGAGCATTATTAAAACCTTCCTGAAACGTTTTCCTAGAATCTTGCACCGCTTCCTCCCTTCTCTATCCCAGTTCATTACTTTTTTACTACGCAGAGGCAAGCATTTCACTATTCTAAAGAAGCACTCCAGGAGGTATGCTAAATGATGGAGTGAAGAAGACTTTTTAAGATGTCTTTTGAAAAGCTTGAATGAGTTTTTTGAATAATCATCACAGTGCTTCTTCCTTAATGTCATAAGAGGCCTTCAAAACTGCTTACCGTGAACATTAGTAAGACACTTGCAACTGTAAGCATGCCTATGGGGCCAGAAAATGGGTGTGGATAAAGGCAACGGTGCATGCTTCCAAAGAAGCACTTCCATGGACTAATCTTCTATAGAACATCCAAGTGATGGCTATAGAAGCTCTTGAGTTAGTTCCTAATTTTTCTAAATAGAGCTTCCAAATTATACCTCGAAAGCGCTTAAATTGTACTTCTTTCAGAATCGCTGGTTTCCTGTCTCAATGGGATACGCTTGTCATTCAAGTTCTCTAAGCTTTTATTTCAGAAATGCTTGATATTTTAATTTCATGGTTTTCAACGTGCCATTTCAATAAATATGTAGCTATGAATTGTCTCAAATTTTCTTATTTCAGTAATATTTCCTGCTCAATTAATATTGTCTTAATTATGCAGAAAAATTCAATTTTTTGTCTAAAATTTAAGACAATATTATAATTTTCCCATGATTTTGTTCTAGGAGACGCGATTATTCCCTTTCCCTTTTACAATGTTTTGAGTTAAAAATTCCCACAATATGGGAGAATTCCCTCAATTTCCCAACACTGATTGTGTTGTTCTATCTTTTCTGAAGTGCTCTCTTACCTCCAAATCTTTGCGGAAACAGCTGATTCCTTCTCTGAGTTTAGGCTTAGGCCCAAAATACATTCACGGCTACAAGCCGCAGGCCACTGGACGCACGGCTCTGAACCAATGGAAATGTATTGTGAAAGTTAAATTCGCGGCCTCAGGCCACACGCCACGCTGTGGCCGTGGCCAAGTTTGAGCAAATCTCAAATTTTGTGGCTCGTGGCCCCGGTACTACCAACATTGAAGTATAAAAATGCTAGATTATTAAATATGGCGGGGGATTTGTATTTAATTGGAATTTTATTTATCAGTTAGGAGAGTTGTTTACCTGTGTGAATTAATTCATATTGTTTTGTAATAATTCTGCAAAAAAATAAAATGGAAGAAAAAATGATTAATTACGTGAAAATACATACATTTATGCATAATCAGAAGAATGGCTTCTTGTGGCCAGTGGCCGTGAATGTAACTTAGTTGCCTTCAGCAGTGGGCCACAAGCCTCAAGTGGCTTGTGGCCCGTGGCCCGTGGCCTGAGGCCGTGAATGTGTTTTGGGCCTTATTCATATAACCTATCTGTTTTTTGTTGTGAAAATATGACTCAATGCATCTGAAAGCGCAGCAGAATTTTCATTCTGTAGTAGTTAGTTGAAATGTGCAGTTAATTAAAATTTGTTAATAATATTAGATATTTTTATTTAGCAAAATATGCCATTGTAATTCGTATTGATTGAAAATTAATTATTCCCTATAAGTGCTCCAAGTGTGCTACCCTACGAGCGCTACAAGAGCGCTTCTGCGAATCTGCATGTCAGCGCTTCCCTCGGCGGACATGTTCACGTTAACACGATATGAACAAGGATACGGCGGGAAAGCGCTGCGAACTTCCAAAGATGCGCTCTTGCATTCGTCTTTGAGCGCTTCTATTTCCCGCTGGGCTCGTTTCGCAATCACTATATAGTTCTACAAGGGTATGATACATCTTTGATGGATAAACGGTACCATTTGGCGAAGAAATAAAAATGTCTTCTATCAGGACAATGCACCAGCTCAACTGCAGTAGCTCCTTTCTCCTTGCAAACATACAGAAATGGCTCAGTGAATAATATTCTCATCGTTCGAGGCCTATTTTGAAGAGAATCGTAAATCCTATTTCTTGGAAGGTTCGAAGAAATTAGAAACCAGTTGGGAAAAGTGTATCGAGCTCTCTTTTTAACTCAATTAATTATTATTTATTAAGTATATCGAAGTCGTTATCAAAGTAAAAACCGGGAGAAAGAAACAAATTATTGGATAGTGTTGAAAGCAACTTTACATACTTTGTAAAAGAACTTAGAGAAATTAAGAAGCATAAATAACCTCACCCTTATTCAACTTCTCAATGTCTCGCAATTACGTTTTGCGTTGAAACGTAATACGCCCGCCCGTCAACATGTTATTCCTTCCAACAAAATCCTGGACATGCTCGTGCTAGAACTTATGCTAAGAAGCACAATTAGCTAATACAGTGAAAATCGGATGCTAAAGCAATTTAAAATATTTTTAAAATGGCCTGAATCATGGCCAAATTCTTGGATATGAAAAGTTGTATTTAGTAAGTGGAGGATATTTTGGTCTATTTAAGGAAGTAATATTTTTATAAATTTTAGTAAAATTTTATCGGGGACTACTTCTTTCGTTTCGAAAGAATACAGTACATGGAGTGTGTTATATTATTTTAATTTGTCCAAGTCGCCTGAGCAGATATAAGGTACTCATTTAAATCATATTGAAATCAAACTTGCCATTATTCAAGTTCTTGTGAATACCACAAACATTAACTTTAGATTCTTCAATAAGATTTAAGAGGAAAGATTTACTTTAAATTTGTCACCCTAATATCTCTGGTTTGCAGCACGAATTATACTGGTTACCCTATTGCGAGTGGCTTCATAAAAATATTTGTTTGTAAAGATGTTCTCGCCCTTGTTCGGTATGGCAAGGGCATGTATTAGAAGCATTCTTCTTAGTACTTATCAAACATCAAACAGATAAATACAAACACTTTGGAAAGTTTGCAACTTGATCGTCAACTGAGTTAAGGGTCATATACCTTCTCAATATAGAGTGGTGTAATCCTCAACTAAGCTGTTAGTGTTCAAAATATCAAACTTTCTGTATTTGAAGCACTAAGGACACTGAGTATCAAATAAAATGATACAATGCACGTCAAAAATACATCATGATTGTGGAAACTGTGGGAGTCGAATTGATTATGAAAGAGAATTTGAAGTTTATTAGCCTTTAAAAGTAGATCGAGGAGTGATGACCTACTAGGCTAACAACAAAAAATATTCACAAAGACGAAAATCCAGTGATACACAATGATTAGCTACATTCATATTAGTTAGTCTTAAAGAGCATGAACAGGTATTGAAAAAAGATTGGCGAGATTGAGATAGATATGGGACTGAGTTATTTAAGTTGGAAATTACAAATTAACTAAATGCAAAGAATTAAAGAAAAATTAAAAGGGGAATAAACAAAACAGCAATAATGTAGAAAATTGGTGATACCCGCGATATAAACAGAAGTCTTTACCAGACAGTTTTAGCTCCAGTTTGATGCTCTGATTTTCTCTTCCCGAGGCCGATACACACTTAAGGCGATGACACAATGGTGGCTTCGGCTCTCGCTCCGGCTTCGGAGCCGAAGCCTGTCCAAATCAAATGTGAGTATGGCAGTGCTACTTAACCCAATGGCGGCTCCGGCTCCGGCTTCGATTTCGGAGCCGGAGCCGCTATCAGTTGATATTTGATTTTCAGCGGCTTCAAAATGTCGTACAAAAAAAAATTTATTGAAATGGTGAAGGAAAATTCCCTGTTGTACGTGAAAAGTGACAAAGATTACAAAAATAATTTTAAAAAGGAAAAAGTGTGGAAAAGAATAAGCGAGGAAATTGGGACTCCTAGTGAGTGTGCTTTTATTTTAATTCATTTTTGTGCTTTTTATTTTATTTTAATGTTTTTTAATTAATTATTAGTTTTCAAAATTTTTCTATACATTTGAAAACTTAATAATATAAAAGATTTCAAAATCAAGTAACCGCAACTAAATTCAACACTTGCACCCGTTTATTATTATTCATTTTATTTTTCTTCAATTCCCTCTGTATTTAACTACGTCTTTACGAATCTACGAAGCAGTCATTGTGTCTTAGTCGGCTTCGCTTTCAACGATTTGACAGTAGTTGGCTTCGGCTCCGAAGCCGGAGCGAGAGCCGAAGCCACCATTGTGTCATCGCCTTAAAGGCGAAGTGGAAGAAACTAAAGCTTTGCCTTAACCGGGTATACCTTTTGCAACTTAAGGCCTTATGGGCGTTTTTTCAAATCCATTGTTTCTTTGATATTGCGTATACTACAGCAAACATAGCGTAGCGTACAGTAGCGTAGCGTAGATGAGCGTAATTTGAACCACACGATTGGTTTGAGGTTTTATGCTTGTAGAAAGTGGCAGTCGTGATTCATTGGTTGTAAAGTGAAAATTGATTGCGAAATTTTAATATGTCAAGTGTGTGTATTCGGCTTGCGTATTGCAAATTTTACGTTCAAGTTTTCATTGGGCCTCGCGCAGACTAAGAGCGTAGCATGTATTATTCAATGAAAGCTTGAGCGTAAAATTTGAAGACTGAAAGCGTACCGCAGCGGAGCGTTTAGATAATCGGCAGGCCGATCACACACTTCGCATAATAAATTTTCGCACTCCATTTTTACTTTCCAAGCAATGAATCACGACTGTCGCTTTCTACGAACGTACAAATTTAAACTAATCGTGTGGTTCAAATGACGCTCATCTACGCTACGCTACTGTACGCTATGCTACTGTACGCTATGCTACTGTACGCTACGCTATGTTTGCAGAATACACAATATCAAAGAAACAATGAATTTGAAAAACGCCCATCTACGCCACGCTGTGCTACGCTTTTAGTCTGCCCGAAAGCCTAATTTGAAACACACGATTGGTTTGAAATTTTACGCTTGCAGAAAGTGACAGTAGTGATTCATTGGTTGAACCGTGAAAATGGACTGCGATATTTTAATATGTCAAGTGTGTGTTCGGTCTGCGTATTATCTTAAAGCTCCGCGCGGGACGGTTTAAATTTGCAAAATTTATGCTCAAGCTTTCATTGGATAATATATGCTGCGCTACGCTCTGCTACGCTGTGCTACGCTTTTAGTCTGCGCGAGGTCAACACTGCACAATTCATAATACTCTCAGATAAGGCAATCCAATAAAATTCACAAGAAACTCACTTGCAAAAAAACTTTCCACCAAGTGATGATCCGGAAAAGAAAATGGCGCTGATTACTTTTGGGAAGGGCATACCTTGTTAATCCTTATACTGAATTCGAGAATTTGGCTAAAATTGTTGGATTCGACTGACTTTATTTGCGTGGAAGTCGATTTTTTTTATATTATTAAGTCAAGCTCAGGGGATACCTTATGATGCAAAGCACAGCATGGCAAGAAGGAGATAGGGAAAGGATTAGGGGATATGAGGACCCGCAGATTGTATGACGGAGGAAAAACAGAAGATGGTAAGCTGTTCCACATTCGCACTGTTCGGGATAAAAAAGCATTTGAAGCAAGAAGCTGAAGAATATCGAGAAAGTACAGACGTTCTGAAATATTTTGTAGGGATTGTCGTCAGGTGTTCCTCTAATTAAGTTATTCCGTGATCATGACAGGCAATTAATGTCCTTAGGTAGAGCATCTATTTGCTCATTATGTAATTAGAGTAAAATTACGTTTGATGTCCCAGCGTACATCCTCAGTGCAGTAATTCGCTAGTTGAACTTTTGGATAGAATTGATAGTATGTACTTATTAAATGGAAGGTGATCCTCCAGTTTCACCAGCCTCAAATTGAGCTTGTTCACTAACCTTATTTCCAAAGCAGCTAGAGGCCTAGGATCGATGCAATAGAAGAATTTTCTGAGTTAAGCCGATTTCTGTTAGAGCTAATCGCCATTTTCAGACAAACATTTCTGAATTTAATGTAATTTTATGCAAAAAGAATAATTGGCAAACATTATATTCTGGCAAATAAGAAGAAGAATTAGTATGATGTTCCCACAGAACTCCGCCTATAGTGGTGGTGCACTGGCCTTCCGCAGCGCGTATGGTGGGCTGAGTATTTGCTGATGTACTTGACTTCCTGGCTTCTACTGGCAAGCCTTTTGTTGCAACCTTGTGTGATGTCGATCGGTATTGAATTCCCACTTGATAATGTGGCTCTTGCAGGATCTACATTATGATGACATGGATTTTTTACAGAAATTGTAAGGGAGATAGTTAAATGAAATTTAAATGCAATTCCTCACACGTACGCACCCCACTAGCTTTTATGTTAAAAATCGCAAAATGTCAAACTGTCTAATTGGAAATTTTCAAGCTTTTAATCCTTTTTTTCGTAGATATTCAAAGACGGATCAGGAAAAGAAGTATATACAATTTCTAAAATATTGCATGAAAGCACAAAGGAGTTCGAAGCAAAGGATAAGATTATATCGAAACAATTTCTCGCAAAATATCAGGTGGTACTGTAATTCAGTTCTGCAATCATCATTTTGTACGATAACGAAATTTTTATTTATTTCGTAGTTAACAAAAAATTTAGTAACTAATCTGCTAATATGTAAACATCAGTCCACTTCATCCACTCAAGTGCTGACATGAAAATAATTCCACTCCACTACCGAAGTAACGCTGGTGAAGTTAATTCCAGTCCGGTTCGTGTTTACATGACGGATTATCTCAAAGGTGGTATAATTATAGCAAATTATAAAGGAAAAGGACCACTAGAGTTAATCTGTGGACGCACTGCTCCCTGCTTGTGGACAGAAAACTACCTCAGAAATAACTTCAATATTTTCTATAAAAAAATATTTAATAACTTTCAATTTCGCAATATTTAATTACAAACTCAAAACTTACTTTTATTTATTTCGTCGACAGACTTGACAGATATGTATATGCCATAAAATTATAGTAACAACAATAATATGGCAGCACGAGAACTAGAAATTGACAAATTGGGGTTGCCAAGAACACTGTTTTAGTTTCGGTAACTATAAAAACTGCCTATGCTTGAGGTCTTTTTATGGTTCCTGACACGTACGCATTGACAAATCGACGTCGGGAAAAAATGCAGAACGCGTTTTCTTCTCTCGTCACTCATAAATAAATTTTCGTATACAATCTCTTTCACAATTTCTGTATAAATTACATGTATCATAATGTAAATCATCTTTTACTATCTTTCATGAACCATTGATTGGTGATGACGATGAGTCCTGAATTGATTTATCTTGCTATTGTAGGTGTTGTATCTTAGTCGACAGAGATGTGTGTTGCTTTCAGTCGATCAATTTATATATTAATTCGCTTGTTGTTGATTTGCAGTTGGTACTACTAGTCGCTACGTTTTATGACTTGGTAAGGCCCGTCATAAGGCTGCTGCAGAGGCTTTCGTACTGCGTTGTTGCGAACGAATACATGCGTGCAGTGTTGGAAGGTGGTTGTGATGAAACTCCCCTCCAAAATGGGAATCTCTCGGCACTTTTCCCACAGATTATGATGCAATTTTCCAAATTTCTTCCCTGTGTCGAAAAGCCATACTAGAAATACACTAGAAGGAATAACTAGAGTAATATTTCAAAGCAATTTCAAATGAACTACATATCTAACAGTTAAGCAAAAAGCTCACTCATGAGAAGCCTTCTTCCTCTATAAAAGTATGTTCATGTTATTCATATTCTTCGTTAGATTGTGTTACCTGTATGTAGTATATATTCTGGAGGGTTCCTTTGGGACAAAGAGCGCTATAACAAACTTCCTGAAACTCTTTCCTAGAAGCACACAGCGATTCTCTTCTCTATCCCAGTTCATTACTTTTTTACTACGCAGAAGCAAGCATTTCGCTGTTCTAAAGAAGCACTCCAAGTGGTATGCTAAATGATGGTATGAAGACGATTTTTGAAGATGTCTTTTGAAAAACTTTAATGAGTTTTTTGAATAATCATCATAGTGCCTCTTCCTTAGTCTCATAAGAGCCCTTCAAGACTGCTAGCCGAGAGCAGTAGTAAGTCGCTTGCAACTTTAAGTATGCCTATGAGGCAAGGACATAGGTATGGAAAAAGGCAGCGGCGCATGCTTTCAAAGAAACGCTCCAGTAGACTTCTCTTCTGTAGAACTTCCAAGTGTCGGCTATAAAAGCTCTTGAATACCTACTTACTAATTTTTCTAAATAGAGCTCCCAAATTATACCTCGAAGGCGCTTAAATTGTACTTCTTTCAGAATCGCTGGTTTCCTGTCTCAATGGGATACGCTTGTCATTCAAGTTCTCAAAGCTTTTATTTCAGAAATGCTTGATATTTTAATTTCATGGTTTTCAACGTGCCATTTCAATAAATATGTAGCTATAAATTGGCTAATTTTCTTATATTTTAGTAATATTTCATGCTCAATTACTGTTGTCTGAATTATGCCGAAAAATTTTGTTCTAGGAGACAAATTTTTTGATGGTGAAAATTCCCACAATATGGGAGAAGAATTCCCTCAATCTCCCAACACTGCATGGTTGCCCTTTCTGAGCTCCTTTTGGATGAAAGTTGTTCCCACGCTATGGTGTGTGGTTTGTTTTGGCCTTAATGTTTGAATATTATTCCGCAGTCTTGCAATGAATTCACTATTTGGTCGTGTTGAAACTTCGTTGAAAAATTAACCAGGAAGGCGAAATGTTTGCCCCTATACAAGCTCTGCTGGTGATGTGTTCATGTCTTCTTTGGGTGATGTTGTAAAGTGTCGACCCAATCTGATGATTGATGACACATGATTTCTGTTTTTAATTTACGTTGCCATCTCTCGATCAAACCGCTCGACTGAGGGTGATAACTTGTCGTTCGCCAATGATGACAACCAAGTACTCGTGACAAATCGTTGAAAAGTGATGATTCGAATTGACGATCTAAACCAAATTTTGCAAACCATCCAGAAATAAAAGCACTAGCCACTATTTTTACTGTTTGATCAGGGGATAGCCTCTGGCCATTTTGTGAAACAGCCGATGATTGTTAAAGAATATGAGAATCCCTTTGAATATAGTAGCGGATATATTAAATCGATCGGATCTTTATTTCATTATAAAGAGGAAGGTATGCCGTTAATAACGGAAAATAACATCAGTCAAATGACCACCACGACCACGCCTACAGGACCATATCCTTTTTCATGAAATTTTCCATAAACAAATCGCAAAGTGGCTGCCCTATCTCGTCGATAGCCTCACGAATTCCATCTTTGAGGTCTTGAATCGACGCTGGGCTGTTGGCGTAGACCTTCTTTTTCACGTGGCCCCAAAGGAAGAAGTCGCAAGGTGTTAAGTCACAAGATCTCGGTGGCCAATTGTGATCACCTCTTCGAGAGATAACACGGTTCGGAAACTTTTCCCGTAAAAGATCAATGGTTTCGTTGCTTGTATGGCACGTAGCGCTGTCTTGTTGAAAGTAAACGTTGTCCAGATCAATACCATCCAATTCCGGCCATAAAAAATCATTAATCATCCGTCGATAGCGCAATCCATGCACCGTAACTGTTGCTCCAGCCTCATTTTCGAAAAAGTAAGGTCCAATGACCCCGCGGGACCATAAACCGCACCAAACAGTCACACGTTGAGGATAGAGAGGCTTGGGTTTTCCGAGCCCCAGATGCGACAATTTTGCTTGTTGACGAAGCCATCGAGGTGGAAATGGGCCTCAGTTTTCGATGGAATTCCGGATCATTTTCATGCATTTCAAGGACCCAATCAGCAAAGACTCGACGTTGTTGATGATCGGCAGGCTTGAGTTCTTGTGTTAACTGAACTTTATAAGCCTTAATACCCAAATCTTTATGCAAAATACGGTGTAATGACGTTTGTGGAATGCCTAATTCCAAAGAACGACGAGGAATGGACAAACCTGGGTTTTCTTCAACACTTTCGGCTACAGCAGCAATATTCTCGGCTGTTCTTGAGCGACGTGCACGGGCTTTATTCTTCACATCACTAACTTGTCCCGAAAGCTCGAATTTTTCTACCAATTTCTGTATTGCGGTCCGACAAGGTGCTTCACGACGACCCAAAAATGTTCGAGTTTTACGAACCGTCTCTGCACCATTTTCACCATTTTTATATTGAATTTTAATAATTTCAATGCGTTGTTGAATCGTATATCGTTCCATTTTTATTAATGGCGTAGTTTCTACTTGTCAAATGTCAAAAAATGACAGCTCCAAAAGTGACATCTACCGAAATAGCGGACTAATTAAAATCACACCTCTTATTAGAAAACCCTTTAGTTGGTCAAGCGTCTTGATGGGCCAAGTTATAAATTTATCTGAGCACATTTTTTATTAAATTAATATAATTATGTCATTAAATATTGTGATTATGATTATCGCCTATTATTATTAAATATTTTTGGTAAATACCTAATTTGTAATTAGAATTAGAATTTCAGTATAAAAAAAAAATTCGAGCTAAAGAATTTTTACAAATTTTTATTGATGAGATTGAACAGAAGAAATTCGTATTCAAAGATAAAAAAAATCTAAAAATTAGAACTATGAATATCTTTTTGGTAGAATTTGTTTTAAAAATTGTTTTTTTTGTTTGTTTTTCCATCCAGAACATACTGTGAAGTAATCTGTACCACTAATTAATATGATAAAATTTCGTTTTGTTATTTTTTTTACAGTTTATGGGTGAATTTCTTTCAATGGGTGCACCAATTTACTGGGTTCTGAGCCCTGGTCTGGACTATGCAAATCCAAAGGATCAAAATTTAATTTGCGGTGGACAAGAATGCAACAGTGATTCTCTGTCAACAAAACTCTATATTGCCTCAAATTATCCAGATGTGTATGTATACTTTAAAAGTTACAGAAAACAAAAGCAGTTACTAACATACTTATATTACAGAACTCATTTATACAGACCAGCTGCATCATGGATAGATGACTACATTGATTGGTTAAGTATAGAATCTTGCTGTAATGAGTACAAAAGCGATGGATCGTTTTGTCCAAGTGGACGTAAGTTGAAATATTTTATATAGTCTTTCATTGTTTTACTGTTTTTATTTAAAAAAAAGAAGAAAGATTTCTTACTTTCTCACTTATTGACAGATTGGTTCACCAGTCAATCCCAATACGTTTAGCTCAAACCCTCGAACCTGAATTAGTATTATTTGAACAACTCAATTCTTTTATACATATATACGCATGCGTCCAATATGCAAATGTGACGTTATTAATTCGCACTCCTAAAGAGCAAATGCTAAATTACTCGAAACATGTTTTTGATGCAAAGTTCCCTCTTACTACTCTTTGTAGTTCTGTCGTCCATTTTTGTTTTCGTTATATTTTGATCTTCCGACAATAATTGACAATATTCCATTGAACAGTTTTGGTTTTTTTGTAATTCTAATTAAATTTATAATTTCAGTTCCCGAAGTAAGTGATAAATGCAAAAGGTGCTCGAATAAAACTTTTGATGGTCTTCGCCCCACAAATGAAACATTCAGGAAATATTTGACATTCTTTCTGTCGGATTTGCCAAATATTCAGTGCGCCAAAGGAGGACGTGCTGCTTATTCAGATGTAAATTTATTTTTTCTTCATATTTTAATTAAATTAAATTCAATCCATATTTAGGGAGTTAATTATATTCTCGATGAACATGGAGATATTCACATCAAAGAGACACATTTTCTACAGTATTCATCAACCTCGGTTACCTCCAAGGACTTCTATTCGACTTTACGTGAGGCAAGAAAAGTTTCCAATAATATCCAGGATATGTTTCAAAGTCATAATGTCGATGTGAAAATCTTTCCTTACGCTATATTTTTCGTTTTCTATGAGCAATACTTGACGATATGGCGAGACTCGTTGATTTCTCTGGGAATATCTTTGTTGGCGATATGTCTTGTAACTTTCGTCATTACTGGATGTGATATTATCTCATCCTTATTAGTTTTCTTTATGGTCCTCTTGATTCTTGTCAACATAGCTGGGTTCATGTGGATCTGGAACATTACCCTTAATGCAGTTTCGCTCGTTAATTTAGTTGTTAGTGTAGGAATAGGAGTTGAATTCGTTTCACATATAATTCGATCGTATAAAGGAATGTCTGGAACAATGCCGGAGCGAGCAAACAAAGCACTTTCGTTGACGGGAAGTAGTGTTTTGTCCGGAATTACTTTGACGAAATTTGCTGGAATTGCTGTTTTAGCGTTTTCAAAATCGCAAATTTTTCAAATATTTTATTTTCGAATGTATTTGTTGATTGTGCTTGTTGGTGCTGCGCATGGATTGATTTTATTACCAGTAGTTTTAAGTTATATTGGACCACCCAGTAAGGCGAAAGAGGAATGCAAACAAAATGGTTATTTTCGAACTTATTTGTAATAAACTTTTATGTATGTAATTATATAGGTAATGTAAAGTTTAAATTATTTTAGATTGTAATAAATTTTTATTTTTATGTATAAGTGTTATCTTTTGTTTTTTCTTACTATTTACTTTAGGTGACTCTCCTGAGTTTTCTTAATGCTGTAATCAAGATTTTAATGTCCCTAATAAACTATGAGCACAGACAAGAAATGTACAGATATCGACGGGAGTAGTAAGGAAGTGAAAGCTCATAGCAAACCTCAATAACTTACTAATCTAGGCTAAATATATCATGGGTACGAACCAAAAATGTTTTTCAATATAGGCAAAAATTTCTGTGCATTATTGGTGGCTGACGACGATTCGAATAATTTGTGTCTGGGCAGTCTCGGCTTCGTGGAAGTTGGATTGATTTGGTTGCTTGGGTTTGTTAGCTAAACATTTTTATGATCGTAGGCCTAGATACATCAGCGCGGATTTTTCCCAGCAAACATTGTGGCGATAAATTGCTGTGGCGATAAAAATGGCAATAAAACTGTGTTGCCCTTTTATTACCATGGCGATGTTTTGGCAATAGCTCGAGAGCTAAAGTCAATTACATAGATTCCCGGAAACATTACGATTGGCCTACGGGGTGGGGGGCGGGGGGTTCACAAGTTATGTTTAATGTTTCCCTACGAACGTAAAAATTTTGAACAACTCAGGCTTGAATCAGTGCCGCTATGAAAAATTAACGGGTGGCTAGACGTTAATAGCATGGAACCAGGGTTCTACTGGAAGAACCGTAAAACAAAATTTGTTAAGTCAAGGCTTAAATACAATTGTGACAGGCAACGGTAAACGACGAAAAATTGCCGCTGTCAAACTTCTAAAAGCACAGCGTCTTATGCGAATGACCAAATTACGACGGGTGATGGTCAGTCAGCGGTCGACAAAGTTGCCGTTGAGATTGATAAATTTCTAAATAAATTGCCATCGTCGCTGCAGTATTACGAACAAAATCAAATGAATGAAATTGTTGTGGCATTTATTTTTGTCAAGGTTGTAAGACGTCGCATCAATTTCAAAACAATGAATTTTGATGAAAAATTGATTGAGGAAATGCGAAATCATAAAACAATTAATGATTTACGAGGACAACCAGTGTAGACGAGTTGACAAAATCGACATGGTTTGGATGGATATTTCGAGGCGTTTAAATACAAATGGTAAAGTTTTGATATTCTTGACATTTAGTTTGATTTTAATTTGGTTTAATTTCTGTATTCTAATTGTTTCCTTTCCACACTTTGGTCCATTGCAATTCTTTTAAAATAATACCTATAAAATATTCTCGATAAAACTCTGCTTCAAAAAGCTCAAAACTAATAACAAATTAAATTTCAGTATCTTCTTCTTTCACAATCGCCACTCACTGCCTGTTGTTGCAATTGTACTCCTAATTTTTCGACTACCTGTTTTGACGGAAAATTAGATAGGCAAAAAAAACTTTATGATCGCTGACCAATTTCTTAAAAACAATAAGTAATACTTTTCACTACAATAAATAAGTTGAAATTTTAGTGTGTATTCGCATTTTATCGTTGGTTTGCATTCAATTCATACGAATCGTCCTACTGGTATTCCGTACATTTCCCCTACTTGCAATTTTAATGCAATTTAAATGAAATATTTACCTCAATAAATACTTAATATTTAATACTCATATTTAAATTATTTCTGATGTGAGAAACAATGTCTTTCGAGTCCATATTTTGTTAAAAATTTGCAATTTTATTAAATACGGAAACCAAAAAATGCAAAATTTAATTTGGTTTGGGCGATTACTAATATGCGCTTAGGCGTTATTTCTTTAAATGTGCGATTTGTACCCATGCCAATAAATTTAGCTAAGTTTGTAATTATGTATGCTTATCTAACTATTAAAAGAAGTAAATCTTGCATTAAGGGGTTATACCCACATAAGCAGACGAGAAAAATTGTTTTTTCAAAAATGTCATATTTTTATAGATTCATCTGTTGTCTATAAGCCTACAATATTCTTTTCTTAAATTCGCAGGAATATCGCAGTTATAGGCATTTATACATACCTCAAACCTGTTTTTACCTATCTGAGATTATCCTTTAGTTTGTTTGTTGTAATATTTACTGTAAGTTAATTTACTCGCAGAATAAAGGAAGAAGCGTAACCATTTTTATGAAATGTTAGTATCTGTGAAGGAAGCTTTTTTGGTCATGGAATAGTCAGTAAAAAATATTTGCTTTTTTCAACTTTAAATGCGTTTTTCTCAAAACATGGTTTTTAAAATTGGTGCCCTGAAAATATCCTATATTGTTTAAATAGATTTCGCTCAAATTTTGCACATTGGTTGAAAACTATATTATTTAGTACTTGTCGTAAGCGTTTTTTTAATATCATGTAATTAAGAATATTTATTTTAATAAAAATGTCAAAAATTTTGGCCGAATCGGTATTTCAATTTTGAATAGCTACCATTTTCGTGGAACCTATTATTTTAAAAACGGCTAGGACAAGTACTAAATAATATAGCTTTCAACCAATGTACAAAATTTGAACAAAATCGATTGAAAGAAAATAGGAAAATTTTGTGGCACCGAAATAGCATTCTTCGATGACTATGGTCAACAGAAGTGGGCACCAACCGCAATGGATTAACTTTTTTGGCCAAAATTTTAAATTTTTTATAATTTATTGATATTGTGCTACAAAATAAAAAATATATTTTTGTCAAACTATTTGTTTAAAACGAAAAAGAAAGTTCCAAAAGATGCGGAAAAAATTGCCTTTAGGTGGATATAACCCGTTAATGTTTACCTCCACCCATCCACCGCCCCTCTCACCAAACTCATCCAACAAGACGACAGACAGAGTTTGTTCGGACCGTCTACAGCCACCAATAATGCACACAAAATTCTGCAGAAATATGGTCGATTTAAAATCTAAGAAATAAATAAATATTTGGTTCGTATCCATGATATATTTAGCAGAGGTCAGTGAGTTATTGAGGTATGCTATGAGCTCTTCCATACATTACTTTCTTACTACTACCGTCGATATCTGTATAATTCTTGTCTCTGCTATGAGCAGAAGTAATAATTCTCTATAGATTACGTTCAGTTGTAATAACCGAACCAAATAAGTACGTTGATCTAATAAAAATGTTAGTTGGATAAGTTATTTTTTATAAATTTTCCTTATCGTAATGAACAGTAGATTTTTAATCTGAATGAACATTTTCATTTTTCACTGCATTATATTCATTAATTCATTAATACATTAAAACCTCATAAATTTTTGCGATATATTAGTACCTACATACATATGAATATTATTTACATCCCTTGCCTTCATACAATTTTTTTCCTCTCATCACTTTCTCTTATATTTTATTCTGTTTTTTTGTTTTTGTTATTATTTTCATTTTTAAGCTCCTGCATTAATATTTTGACTTTTGGAAATTTTTCCTTATATTTTTATTTAATAAAAATTAATCAGTCTGAAAGGTTATTGGGCGCAATCCGACCCACTTTGGGTGGAATCGCGGACACCTCTTAAAATAGTTTTAAATTAAATAGATTTTACTAACTTTTAATGGTAATTCGTAATTTAATTGAAAATTGGTGGAAAAAAAAAGTTATTGCATATTTAAAAAATATTTAATCTGAGTAATATTTTTCTGTTATAAGACTATTTAGATACCATATTCTTTTTTACGGACCTTAACGTTAAGTTCCCGCGAATCTACCCGCTCCCTGCCCAGTTCTTCTTCATCTATCGTTGTGATCTGTGCGTTATCGTGTTTTCCAAGTTTCTTTATCTATTATTAGACTCGTACGTATTTCCTGGACTCGTTATTTGCTTTTGGATTGGGTTTTTGACAGGGACCGAAAATAATTGGTATTTTGAAGATTTTAAACAAAAAAAGCTGGAATATATTATGATCGTGCAATTAAAAAAAAAAAAACTAAAAAACCTTAACTGGAAAGGCTTATAATTTTTTCTGGCAAAAATAATGCCACTTCAAGTTATACAGGATCATCCCTCTCAGAAGCAGCCCATACCAAATTCTTCCCCGCAGCCTGCACAAGAAGAGGCGAATCAAGAAATAGATCAAGGGCATCATGGTTTTATTATCCCCTTCCTGGATATAGACGTGCATCAAATACAGCAAGACAGTATATATTTCAAAACTACAGAAATATGGCTTCACATCGTGTGCCAACCTTTGCTAAGTTCCATCTTTTGCATAATAGGAATTTATAGCTGTGTTTTTGTGTGTCCGCAGAACAGGGCAGAACAAAAGATACCCAAAAGAACACCTCATACATTTTCATAGAAGATTTATAAATGAAGTGAACAAAACAAATGGTTCGCTTCAATCGACAGAACAATTTGTTCTCTCGAGTATATGGGAGCTCTAGAACAAAGTACACAAAAGAACACAGCTTATATGTAGGGGAAGATGCTGTACCTTGCACATGTGTGTACCTTGGTCATTTTATTTTCCACACGGACTGTAGCTACCACCTAAATAAACGCACTTTTATCCGATTTAACTAATCAACAGATGACACTTAAGCTATTCTGGGAATTAGTTTGTCGGACAAATGAGCAGTTATTGCGTTTTAAAGAAAAGTTGTGAAAAAAGTGAATATTTTCCAGTGATAAAAAATTGAAAGTGTTGGAGTTCTATTCTTTCTATAGCTTTGGACTCCAACTAAGGTTAAACTTGTTTATATGTACTATTATAAATCGTGCATCATGTGGTGAATTGCGCGTCTTAAGGCCAAAACACATTGAGAGCGACACAACTGGCAACTTAGTTGGCAACAATATCGCATTTAAAACACAGTGGACGCGAATCGACAAATGTTTTTGACAGCAGTCACTGTTTTATTTATTGTAAAAGAAATGGAAACAAGGAAAGAACTAAGAAAAAATCTTTAGTATAGCTTATGCGGCTTTCTTAAAATTGTAAAAGCATAAAGAAAAGGCTAAAAAAAAGAAAGATGAGATTGCCATACAAGGGATGACGTTTCTCGTACAGCATAACTTTTTCCCCATTTTTCTCTATATATTCCTCCTCAAAACTCATAATTTCTCAAACTAATTAAACAAATTAATTTTATTAAAGTTTTTAATAACTAGTTTATTTACTACAATCTTTTAATTTGCTATTCTTTATAAAAATAACCAATTCCACATAACATGAATGTCAATTATTCACTGTCCACACAGAAATGTCAATTATGTTGGCGACTAATTTAGAGATTTTCCCAAACTTTTTGTTGGCAACTTGTCGAGTCGCTCTCATTGTGTTAAGTATATGGGACTTCCATATATTCGAATCTTTGACAGCAACCAATTTACGGCGACTTTGTTGTGTCGCTCTCACTGTGTTTTGGCCTTTAAAATATTTCACAGGCAGTTTTGTTTCTTTTGCAAGGGGTATGTACCTTGGACACTTCAAACACGGACATGTAAAAAAAGCCATAGATCGGCCTTTAGGTAAAAATAAATTAAAGATGTATATCTATAGCAATTTTTTGTTTAGTAACCTGCTTTGCGAATATTGTTATTCTTGGTTGAATAAAGAGTGTTATTTAATTTAACTCTGTTGATATACCATCATTTCTACTTAGTAAATTGCAAATGTCCAAGGTATAATACCCCACTGTCCATGGTACAGCTGCATGTTGTACCTTGGACCAAATGGAGGACCTTCATATTTCCTTTCAGATATCCTGAAATATAAATTTAAACTGCATATTCGACTATTATTGGAAAGGTTATGGGTTAGAGAATCTGTAATAATCGGTTGCTTCTGATTTGTCCCATTAGTTTTGTCAAAAAATAACGACTATTTCAAAAAAGGTACCAAGGTACAACACCTTCCCCTACCAGAACTTGTTCGTGTTTGCCATCATCATTTAATGAGAAAGGATTTGGACGATCTTGTTAATAACTTAACAACACATGAAAATTTATGCATTTATGCAGTATTCAATTACTTGCTATTATCAACTTGTACAAATGGAGAGTAGAACGGAGGTCTGATATGGACTTTGAAGAAGAAATTGAAGATAACGATCTACATTTTTGGACAGGCGGATCTAAAAATCAGTTTGCGACTATTTTACAACAGACACCGTCTCTAAATATCAACCCGTCCGACCGCCCTGCTACCATTGTAAGAATTTGTTAATAATGTGTTAACTGTAGCCGTTAAACAGTTATTAGCTCATAACCCATTCAGGTCATACAGTAATTAGACGATATATTTTTAAAGTGATTTGTTTTCAGTCACTACGGGTAATTTGTTCCTTGAGAATAGGTTAAGAGCTAATAACTCTTTAACGGCTACAGATTGCACATACATAGTAGGTCACATTAAAGAAGAGAGTCCACAGTTTACAGTTTTTATAAAAAAGAGTTATATTAACAACCGTTTTACTAAAGAAAAAAAAGGTAATAAAATCTGGAATTTTTAGTTTAGAAGACCTGAGAGGAGAGGAATATGCACCTGGTTGAGCTGTCATTGGAAAGACCATTAAGTTTTAGAAATGAATTCTTTATGGTGACCGTAGACCCTATACTTTTTCAGATACTCGTTGTTTTCTGAAAACCTAGCATAATTTTTAATCACCTTTACCCCCCCCCCCCTCCCACCACTGTCATACAATTTTTTGTTTGTCTAGTTGAATATTATCACCTCCCGCTCTATGGACAACCATGGAGGAAATACCCCTGTATATATAGCACAGTTCGATGTAGAACTGAAGATTATTTGCAACTGATTATATAAAATCTTCCGGGCTCTCAATTACATAAACTACATTAAAATTGTCAGGCTTGGATTCGTTTTATGAATGACCATATACAGCATCCCTAAAGTGTTCCTCCAGTAAAATACAAAAAGGTCTCAGGAAACACAGAAAGCACTGTATTAGCTGGCTAGGCAAATGATCGACAACATTTTTAATTTGCTGATTGAAGACGATGTGTGAGACAGACATTGAAAGTTAAAGCGGCTATTTCGGGTATTTATATCCAGCGATAACCACATATACTTAATTTTAGTTAGTTAGCTATTGAACTTTACATGGAAACAAGTAAGTAAGTAAATATTTCTTTATTCCTCTCTCCTGTAAAATCCATTATGATCTGGGACCCTAAAAGTCGCCGTGTAATAGTGGAGTATGTTAAATATGTAAATTTCAAGCGCTAATAATGATTCCTGCATACCTTAGTTAAATGCAGTAGTTGTATTTTACTTTACATTATTCAAATTAGGAAGTATGTATTGTATCGTTCCTCAATCCGCCCCTTTTCCAGGTTCAAATACATCCACACAATTTTCGTAGAGGTTTATTAATGAAAAGTTAAAGTTCAATGCCATCCCACCCTTCCTCCTATATAGATTCACCATGTAATGCTAAAGTTCATCCTTTATATAGGTTCAAAATTGTTGCTCTAATTAATCGTGCTGCTAATTACAGGCGCCTGTTTACAAACAACACGAAACGAAACGCATTAAAATTCACAGTAGGCTCAATTGGAGTCCCATTTAATGTTTGTGTCAGTAATAGGCATCTCATCCAAAAGGGAATTAGGATGGTAAGCCTATAAGTATATAATTAAGAGAATGATAAGTAAGTACATAAGTCACCCTGTAACTATAACTAAATTTTATTGATTCCCACAAACTATTATTTCGATGCAATTCTCCCTTCCTCCCCACCTCTATGATGAGATGACAATAAAAAACTCCACAAAAAGTAAATAAAAAATTTCAAGTAGTCCAACAATTCTGGTAGCGTGCTATTGTCTTCAAAGGACTTTTTGCGGTCTATAAGTCCCTGAACCGGGTGAATCGTGTGGTAAAGCTATTTCCTTGCCATTAATCACAGTTCTAGGCCACGAAAAGCTCACAAGGCAAGCACTTTTTAACTCAGGCTCTCATCAAATTGTAATGAAGAAATTATGGAAACGATGGATGCGAATATTTCGGTCTAAAAATAAATTTCACTTTATTTTCGGGGGGTTTGAGGAGGAGGAACTTTCAAAATATGCAGATAGTTTCTAATTTTTTGCGCACTCATCAGCACTTCTGGTATCGGCAGTAAGTAGAAAGTTTTTTGTTTGTCGTATAGTTTATGTGAGTTTCCATGGGGAGGAATCAGTTGCCTTTCTAGTGCCCGAGAAATAAGACCGCAGAAAGGGTAGTGTCGTCACAATGCATCCTACCAACTCTGATTATGATGAAGAAGATGAAAATCTAGAACGTGAATTACCATATTGTTTTGAAAAGGAATTAATAGAAAAACAAAATAAAAGGAGATATGTCCTGGATAAATATATTCCGACTGTTAGAGGTATTCGATTTGTAAACGATTTTGTTTGTTATATTTTCTTTAACTATTTCTAACCAATTTTTCTTTTTTTTATCCAGTTCCGTCTATTACTTTGAAGTTTCATGCGAGACATGATCAAGATCCCATCATTGATAAAGATTCTTATCGGAAATATTTCCAAGTAGCTCATGGATTTTTGAGGCGAACTAGAGATACTTACAATACGCCGATGCTAGAAGGACAGTCTTACGGATGGATACCACGAACATTGGATTATAAGAAAATTTATGAAATGAATGGATTACGAAAGGCGAGCAATCGTTGTGATTTAACAGTTTTCAGTGAAAAAGTTTTCTGTGATAAAGTGTCTGAACGACCCCAGTTTAATGGATTGAAGTTTTTCTTAAGATAGCTTCTTTGCCTCATATTGCTATTATTATATTGCCCATATTGTTATTGTTGTTGTGTTAATAAAAGTTAATTAAATTATATTAGCTCTGTTAAGATTACGATGATTTTAGTTTGAATGCACTAACTGAACTAATAGATCGTACATCCTAAATGATATTTGCTTTCGATCTTTGATATATATGTTTGTACTGTTCCGTCACCAGACCCGACCGTTACTGTGCTGACATAATTCTTGTCTTTACGACATCTAGAAGTCTGGTTATTTAAGCTTATATTCCTCCAGCACATGCTCCGCAAATACTTTCACTAAAAGGAGTAAGATCAGTTCAAATAAATATTGTCCAACTCAGTGTAAGGAATTCCAAAAGTGGAGTTTCTTGAAATATTGTCCAAATATATCCTATATAAACTCGCTTTCGTATTCATTCAGTTTTATATGGTACAAGACTGGTATAAATGCAGATGAAATTATAACACACATGGCATATTATTATTAAATACATTCAGAATCATTGTAGTAGTTTCAAGCTAGAGAGCTAGATAACAATCGGTCTTTGACATCTATAGTTAGATTGGTGTCTGAAATCGAACGCGGTTACAGTTTTAAGGCAGACTCAGTGTGTTTCAATCACTTTTGTCATTGGCACTCCTTTTATGTTGCTGCAGAAAAGTTCCGCGCGAATCACCCATACTTCTTATCTTTGTATCATTGACTTCCAGCAAACTCTGCGACTCGAGATCGAATCGAAAACGGTTCGTTTTAGCGAAGTTTGGTTTCGATCTCGATGTCGTTCTCGATTCGATTTCGATTCGGCGACAACTAAAAGTAACATTCTATATCGAATCGCTGTAACGATTCGATAAAGATTCGTCATAACGACTCGAACACGATTCGTAATAACGATTCGATAACGATTCGAAACTAATTCATTTTCTCAAATCAAAATTCACAGATATTCGTAGGGTATTTAAAACATTTCAGTAAAATCACAATTAAATGAAATTATGTTGGTCAAATAATGTTAATGTTAAGAGTAGGGGCAAAATCGAGTCTTTTGACGAGCTCGATTATTGCTTTTGGAGATAGATTGGAGACATTATCTGGAGAGATAATTGTTATTCCAGTGATTTGCAGCCATAGACCTGCAAGTGCTGGGCACTCACATATAACGTGCATGGAGGATTCGTCATCCTCCTCGCACAGTCGACACAGTTCACTGTCGGATTTGTCTATCTTCTTCAGGAAGTGACCGAAGGGGCCATGACCACTGACTGCTTTAGCAAATAGTCTGAGCGACTGTCGCTAAGTCCAATAAGTTGGCGCGTCTGAAATGAGAGGGGTTGAAGAATTTCTTCGAATGCCTCATATCGTGCGCGCTACGCCAAAGTAGATCCAATTGCCTGTTTTCCCACCTAAGCAGTTCCCCCCTAAAGTGGCTTTTTGGTAGGCCAAATGTCGGGTAGGGACCAGCGTATGGATATTCAGCTCCAGTTTTAGCTAGTTCGTCCGCTTTTTCATTACCGTCCACTCTTTCATGTCCAAGGACCCAGACTAAGGTTACTTGGTTGTCCCTAGACAGTAGTTGGAGTTTCGAGTAGCAGCACCAGACTATTTTCGGCTCAAAAACTTGAGAGGAAAGAGCTAGGAGCGCAGCTTGGCTCTCTGAGCAAATGTAGATATTGGAGCTCTTGCAGCCCTTATTTAGGTTTTTCTATAGCATAGACTTCCGTCTGCAAATGGAAGGTGAGGAGCTAAGCGGAATGGATAGTTCCACATCTGTACCAACCACCCCTACTCCTGTGCTCCCGCCCTTCCGGGATCCGTCAGTATTCCAGACTTGGGCCCATTGCGGAAGCTGGAGTCCTCTGTCAAGTATCTGGCTTCTTTCATTTATGGTTACCTTTTAACCTCTTACAAAAGAAAGTATCTTGGCCATATTATCTATTGGAGCTTCTAGGTCGTTAATGCTGATCTGCTCGAAGATACTGAGATGACCCATCCTAGAAGAGGTGCGCTCATCAGGCCTTTTCTTTCGAAGCTTACTAGCCGCTGCTTCCTTCTGAATAAAGAGGTAGATAGGCTGTAAGCCAAGAATGCCATCCTTTGCACCTTATCAAGGGTTCTCCTGATAGTTGCCCGCAATGTTGTAGGCCATCACACATTTGCTCCATAAGAAACTATTTGTCTGACTATGCCCTGGAAGATCCATAGGGTCATTTTGGGGTTCAGACCCCTAAAAGCCTGTGGCAAGAGTGAATGCCCACATGGCCTTGTTAGTCATCATCTCCCGGTGCTGTCTAGGATTATTCCCAGATATTTTGCTTCTTTGAAATATTCTATTGCAATTCCATTTAACTTAGGAGATGGGATCTGAAGGCTCCTTTTCCTAGTAAAAGGAACTAGCGCTGTTTTACCTGGATTTATTGATAGTCCTATGTTCCGGCACCATCTGCTAATAATGTTAAAAACAGTTTGCATAAGCTCGGGTAGACCTGATTCAAACTTTCCTTGGTTGGTCAAATAAGAAATAGGAGTAAATGGAAACTCTGCTCATATGCTGCAGAAAATTCTTTACTTTTCTGTGAAATTGAAAAATAAATATTGTCTAACAAATTTATCAAATTTGGAAGGAATTTTCTGCTTGAAAACACTATAACTGATAATATTTTTGTTAAAAATTAATAAAAATAAAAATAATTCTTTAAACAAAAGTAAAATAAAGCCTCTTCAGAAAACAATTAAGAGAAGAAGAAAATATTGAAAAGATTATACACTTTAGGCTTATACTTTCTTTTTTTGTCAGCCTATTCTTCGCGTAATGAAAATGACTTATTGCCGTTTCCTTGAAGTATTTTTCGTGCAGGCCAGGAAACTTTTAGTGAAATTCATCTACAGATAATGAACAATTATAAATGCAATTTATTAGCTCATTGTGTACACCAACTTTTTATAGGCGTAACTATCCTAAGCTCCCTCGCTGATTGTTTGTCCTTTTTGCCAAGCCAACAAAACTCCTGAGCTATGTCTGTGAATATCCGGAGGAGAAGTAGTATCATGATATTTCCTTTTAAAATCGAATTGACAATGGCTTCAGCTTCTAGGCGGATTTTTTTTAGATAAATTTATTGACCCAATCTATTAAACTTCTTTTCATTTTATTTTATTTGTATAAAGCGTTGAGTACTTACGGAAATTATAAAAAGAATGTTGAATACACGCACTGCTAACAGCTTTTATAAAAGACCACTTTACCGCACTGTTAGACTCCAAATAAAATTTTTCAACAAATCTCCAATAAAATTACAAGAAATCTACTTTAATTGCTTTTCAGAATTGAGCTAGGGTGGAAAAAAGTAAACTTTAAACATCGCTAAATGACGAATTCTCGAAGAAATCTCGAACTTTGGAATTCGGGAATATTTCCGACAGATACACATCGCTAAGGGATGAATTTTCGAATTTCAGGATTCGAGAATATTTAGCTGAAAATGAAATTCGCTAAAATGTTTACTGGGCGGGAAGAACAACTTAAGCATTTTTCCTTCACTTAGTAGAACAGAATCGATGTGTTCGTTTAGTCATGCAAGTTGGAAACTACGATATTTTCAGAGCGGGCACATAATATAGTGGTTGAAACTTTATTAATTATTGAAGAAATTTTAGGACTTTTTAAATTTTTTAGAAAATTTTTTCTTGTGCCCCATTTATTTTCTGATAACATTTCTTGGCGTTGCCTCTCAATGGCAATTCCACTGTAAACAAAGGAACCGGCATTGGAAAATGTTAAATTTTTGCCAAGGTACATGCGAACCAGAAAAATAGTTTCTTCCATTCTATCTTTCGATATGAGTATATCTATATAAATACATGAGAACAATATGCTGTATCTCCCCTTTATCCTCCAGCAACTTCTATGTTACTCTTATAAGTCTCAAGTGTAGTCGGATTGTACAATGGCTACAGGATTGTCACATGAATATAATATGAAATTTATTTTATCCATTACTTTCCTTAAGGATAGCTCCTCTTGATGCGAATTCATTCATTCTAGACCCTCGAGTATTATACTGAAAGTTCCGTCTAACTGACCACTTGAGGAGGCACACAATATATAATACGCCCCTTGGCCCATTTGCGTTCTTCTGAGATTGTTCAAGGTTCGAATCACATTAAATACCGCAGACAAGGAGTTAGTGAATTTAAACATCTTTAATAAATCTCATTTCATCTATTGACACAGGAATAAACACTTGGGACTTACCCCCATAATGACTTCCGTCATCAGATCCATCCCTTTAGCTACCAGTCATTATAGAGGCGCCCCCAGCAGCAGCATACAACTTACATAATTGAAGATGCTGCAGACGCAGAGCCCCATTCATAGAGGTGCCGTAGGAGAACAACTGTAGCTATAAACGTGTTCCTTAAACTATAGTGGGGAATAAAAAAAAAGCAAAAACAGCAACGGCAGCATGCGGCTATTGCGCCGGAAGGATTCATAAATAATTAAGCAGTTATCCTTCTGTGAAACTAGGATTCGTCAGGTTGCATTCTACGAAATTAAATCGATACGGCGTGCTGGTTTTTCGCTGTTGTATCGTTTGTCAATAACAAGACAGAACTGATGCCACCTCTACTAAATCTCTATAGTCATCCATCGCCTTCCTGATGAACCTTTTTGTGCAATTCGGGCGCTTTCAGTCAGCCCGGGGTGAACATAGTAGCTTTCAGCTGTTGTTGCTTTAATAAAGTCCACATAATCAAAAACAGCTTAACCAACGGAGAATTTCGAATGCAACAATAACAGTACGAGTATTTCACGGCATTATATGAGTCGTAGAGGAATATTTTGTGGCTTTGGATTTTCTAAATGAAGTTCTGCGAATTATTAAATGGTGAAGGCTTTTAAATTAATGGTGTTTGACAATTTTAGGATATCCTATCCTGCGTGCCCAAATTGCTAATTTCACTCTAGGGATATTGACTCATATTTTAATGACAATGTTCTGAGATATTATGGATGTCCTAACATAAAATTTCGTACAATATCGCTCTCAACTTTTCCTCTTTAATCCATTTACAATAAAAGTCGAGTGTTATATTTTCAAGTGCATGCAAAAAGGATGGTATTGAAATTAGCTTTAGTCGAACCTTCAAAATTCTGGCCGCATAATCTGAAACCTATTTTAGACAGAGCTAATACAAACCAGAGTCATATAGACGATGATGGAGATCGTTGATGTTAATCTATAAATGATTTTCATTACCCTTTTGAGTTTATCACAATTTCAGCATTTACATTGTTCCTCAGAGAATCAGGGAAGATCCAGGGTTGTCTCTCTCTAGAAGCATATATTCACATGAATCTATGGGCCACAATGGACCCGACAGTAGTTCTAGTAAGGCAGGCTAATTTTTCCTTGGTGGTAACGCTCTATCCTAACACATATATTCTGATAGCTCGCATGGCTTGGCTTGGCATGCTTGAAAATGACCCTGAACAATGAAACATAAAAAATATATATGTAATACATTCAAGCAAGCTTATAGCGGGTAATGTGGTACACTACACCTAAATAGCCGATGGCACTGTGTTACAGTTCTGCATGAAAATAGCGGTATAAGTGAATGTGGTATGTGTCCTTAATTTTGTGAACTGCTGATACTTTGGGTAATTTTTATTTCAGGGGAAATATTGTTAAGAAGTTTCGTCGGAGGTCTTTCAGTTGTGTACGATTGGTAATCTACAGATTCCTGTGCCTTTCAGGTGTCCTAAATTGTGGAGCTAAATCGTGGAGCCTTACGAACGCACTACTGTTTCACCATACTCTTGTCCATTGTTTCTATCATGGTCTCCGCTGCAGACAATCTTACTGTTAAGGTAGAATGTAAGAGGAAATTATTGCCCTATTGTAAGCATCTTGTAAGCCCTGGGCGAACATCAACATTTTTTTTAAAGATTAATTTGATTTTCCTTAAAAGTCGGCCAGTAAGCCACTCAGCCGTAGGACCTTAGTCCTTCGTTTCTATATCCATTCCATTATTAATTAGTCCAGGTTTAGTCCCAATTTGACCTCCCGTCTTACTATTTAAAATTGCAAAAGAGGTAAAAATAAATAGGAAATTATTCAAAATTAGAAAGGAGGTAAAAATGGATTACAAGTTATTAAGGTAATTAAAAATAAATCGGTTGGCGTCTTCGATAAAGATTTTAAGCCGACCTAAGTGTAATCCTAACAAATTAGACCACACCACAAAACAAGCTTCAAGGTGATCTAAATGCCATCCAGTCGAATTATACCTTTTGGGAACTGGGGACAGAGACAGCAAAGCAGACCGGGACTTTTTCTAGAAGTTTTTCTTGGTTTTCCTTGTCAGGAGCGGGGAAGTGCTCCAACATTAAAAAGTTTTATCTAGAACAGTTTAAAAAAAAGTAAGCGTATTAATTAACTCAGGAGAATATAAGGAAAACCGAAGTTGACGGATCCTGGACAAAAAAAAGCTATATATATAAGCTATAGTATATTTTGTTTTGCATTACTATTTCTTTTTTTTATTTTATGGCTGGCTGGTGCATGGCGTTGCATAATTAGGGTTCTAAAACCCATGTAAAATAAGTTGTAATTGAGATGTTCATCCACGGTCTGTTAATTGACTTCATGTGAATTCAACGCAGTTAACATTAATCGAAGTTATAATATTACCGAAATTATAACGTGCTAAACAAAAGAATAGGTTTTGTGATTTTCCTCTATCCAAAAATTACATGGCGCCCATCAATTCACTCATATTTCATTAAGCGAACAACCCTTCTTACTGAGCTAAGACAGGGATCGACGGGATCCCTAGTTGCGCTCAAAGAGGAGAGTAGCATATTTTTGGCGCCCAACCGCATTAACCGATTTCACCCATTTCACCAAAAATATTATCAAGAATTTATAACAGAAAATAGAGCAAAACTTAATTATTTTTTGTTTTAGATTAACAACTTGATCACTACGAATAAATTTAGTCGCACACAGTCACTTTTTATTCAATTGATCGAAAACATAACTGAGGCAGGACGAAAGCCACAATATGTATTCCTTGGAATCGGCAGGTATTCTTATGAAAAGACTTGAGCGACAGTGCTTGGTTTTCGAGAAAACTGGCTGTACCACATTATCCGCCTGTACCACAATACCTGAAGTTACTCTACCTGAAGACGTCTCCGGTTTCCCGATTTACATATTATTCAATAAAAATAAAGCTCCAGGATTTTCATACAGCGCGACATACGATCAAGTTTTTCCGTATGGTTGTTGAAAATGTGTGGATATTTATTTTTTTATTTTTGTTCATAATGATGGTAGCCTACGCTATAGAGGTTCCTTAGAAAAGTCCAAACAGAGGCTGAAAGAACTTCTAGGTCTATATTTGTTCAGACTGCCAAGCTGCGCTGCTGACTCTGTCTTTTTGAGTGCGGGTAAGTCTTTTCCAGACGAAGTTAAAGTACTGACAAAAATTTGGAATGCAAATAAATTGTTTATAACAAATGGTATTGTTGAAATACGAAAAAACAAACAAATATTGGATTCAGACAGAATTTTGTGGTAACATAACTTATTTTCCAATTTTTTAGTACTTTAACTTCGTCTGGCAATAGGTTACCAGCGTGCAACACGTCTTGAGATCTCATTTTTGTGCTCAGCAGCGAAAACGTCTCTGTTTTTAAGAGGTGCATGGAGTGTTGGAAATTTGAAAAAAGTCTGTTTTCATCTTAAGCTGCGGATTGCGGATTGCTTTTCACATTGCCTTTCACTTAGATTAATACTTATGCATACCTACATCTTTTGATTACATTTCACACACAAAATTTACTGCGAGCTTTTTGTCATGGACTTAACCTCGTTTACATAAATACGACATTGCAAAGATGTAACGAATTGTGAATTGTAAGCGGGGTAGTCTGTATCAACGCTAAAGAAGTTGGGAAAACATTTTAACTGAAGGATGATTTGAAAGATAGATAGATTTGATAGAGTATGTCAATGCCCAACAGTAGATTCGTTGGTAATTAAATTACATACTTACACAGAAGCTAAAGTTTCTATTCTGTTATCGCAAAAATTGTCACTGGTAAAGCGTAGAGAACTCAAGCTCTGGACCGCAATTCTTGAGAATCTTATTGAATTACTTGAGAACGCGACACTTAAAAAGAGTTCAGTGCACTTTATACTGCATTTTACATAAATAATTTAGTTTCACATATATTGACTTTCACATTAATCAGTTATAAAATCTACAGTTTTAAGGGGAATAAACGAGCTATATTTTTTAACTAGGAGAAGTTGTTTTGTTTTTTCTATCTATATTCAAAGGACAGGTGTTGTACCTAGGCAGTAGTAATATACATTTTGTGTACCGGTTTTCGGTCTTGGACACATACTGATATTATAACAAAGCACTTTTTTTCTACTTCAGTACACACTTTCTACAATTGCATTGATTTTGTCCAAAGGCAAGCGAAGAATTATTCAAATTATTAAATTTCTTGGAATAATCCACAAAGGTAGACACACAAAATTTGTTATCATTCAGAAAGTAAACATATGCACATGTCAGCACTAACTTTAAGTTGATGAATAGACCATTAAAAATCAAGTGACATTACTGATACGTAGTCACTGGACAAATAGCAGAGAATATCAATAGGACGAAGTTCCGCTAATCCTTTAGAGCTTGTATTTGTAGCCATTTGTAGAACCGTCGCGGCTTTCTATATCTGAAGAAATTATAAAGATGTTCATCAGATGTTATATCTACAGATAAATGGTTTAATGATTTACGGCATCTAAGACTTTAGAAATCGAGGATCCCCGGTCCTATCCCCACAGATTGATTAGATTTTATAGAATTAGTCAGTTTCCATAATGTCCATAAATTTGAAACTGAATTTATTAATTTTGCAGAAGTCGGTAATCAATCATGTAGATAAAGGCGATACATGAATTCATTGTAGGACAAGATTGCGTTAAATTAATCCATATGAGTAGGGTAACAGTAACATGCCATTTTCGTTTCAAACGTCAGGTATATACATATTATAGCCTAAATTTTCTCCTAGCAGGAAGAACGAATAATGCTCGATTTAAGATGAATTTTGAGGTAAATTGCTGCGCCATCAAAAATACGATCAGCTCTATCAATGCGATATGTTTAATAATCGGGTAACGAAATAAATGAAAGTGTCAGTGGAAGTTAACTAAGATTTGCAACAAGACTAGCATGAACCTCCGATCCATTTGAAATGATTACGTTCCAACTGGTTTTACGTCTCTTTCTACGAATTGCTGCTTGAGGGCGCCAATCCGGTACCTGCACTGTAAGCTGCATAAAATGCCGGTACTCATGTTGTCATCTGCACTCCAAATTGAGCAGCTGATGATTCCAAAAACAATTATTTATTTAGGTTTCTACAAGAGAATAAATATCTTTCCCTACTGGGAAGCATTTTTCTCTTGTGTTATTCCATCTGGTTTCGCTTAGGTTCATATAAATGTGGTGTTGTACCGGCTCATATGTATATCTGAGGAGTTCGTTTAATTTCCTTTCCTTCTTGGGAATCTATTGTCATGAAGTTGTGTCCTGGTCCAAATATCCAGTGAACCGTGAATCGGTTCAGAGCTTGGCGGCAGTTTTATGAGAGAATATCGCTAGCGTTCAAGAGTTTACGCAACTGCAGGAGGCGGCCATCGGGAGCAGCCATGGGGAAGCACTGAGGAAGTCAACAATAGATGTTGCACTGGGTAAACCTCGTGTGTAGAATATTTAACCTACGTTTTCTCCCAATACCACCCAATATGACACAGGCATTGCGTGGGTGACTAACATTTGATTTGACGGGATAAACTATACCATCACAAACCTTCCTCTGGATCTAGATACAACGCATATCACTTAGACCTTTTACCAGGCAGCTGCACGATTTCTGGAACTACTTCTTAGTAAAATGCCATAAGTGATCAGGTTTAATTGAGCTTTGTTAAGAAGCCATGAAGTTTTTAATATGGTCACTGATATTGATCCACGTTACCCTCCGTTTTAGAGAACACGTTTTCTCCGCACAAAATGACTGGGGGACCAAACTCGAAATACAGACAAGAAAAGGAAATTTCTATAACAAAGCACAAAATGAAACACTTACGAAACTCCTACCATAAAAACAGCTCTAACAGATTTAATCCTGCCACTTGAAGATAATAATATCCATAGTTCCTCCAACGTATCGTTCCCTGGAACACAGCTATTATGTGAAAACCGTATCGGTGTGAGCGAAACTCGATTTTTAGGCGAAGGGTTGAAAATTAGAAATTTAAGGAAAAACAAGAATTTTCTATAACAAAGCACAAAGTGAACCTCTCATGAAGCGCCTATTACAAAAACAGCACCTCAGGATTTAATCCTGCCACTTGAAGACTGTAATATCTATAATTCCTCCAACGTATCAAGGAATCATTCGTTTATACGTTCTACCACCCCCATAAAATTTAATTGGAGTTATGTCTACTCTACTGCAAGTGAACATACCAACAGTTACCTGATTTCAAAACACAGTCAATAGGCTTTTCGAACAATAGCCAGAGAGCAGCAATACCTGCACACTAGAGCTTGGAATTACCGGAAATAGCACTAGCTACTCCGATTTTTTTACACGGTTTATCTAAATACATCTGGAAGATACGTAATTCAAGTGAGTACCACTTTCTGCTACTTCCAGCCCCGCTCATATATTCACTTCTATTCATGAAAGGTTTGATTAAGCTGAACGCAAAGTGCTTTTCTCGATTTTAACTTCCTGTCAGAATTCTCGCTTCCACCTGGCAGCTATTGTATACGTGCGTAAAATAGAATTCACGTTTTTTATGTGACAGAGGAACGTAGGCCATTGGAATATGCCGTCTGCGAAACTCTCTTGGGAAAATTTCTTATCAACTCTGTTGTATTTAGTATACCTGCCTATGTAGTCCAGAAAAAAACAAAAAGCCTTTTCCCGCGCGCCACCACCTTGGCATTAGAGAATCACTTTCTTCGCTGTGATGGAATTCCAATAGAAAAGTTTTCACCTACAGAATCCCAAAAATATACGGGGAATGGGTGATGTCCCGATATTAAACAAAGCCGTTTTTCAAAATGACTTTCAGTTAGATACGGCGAAAAAGTCACGTACCAGTGACGAAAATTTTGAATTAGTTGACCTAATTTCGAGGCAATCAAATGTAAACGATGAGCTTCCCTCCTCTCGGGATACGTTCATATATCCATATGAAAGCTATATGATATACGTATTAATTTACACACATATTCGAATATATACATATATATTGTTACGAGCGTGGCCTTAGTTCGTTATTTAAAACACAATATTTCAGATATAATTCAAAAGTTCTTTCTTTATTTAACTTTACTGTTTACTCTCACAAATTCACAAATAATTATCAAATCAACTCTTTATTTATCGCTAGTACTGTACTTCTAATTATCGCAATCCAAATAGTTTACTTCGTTCACTTCTCACTTCGCTGTCTGAAATAATACTCCGCCTCCTAGCTGTCAGAGCGCCGTATTTATACTCTACGAATTATCCTAGAACCTTCCTGAATATTCCGTTCCCCGAACCCAAAGTTTACTAAGATGACACTAACCTAAAGTTGCTTCCATTCCTAACAGATGTCGCTTGATTCACTTCGTGGCACGTAACAATATATATATATATATAGCAGAGATATTTTTGATCTTATTACTTTGAAGAATGTCTTCTGCTTATAGGAATATAAGGATCATAAACTTGTAAGTACTTAACTTAAGCGATTACTTCTATAACGTGCCACTAATAGCCCGAAACGACTTACTTTAATAGAGAGCTCAAAATTTGGCTTGGACTTGGTAGCAATTAGTGAAACTTTCAGATAGGATAAACTAGAGTGCAGATATTATGTTTGTCTCTTCTGAAAATTCTATTAAATTTGTGTCAGGATAAAATAGGACTTATTATTATTATTATTTGCCCTTCGAATTGGTCGTAGTAGGAAGCGTCTATTAATTCATATTTATTTTATTTATTTTATTTTTTTAATTGCTCTTTAGAGGTTATTAAGATTACATTAGATATTTTCTTCTAATTCTGCCTTGAATTGATCTTGATTTTTTTTGTACAAATAAGTCTGGATATATGCAAATCAAAAAACCTTTAAAACCCTCGGTTAGAATGGCACTCAAATTTTCCAAAGAAAAAACGTAACATATTAGGTTTGTTCATGTACTGGATTGAAAGTAAAACTTTTCGTATATACATTTCTATTGATATTTCAAGAAAAGTGCAAATCAATGAAAGGAAAACGATTTCAATGGATCAATTTTTTACCCGATCAGAATTTGGTAGTAGCTCATCCCCTTTTAATTTGCCACTTGCCATTTCTTAAGAAAAACAAGTAAAAAAGCTAATACTGGTCTAAGACCAATTCTTATGATACCCCTAGATGAATGTCCGTATGAAATTTCGTATGGGCACCCATTTGAGCAATTTTGATTTTTGCAGTGATTTTTCGCATATATTTCTAGAACGGTTCGTCGGACAGAAAAAATGATTATAACGAATTTTATACGATTTCATATTCTAAAGAAGTTTTTAGTACAATAAAAATGTCTTGGACTGATCGTTTTCACAGTATACGTAAAAATCCTAAATTTTTATATGCAACACCAAGAAGGAGTTGCCCGATTTAGTCCATTTTTAAAACGTTATTTTCTAGTATAATGAAAACACCATGTACTAAATTTCAGCTCTCTACGTCGACGCGTTCTCTGGCAGTTTCAAATATATAGCGGAAAACGAAATTTTTGTATGGCAACCCCACGAAGCAGTTGCCCGATTTGTCTCATTTTCGAACTTAATATTTTTTTTTTTTAAAGTTCTCGAGTTATTGTGCGCACAGACGGACGGACGGACGGACATGCAAAAATCAAAATAACTTTTATTATGCGTGGGTGTCCATGATTGGCGGGATTGGCGATGAAAGTGATGCTCCATGACATTCAGCAGTGTCATTTTGATGTACACTTTTTCTAGCAATGCACGTGAATAGAACGATTTAAGTGTATCCATTGCAAGAAAAGTGTTACACTTGGAAATCGGTATAAGCCGCACTGTTGTCAAATGAATTTTGTATTTTTATAGCCCTGAAACAGCGTTGAAATACAACGGGAAACGTTGGCGAAAAGAAAAAAAAATTGTAATATACCATACCAGCTATATTTAAATTAGAAAACTTAGGGATACTACAATTCCTCATTTTAAAATAAACAAAATTATTCACAAATAATGAAAATAATAAAAAATAAAATGAAATAAAGCGGTTGTTTGGTTAAGGGTCTCTTATTCGATATATTCGAGACTTTCCTGCACCTCCCAAATAATAAATATGGAATTTCGCAGGGCTTCCGCTATCCACCACCTGCGGACCCTCCCAGTAGCTAACAACCAAGCCCTGGGATTTAAAATTTATATTAAAATAAATAAAATAAAAAATTTGCGTTAAAACTTGTATTAAAATAATAAAATTGCACACTTATTTAAATGTTTATGAAATAAATATTTAAATAAGTTAAAAATAATATTTTTTTTTTATTTAAATAAGCTCTTTATTTGTTGGCGCTCTGGCTCTTTTCAACTTTCCTTAAACATAAAATGCAAAAGGCTATAAAGGTGTAAAACAAAAAATAAAAAGACAACAGAAAGGACACTAGCTAACCTAAAAAATCACAAACATAACAGTCAATAGGGACATCAAAAACAAAATAGACACTAACAGGTAAAAGCACAAAAAGATAACACTATGTTCTCAAAAGAGACAATATAAACGGATACAAAATATTTTGAAAAAGGTTAAAAAAATAGACAACAAAAAATTTACGTCCCAATTTTGACAATTAGGTAAGTGGCAGTTCCAAGAAGTTCCAAATTTCCAAAATAATCTAATAAAATTAATTACCCAAACGAACAAATTTCAACAAAAAGTTTTGCAATTTAGCACCGAGACCGAAACCGAATTAAAGATAAATGACCGAACGAACGAAAAAATTTAGCCGATACCGCTATAGAGTCCCGCGAGGGCAGCCTGTAATATCGTAGACCTCTACAAACTGCCCTCATCATCCCTCCAGCTTAGCATTTTTAACAGAGTGCTTGTCCTTCCCACAGCACGTGCAACGATTCCTAGGCGGGGAGAAGCCCCGTGGACTAGTTTTGCAAATGCTGTGGCCTGCTATCACCAGCGAAAGACAAGAGCTTCGTCCTGCACCGACGATAGTGGCTGCCATGTGCAGTTGAATGTGTCAGCGTTCGTTGCCAGATATTCAAGACGTAAACGTCTCTTCAATCTGTCAACGAAGTGGCGCTTAAGTGCGTGTGCGTGGTGTTGTGGGTCAGTGTTCTGATTCCCATCTTCGACTCTCATGTAGTACAGGTGAATTGTAGATTTGGCCAGTGTCAACACAATGCTAATCAAACAATTCACCCGTATACAAACCTTTGGTCCTCATAAAAACGATATCCTAGTAATGCCGAAATTTGGGTGGATCAACTGACACATACCGCGCACGAGATCGATTAGACCCTGCAAAACCTGTGAAACAGGGTGCCTTCACCACCACAAACTGTGCAAATCCTCTGAACTCGGCGGTCAATATGTGACAACTGATTAGGATGCATAAGACTGTGATGCAGCAATTTGAATGCTACATCAGCATCTTTGTAACTAGAAGGATAACTGTAGACTACTCTGCAAGTTATCCCTCCCATCACGCCCATATTCACCCCGAGGTGTGTTCGCCATCTGTTGTATCCTGTATACTCCGGAGGTCTTATTGACATAAGCACGTCACGGAGCACACGTGTTGTAAGTGTGCTGAAAGGTGTGTGTGGTGGTCTGTTCAGAACGAAAGCATCTTCCAACTTAGTGCCAGGGTCACTGGTGCCAAGTTGGCTAAATCTCTCCCGTGCAGAAGCAGCTAGGTCGTGCAGTTGTGCAGTGTTAGTGTTTATTCGACAGTTTCCAGAGATATCAATAATATCTCCGAGAACCGTCAGTGTGTGCGTGTCAGCTTCAAAACCCTGAGCATTACTGAACACTGAATCTGTTAATTCAGGATTAAACCTGATTGGAATCGACGCGAATTGCGTGTACCGTAGCGCATTCCACTTATGGTAAAATGCTGGCCTGATTCTGCCCCAGGTCTGAATCGTTGAGATTAGATCCTGTGGCCAGTCACGAGGATAAGGTGGTCGAACAGAGAGCAAGCAGTAATACTCCCTATGCCGATCCCCCCAGTACATTCACTCACAGTTGAGAAAGTAAGCTGTCTCTCTGGCAAAACACTCTTTGGAATGCACGCACTTGGAGACACCTTGATTTCACAACCAAGTTAGTGAGACCTAATCCACCTATCTTCCGCACCAAAAGGCGTCTATCGCTTTTGCTTGAAGAAGACCTACGAAGCCTTCATCAAACGTCTCAGACTTTAGCAGATGAACGATGGACGAGGTAATCAAATAGTTTATCTAAAGGATAGTGGAAACAGTCGACTACGCCATGAGTTTACAGCTCTATAGAGTTTCTCAAGAGCGATGCGGCTATTATTTGATTTACTCTCGCGTCCGATATACACACCTAAATACTTCAGGAAAGTATTAGTCCATTGGATGTTCAGTGGATTATCTGTACGATCTCTCCACCTTCCACACCACAAGCCTTGACTCTTACTAAGGTTAATTTTAGCGCCCGCTATACGTTCGAATTGTTCGAAAACAGCACGAGCGACCGTAAAAGCTTCATCTCCTGTCACGAAAATATACAGATCATCTGCATACTCCAACATAAGAGGCCTCACATTGGTATATGGTAGACGAACCGCATACTGTCCGAGCATTCGACGAAGATTTACCAGTAGCGGTTCCAACGAAAGATCATAAAGCATACCTGACAATGGACAGCCCTGTCTGATACCTCGATGAAACGAGATAGGAGCCAGAACTTGTCCTTGATGCTTAATCAAAATTGCTGAATCTCTGAACAGTTTCCCGACGATATCGAGCCACCTGGGCGGAAACCCAAATGCCTCGAGAGCAGTCAAGAGATACTCATGTGAGACGTTATCAATAGCCTTTTGTTGGTCTAATGAAATCATGGCCATTTGTGCACCTGTCTGTTCATGGTAGGCAAACAAATGCTTGGCTACCGCTATGTTGTAGATACTACGACCAGGTACACAATAGGACTGTTCCGGGTATATTACCGAAGCAATCACTGAGCGGAGTATCGCCCCTAATGATTTGCAGACGATTTTGTAGTCTACATTGCATAGGGTTACTGGCCTCCAGTTTCCCATCCTCTGCAAATCTCCCTTCTTTGGAATCAAGCGCATAACAGATCTCCTCCAACTAGAAGGAAAGTCTGAATGTGTCTCAACCGCCGAATTGAAGACTTCCAAAAGGTCAGGAATTAATAAATCCCTGAAACGTATGAAGAATTCTGGAGTCAAACCGTCATATCCAGGTGAAGTGTGTCGCCTTAGATCCTTTGTCGCAGCAATCATATCCTCCAATGTGATAACTGTATCCAGGAGCTGCTTTCTGTCTTCAGAGAAAGTGGGAATATTCTCAACAAATTCATGAGTGGTCGAGGATGTTGTCGACGTCGATTCAGAGTAGAGACTACTGTAGTAGTCTCGAATATATTCTGATAGCTGTTGTCCGTTGAGGACTTGTCCAGATTCATCAATTATCGATTCGACCTCACAAGAAGCAGTACGACGTCGAGTCGCCTGAAAGAAGTACTCGGTTGGAGAATCGCCTTCTCTCAGCCAACCACCAGAGAGACCTCGGCCGACAAGCTAGAAGCTTGATAGCCACTTCGATTGAAACTCGTCTCGATAAAAGACCGAATCTGGAGCTTTCCAGCATCCCACCATTGACTAAGAAAAGGAAAGTCAGCTTCCCTCTCTTGCCAATCGTGCCTGAAATCAATGAACTCATTTATGAACTGCTCGGAGTTCAACAAATAGTTGTCGAATATCCAGTATGCAGTTCTTCTTTCAACTAGAGTGCTGGTCGCCACTACAAGAAGATGATCGCTAACGGAACACACTTCATGAGTGACACCAACGAAATGCTCTAGTATTCCAGGTGAGACGTAAAGTGTATCAATTCTGGAGCCTGCGAGACTTCCATGGATATTTCGCGAGACCCTCGTGTATGATCTAGTCGTAGGATGTATCCAACGATAGATATCCACGAGTCTGAAAACACCGACAAAATTCCTCAATCGAGTAGCATTGACAGAGTTGAACTCAACTCCAGAGTGCCGATCCATTGAGGAATTCAGAGTGCAGTTGAAATCACCTCCGAGGATAGTTTCACCGCTAAAATTCACCAGACAGGACTGAACACTATCAAGAACTTGTCTTGTAATGTCCTGGTCATGAGGAAGGTACACGTTTACTACCTTGATATTTTTGTCTTGAATGACAAAGTCCAAGGAAGAAGCGAAGCCTGGGAAGATATCTGTATAGACAGGAGACGATAGTGTAAATTTGTTGGATACAATGATTGCCACCCCTGAGCCTCGGCGAGGCGCAGGTGTGGCAAACATTGCATAGCCAGTGTGTAAATAAGCATAGCGCTCAAGTTGTGTATATGTGTCTTGTGTAAAGTTCCTCTCCTGTAGAAGCGCGATGTCTATATCGAACATTTTGACATGTTCGATAGTGCTGTGTAACCTTGTATGTGCACTTCAACCCCCGGTGTTGATAGAAGCTATCTCGCACATTCAAAGAGATGAAAAGCTCAAACGATGAAGGTACGACGTCTACGGACGAGGAGAGTCGTCCAAGCGATGCTCCTGCATCAACTCCTCCACCTTCCTATGAAGTCGTTCTAACCGAGCAACATCGTTGTACTTCCTCGTCTTCCTGGACTCCTGTTGTAGGAGTTGAAGCTGAGGAAGTAACAACTCTGGGCTGTCCAGCTTCTTTAAAAGAATACTCCAGATTTTATCTGAATTCTTCATGTACGGGAGCTGGGCAAGAATTTCGGAGATCTTCTTCCTAGGAAGGGTCTCCATCCCCCTCGAGACTTCAAATTGGCTACCAGTCGAAATGATGCTATCACACGACTCGTAGCCACCGAAGCTCGAAAGACCAGTCTCATCCAAGCCGGTCATGTCGCAGTCCGAAGGCTGCTCGAGAGATGCTTCCACCTCCCTCACAACAACCTTCGAAGTGCCAGCTCCACTATCGTCCTCCTCCGAGTGGGGCCGCTTTGATGCGACTGGCTTTGCTGGCTCTGGAGGAGGCAGTATCACACGGTCAACTTTCTTCCTCCTCGTCCACTTTTTTTCACTACTTGGCTATTCGACTCCTCGTCGGAAGTAGCCGTGTTTTCACGTGCCGACGTGGCGCCGTTTACAGCCATAACTATTTTTGCCTCTAGGACAACTTCAGGCACCTTAACCACTGGCTGCTCCAAAATAGCAGATTGAGTGCCGGCCGAAGGCTCCTTCTCCAGATCCACTACTGTAGTAGTGGCTTCCTTCGAGGGAACCCTCGGTTCAGCCTTCTTCCCGGTTCTCCTGGGGCAGTCAACAATAAAATGCCCTACCAAATGGCAAGCATGGCATTTCGCTTCGGTGCCAACGTCTATCCAGTGCCTCGAGCCGGATAAGCTCAGGTAAAAGCCCTTTGGAAGCGTACACCCCTTATTCAAGGTGATGGACGCCTCCCGGCTAGTACCGAAGATACCCCGCCCGAAACCCTCGTCCCCAATTTTTAAGGGAATGGCACGAACGTTGCCATGAACCTTCCCAAATCTTCCCAAAAATTTAGGTCTTCATGGCAAGCTCGCATAGGGACCCGTGAAAACATGACTCTTGTGGGCTTTTCCCTGAGTGGGAACGGCACAAGGTGTCTACCATCCACATCGATGCCCTCAAGCATGAGCTTGAGGGTCGTGGTGTACACCTCAACCATTCCCCCACCTATTATCCCCATGGAAAATAGCTGCTCACGGGAGATGAACTGGAAGATCGCTTTTAGGTATGCGCTCCGAGGACATCTATTGATGTGCTCGAGCTGCATACCGTAGCTCTCATCCTGCCATCTCCCGTCGAAAAAAGCCTGCAGACCCGCACCGGTCTTAGGCCGAGGCTTACCTGCCTCCAATGGGGCTGGACGAGGAGTGATGCCCCTACTCTGAATTTCTATTGTGGAAGCCTGCTTAGAACTGCCACTTACCTGCGCATATGACATCCCTAACCCTAAAGTCGGGGATCGTAGTGCTTAATTTCTATTGTAGGAGCCTGCTTAAAACTGCCACTTACCTGCGCATATGACATCCCTAACCCTAAAGTCGGGTATCGTAGTGCTTCTGCTGTCTTCACTGCTGTTGATGTTGGTGCTAATTGTTGCTTTTTAGCAATATTCGCCTTCGTTGGCGCCGTGGCTGATGCCAGCTTGACAACCTCCACCAAGCTTGGACGTTGTCCTTGCCTTGATGGAGTGATCGGTAGTTTTTCTGCTGCTGTTGAGGTTGCACCGGCTGTTGCTGTGTCTGCTGCTACAGCTACTACTGAAGCTGTAGCTACTGCTTCTGTTGATGCTATGGTTGTAAATTTTGGATCTGATGAACCAACAACTGCTCTTTTTATTGCAGAGTTCTCCACTGCATTTCTACATGCCCCATCACTGTGTAGCAAAGGCAGATACCAACAAGCCCAAGTTCCGTGTAGTATTTGATGCCTTAGCGAAAACATCATCCGGAAGATCCCTCAATGATATCTTGATGGTTGGTCCCACCGTTCGGCTAGATCTATTCACCATCATAACAAAATTCAGAATGTACAAGCACGCAATGACAGCAGATATCTGCAAAATGTATCGGCAGATCAATGTCCACCCAAACGACAGAAAGTACCAACTAATTTTATGACAGCTGCATCACAACAAAAGAATCACCTCCTGCCACGATGCGCTCGTTTCTTGATTTTGACGCATCAGATGCGTTCGTGATGCAAAAGTGAACTCTTGATACAGTTGCTGATTCTATTTTCATTTTTGAACTCATGATGATGCAGATGCGGCATCATAAGCGCATCACTGCATTTTTGAATTTACCCAATTTGACAATTGACGTTCAAAAATGTCAGTAGAAAGCATCAGCAATGCAGTGCTGCAGCATCAGACACAACCGGGCATCACGATGCTCCAGTGATGCCGTATGATGCGCAGAACTTTGACGTTTTTGAATTTACCCAAGGCTAAAGTGATGACCGTTTGAGTGCAGCTGCAGCGCCGCCTACAGGAATTGATTCTTCGAACAAAGTTGACCCAATGTCGACTCGACTGTCGTGATGAGAGCAGTTGCAGCTCTGGTGCTGCCCGTAAAATTAGTCTCTTCAGCACCAAGTAGCTATCCCGTTTATGGAAAGCCTAAAAAAATGACACCGGCTCATAAAGTAATCTATGTACATTATACATGAAAAGTAACATTTATCCATTGGTTATAGGTGTTCCTTCGGGATATGACGTCCACATGGTCCATGAAACATTTCCATAATCAATGAAAAAAAAAGAGGTAACAAGAAAAATCTCGCGCTGTAAGCATTTCGTCGCAGAAGTTCGTTGAGACGGTAACAACTTGGTTCTAGAAGAGGGCTTGTCAGAAGGAATCAGGAGAATACTACAAAAGAGATGGCTCCTTTGCGAAGCTCCCATGTTCTCTTTCTTCAGCCTGTTTAGTTTTAATCCTTTTCACCTGGGCAGGCATAGTGGTAGCGTCCTCGCAATGATTTTATTTGGATCCCTGTTCGGTTCGGTTCCAGCTAGACCTGAGCAATGAGGTCGTCTTCTTCATCTACGATTTGAGTCATCATAGCTGCGAGTACCGAAGAAATTACCCGAATTAATTTCCGATTACGAGAACATCTTTTTTTGGGTCAGAGTTTGTAGTCAGGTGAATTGTTGGATAAGATTCGTATTGACGCTTTGCAAATCTTCAATTCATCTGTACTACATGGGACTCGAAGCTGGGAATGAGATCACTGAGCCACAGTACCACGCACAAGTATTTGAAAGGAAGTTCGTTGACGGATTGAGATGTTTAAGTCTTGAATATCTGGCAACGAACGCAGACACATTCAACTCCACATGGTGCAGGACGGCTCTTTTCTTGTAATTTCTTCGTCTCATGCTATATTTCTAAATTTCAGAGAACTTTCCGATCTTCACGGAAACTTTAATTCCTTAGACTAATATCTTACTGTGCTGCTGAATTGAGGAAAAGTTCAGACAAGCCAGATTGTGTTTTATATAGACTTTATCTAAGTCCTTCATTGGGGCACGGTACGTCAACAAGAGTTCATTATTCATGCTGAAGTGTTACTGCTTCTGGCTAATATCAGCTAAGGTGCAGTTTATGAATGGAAACAACACCTGAATATATATTAAGTAATACAAAATTTATTAAAGATTTATTTCTATGTATGTTGTGTACTGAAGGGGAGCAGGGCATTGGTTAGTTACTTGAGTAAGTGTAAGTATTTGGAACATGTAATTATGTACATTAATTTTGTGTTTGTTCTCTTTCAGGTATTTTATGAATGCAAGGTGTTCATAGTTTGTGATGCATGTGTATCGATAAAACACTAGCAAATAACATTTTACTAAAACTATAAAATATAAATTTTAGAATTAATTATAACTTGAAGTGTATGTGTACTGGGAACGCCAATCCTGCCCTTGTTATAGGCCGTCGACCACTCGTCATCGTCATCTCAACTGTTTTTTGGATGACTTTCATAAATATTACAAGTCATCGTAATACACAACCAGCAGAAATATGAATCATCTGGAAAAAATAAAATGAATATTAAATGAATGCTAGTATTTTTCGTGTGTAATCTTAAATGAGAATTGATATACATCAGCCACTTGTAGGTGCACGAGAGTATCTTTTCTTCTTAAATAATAATAGTAATCATATATATTCCCTGGTAGTGTGATTTTTGGTGTGTGGCAGCAGAGAATTATATTTCACGACAATATAACAAAGACGCGGAAAAATATGTAAAGTTAGTACTATTCTACAGGTGGGCAAGTCAAAACACAAAGCCTAAAATCAAAATTAATACCAAAATAAAAATTAAAACTAGAATCCAAATTAACATTAAAAATAAAATTAAAATCAGAAACAAAATCAAAATTAAAATAACAAATTAACTTTAAAAACAAAATTAAAAAGTCAAAAACCAGATCAAAATTAAATTAAAAGATAAATTAAGACCAAAAATAAACATTAAAACTAAAACTAAAAAAATCAAAAATTCATTTGAATAAAGTAAATTTGTTTTGTAAATTTGTTTTGATACGCGTACTTAAAATTCCCTGGATATACATATGCATTATTTCTCCATCTTAAATCTTATCAACATTTAGAAGGAAATCCAAGGTTAGCATTTGAAAATGTTCAAGAATAAAGGTTTGCTTTGAAATCTTTAAGATCCTACTTACCTCGAATTATTTTTTTTTTAATTTTTACAGATACCTTGACGCTTTCATTTTATATTAACCTTTGTATCATAATGTTGCGATTATAACTGAAGCTATGAATATTTAGGGTAACACGGCAATTGAAAATTTGACCATTTTCCATAATTTGGGCATTTTTGAAATCTTCAAAAGGTCATATTTCAGATAATAGCAGACATGCAACACAAATAAAATACGAAATTTTATTTAAATTGGAGAGGACGTGTTCCGAAATTGACTAAATTTTGAACAATTTTTTATTGAATGAACCAGTGTAAAAGTTGGTTGAGTCGCGACGCTTTAATCCACGTGCTTTTTTTATATTCTTTAATATCTTAATTTTACTTAGGCCTGCTTTCAATTCTACAATCCAGAGTCGCTGGGAAATAAAATTCAACCAATACGTTTTTTTTCAGTTTAAATACTTCACGACACCAAGATTGTCTGTCAGCCCTAATTCATAAAGGAATAAGATACTAGTGGTGACTAGGATTTAAGATCACGGTTTTCTTTATTATCAACTTAGATCTTTCTTGGATCTACCCATACAGCCCAAAATTACCCAGGGACATCCCATTCTTGTTCCACAGATCCCATAGCTTTTCCGGTGATAAATAGAAAGAATTCAGTATGTACTAAGGACGTTATTTCTAGGGGTTATTAGAAATTTTCCATAATTTATTCCCTGGAATATCCCACAGCTACTCTGTGGGAAAATTCTCAGTATTTTACAGACAAATACATACGTGATGTGCAGGGCAATTTCGGGACAAACATGGGAAAATTGTTTTTCCCCATTCCAGAATTTATTTCGGTATGGTTTCTTGGTTTCTGATTCTCGTGATTCGCGTAATTTATCCCTTGGTGGGCTTATGTCTGAAAGAAGCCATGAGAACCGTGTCGTTTAAGCCAGCTACATGCGTGTACCAATATTAGAAACTTACTCGCTTATCCAATTTCTGCTTGCTTTGGCAAAGTTTGTTAGCTGTACATTTCAGCACGTGATTCTTTAGTAATTTTGTCGTAAGAATTCAACTTGCCTGTGTTAAAAACAGTGGATCTATGCTTTGTGCAAGTACATACACCTCTGGCTATATACTTTCTAGTCATTATTATAAATTTTTTTTCGTTTTTTTTTTGTAAAAATGCCTACCAATAAAAATCTATCAAATAATATCGTCAGGTATTCTCCCGTACATCCTCCCAACATACTAGGATATACGCAAGACGTCCTAGGTACACATGAAGCTGGAATTTCACATTTTTGAATGCATTATCTGTGCCTTAGTATAACCACAGGAAATCCTGTGGGAATGGCATGGAATCTACCAGAGAGAAGCTACATCCCAACCCTGAACATTTGTCACTCCCAGGGATGTCCTAAGTTGTTAACTGGGACCGGAAGGGATTTCCCACGGACAATTTATATGTCCTAGCAGGATTTCGCAGTATCATACCACGGACATTTGTTCTGGTGCGTAAGGTTAGTGCGACACTCAAATATTTTTTTCTTTTCCGGAGTGGTTGACTATTATTTACACTTTCCACAATTTCGGTTTGATGTAAGCCTAAAAGGCATCATTTCTCACAAGATAGAGTCTCACTGTTACAAATGATCAAAACTAGCATAAGTGGAGAACAAATTCCGAATTTGTGATCCCATGATACTCAACAAGTTGATAACATGAATTCCATTTTGGGCAATCTCTTTTCGTTTATTTTATTTATTGTTTTTTATAATCGCTATAAATGTCTTAGATGTTTTTTTATATTCCGAAATTACCTATACGTCTAAAACAAATAAAAAATAAAAACGAAATCACCTCCCAGCTAAAATTTTAAATCAAGAGAAAAGTTTTCCGAGAATTTTGAAATTAAATTCAAGCATGTGTGCGATATCTTCTAGCACCGCTCGAATTAATGTGAAAAACTCAAACTTCCGGAAATTGAAAGAAAGCTGCAATTTAAAACGTTTTATTTAAGCCGACGTAGATACTTTACTTCCCCCTCACCCGCATAGATATATCAAGAGAAATCGCTGTTCAAGTCAAGCTAAGTCCCAATGTTCCTGGATGAGGATGGGTTACCTTTTATTTTATTTTTTATGTTTCTTATTTAATAAAGAGTTTTCTTCCTTCCCATGTTCATTGAAAAGTCGAATGTCATTCAACTGTTCAAGTGTTTGATAATAATATAAATATTTTGTATTTATGTATGCATGAGTGTGTATAGAAGGTAAGTTAATTTTAAGGAAATGATACTTCATAGCGTTCTTTTTGTGGAAAGCTTATTACTGTCCCTGTATCTATTCAACTATGTGAGGACAATTAAGACAGATACTATTTCGTTTGAGATGAGAGTTTTTCCATTAAGGCAACAATAAATTACTTGACAGTTTCTCCAATTTTTCCAAAAACACAATTCCAATAAGGTTCTCATCCAAAGAAAAGAGAAAATGAATTCAATCAACGAAACCACAGATGCGCCGCTTTTGATTCAATCACCTCCATCCCACCAGAGTTGGCAGATACAATTGGTCAGGTGTTTGGTAGTCAACGGAACGAACACAAGCGTAAAATTAGGAAAAAACATTTTTAAAGTTAAAACCACTTGAAACCCGCTCACCCTCTCTTAAAACGATGTTTTCCCTTTCGGACAAAAGTAAAAGTTTCATAAAAAGGGAAATAATTTTTCTCCGGTCAGGCAATTAGAAATCGAAAAGCTAAATTTAGCCCAAAAAATCTTAATTACCTGTTGCCGACTGGCGCAAGATTATATCCTTGTTTTAGGGGAATTTAGATATCTCGCTTTGCCTCCCTTTAATTCACTTCCATCATCAATTAAAACAGGATTAAGGAGTGCTTTAATCCCCTCTACACATTGGGTTATGTCATAAAAAATCGTTCAAAATTTAGTCACTTTTGGAATACATCCTCTCTGATTTTTATAAAATTTCGCAGTATTGTAGGGCATTATGATAATAGTGAAGGTAATTTATTTTTATTCCAGCTGTTATTATCTGATATACATCCGGTTGAAATTTTCCAAGACGCACACATTTTCTACAATTGCCAAATTTTCACCAGCCGTATTACCTTCAAAAATTCATATCTGTAAACAATAGAAAAAAATAAATTCCAGGAAAGTAGGATATCCTTTATTCTTAAACATTTCCTTTATTCTTAAACATTTCCAAATGCTTATCTTGGATTTCCTTCCTTTTTTTCTAGTGGTAGGCTTCTCTGTCTAAAAGTTGATAAGATTTTATGATGAAGAAATAACGCGTTTGTGTGCAGTGAATTTTTAAATAGGCGTAACAAAATATATTTACTTGGTTTAAGTGAAACTCTGGGAAGCCTTTAAGAAGAAAAGGTAAGTATTCCCGTGCACCTACAAAATGGTGGCTGATGTATCTCAGGTAACATTATACACGAGAAATACTAGCATTCATTTAATATTAATTGTAGTTTTTCTTTGAGTGAGTTTTTCCAGATGATTCCTATCTGGTTTGGTTTTGTATACCAACGACTGGTTTTGTTCGTGCAAAAGTCATACAAAAACATCATAAATGACAGCAAAAGTGTATTGTGCATATGCACACGTACAGTTGTATTCAAATAACGAAAAAAACAAAAAAAAAACAAGGAAAGAAACCTACGCTTCAATCACTATAATTTGATTACATCCATTGACAACCACTTGGTGCATGAAATATAAAACACTCTTCGGTGACAGGATTTTTGAAGGACATTCTAAAGTGCTTTCCAATATTTTTATGTGATTGGAGTAATGAGCACATTCAAGCTGGCTACAAAAAAGTGATGAACGTTTTTTATTGATTCGCTCGAAAACCATCCCAGGCTTTCGCGCGCTTAGTTTCTATCAGGAGTTTTACAGAAAATTTCTTGATGCAGCTGTAAAATAAAATCTCACTCTTACTGGCCCATGAGAATAATTTCACTAAATTACCTTCTTCTCTCTTTTGAATTGAGGAAATTTGCGCACGATGTTGTTGTTTTAAATTCAAGGGAATATTTCCATTAAGCTCACATTTCTGTGTATAGGGAAGGTAACTAAGAGAGTCTCTACGTGTTGTACTGAACTGAACAGAAAGAGTGAAAAAGTAATGCGCCAAATGAAAGATTTATATAATGCTTTTGTGATGTCTGCAAATATGCATTCTCCATATACAAAAATCCAAAAAACATAAAAGAAAAAGGAGAGACACTTGCGGCCTTGACCGCACCTGACCTGAATCCTGATTTGGGCTGGCGCACCAGGCTCTTCACTTTAGGTGTTCATGTATCACTTTGGTTGCCCAATTGACGAGAATGCTTTTTGCCCATCTATACATATTTCCATTTGTACGTAGGTACATATGAATGTACATATGGTTGAGCAGGAAGCATCTTACATGTATGTTCCACAAACCCCGGCAGGACATAAATAGGTTAGGACCAGAAGTCCCTGAAGTTCTTGTATTATAATGGCTGCGAGCTGCTTTTATAAATAAATGTAAATTGAACTCAATATGGGAATTAGTAGATACAATACAGGCACACAATAGTGTCCTTTTTATTGGAAGGATATCATCGATATAAAAGGTATGAGCATTGTGGATCTATGTTAGTTGTATCATGGAAATATGTCAAAGTATAGGTTTTCGAAAAGATAAAATGAAAAGTTAATAAATGTCGGTTTTATACTGAATAATGGTGGGTTTCTGAACATTTTGTTTAACAAAGTTATAAAGTGGTAATAAAGTCGCACTGTGATAACAGAAATGTTTTGTGTCTTTGCTAAACTTATTTCATTTGTGGCAGACGTTTTTTTTATTATTAAAAACGACATAACATAGGAATTTTAAATTTGCCAGAATGCTAGTTTTTGCGGTGCACTTATTTCTACATTCAAAAATTATGAGTAACTTTTTTTTTATTGACCTTGCAAAAAGTTTTGATTTGTAGTTTGCAGGATCCCGAAAAAATATTTTCAAAATTTTTGGAAAATTGTTTATACAATAACCCAAAGCATACGAACAAAATACTGTTCCCTTCCTACTGTTCTAGGTTTCCAAAGCTAAAATTTTAATATTATCAGGATTAGTACGTATTGCATCATAAATAACATGAAAACGGCAGCTGTTTACGTCACTCTAATAGTTGCTGAAAAAAAAATGTTTCTTGTATTAACTTATAGCAATTGTTACTAAGAAGACCAACTCTTATAAAAATGCTCCTATGTCATTCATTTTCAATATTATTCAGTTATCATAGGAAAATTTGGATTAGATTTAAATATTCTTGAATTCCGTCCATCGAATGTTCGTTGATAATTTTTTGTAATGGAGCCCTGATTGCATGAGCTCGAATCGGTATTAACTGATTTTTGGTCTTTAATGATAAACCAAAGAACAAGTTCAGGAATTATTTGATTTTATTCCATTGTTAATAATTGCAAATAAATTTAGCAAGAAAATGTTTATTCGATTTTAAATACCATTCGAAAATTTGATAACTATTTTGCCAATCTGAATTACTACCAAAACTACCAAGACAAACCTCAAGTGGACCAAATCTTAATTTATAAGTTAAAATTCTAAAAACTCAAACATTGTTTTCGCAAGCCCCCCCCCCCCACACTATTATCATTATTTTTTGACATCGTTTTTTTTTGTAAATGACACGAGCAATTCGAAATCAAAATAAAAAATTTAAAATTAAATTTGTAACTTGTTTCCTACGTACCACGTCGTCCATGGCTGTACTGGTGGTAATGCTTGATCTGTTGTCAATGGACTTCTACTGTAGAGTGTAGCGTCTCCAGACTCAAATGCTGGATCTTACCTGCTTATTGTTTCTGGTGAAAGAGTATATTTATAAATGGCACCATCAGGATTAAGCTTGTATGGAGTAACCATTCCCATAAATAATTCTGCATGGTGAATATAGTGGGAGTAACTATGGCCTAATGACCTTGAATTGGGAAGCTAAACCAATAAGCTAGACTATGTTATATGTCTAATTTGGTGCCACGAGGTCGGGTGCGCGTGCAAGATTTTCTAACGCGACTAGGTGACAGAGTAGCATGAGAAAGTAGGACATCCTTCTTATCACTGCAGATGCTTTATGCACCTGGGATGAGATGGTATGATCGTCTACATAATAAGTGCTCAGATATTCGACTCTCGGCAGGGAGTTCCGCTAAAACAACCTGCAGGTACCCTGAGAACGACAAAGACATGAGATAGGTCCTATGTCTACCAGTGAGAACGCCAAGCATGCACTGGCGCTGAGTTTCGCCGAAAAAGCTAATCCGTACGTAAAGAGCGCCATAGGATCAAGTCATACTTGGCAGGTGCCCACAAAAACCACAAGGGCTTTATATGCAAAGTGTAGGCGTATGGCGGCTGCGAACGCAGTTAGGCCAAAAACAAATGGACTGATTGAAGGAGAAGGAGTGTGGACATTCTAATTTCCTTTGTACAATAAACATCATTGGTTCCAATGTAGTAGCAAACTGCCAAGTTGCTGTCTGAGGGTTCATGTATTGCTACCTACTATGTAGAAGCGACTGGGAGGGTAATGCGAGATTTGTAACAGATCTTTATTTTTACAGATGATTCGAAGGTAAGTACAGTTACGGGAGTGTTCTCCTGAGAATGGCACTAGAACGAGTCATGTAGATCGCGTGTCAAATGTAGTGTTTCTCATGCAAAATTGGTAGCAATTCGCCAAGCAATACTGCTTGTAGCTATGCTTACAGAGCAGGATTTGAACATAAATATATACTGACAGCCAAACGGGCACTAAGGTCTTGAAGTGGGTAATCATAATTTATCGACGACAGAGGCTAACAAATAACACAAACGTAAGAACTTTCATTAGCTGATGGAAATAGATGGGAGAAGAGAAAATGGAAGGGTGTGCTGGAAATTGCAAAGATTTGGGGAACTTTAGGGTCTTAGTGACGGGGAAGGGGTATGTAAAACGAAGACAGGATGGAGATATAAAGATTAAGTAGTAAAGAAGGAAGAGATTAGGATAAAAAAGTGAGGTGAAGGAGAGATATGTTGAAGATGGAAAGATAGGATGATGTGGAACAGGATGAGGGGATCGGAAGCAAAGATGAGTGGTCAACATTTACGTTTGCGCTTATCAGCTTCTGCAAAAATCAAATTAAAAATCATGTTGAGTATAATTGATCAAGTACTGTAATTTCAAAGCCTCTCGAACATCTGTACTGAAGTCGTTTCCAGCGGTTTAATAAAGTGATTTTCTAATCTTATGTTCCGGGTATCATTATATACCACATATAAATATCTTTATAAGTAATAACATTCATATTAATCTGAAATATAGAAAATCTTTTGCAGCATCAACCTTTTACGTGGCTAAGAAATAAGAGAAATATGTTCAGAATGGTCGCGCTTGCAAAGTGTGGGATTGGGTCTAACTAATTGATCTTTCCTTTCCAGGTCACTTCATTATTCAACCGTAACAATATCTCGTAATTTGTATTAACGCTCTTGAATATTTATGAAAATATGTCGGTATGCTTTTTCATTAATTAAAAAAATAAATTTTCAATAGAACTCTCCGAATAAATCCGACTAGCGATGATTATTTGATTTTATTCTTGTGTCGTTTTGTTCATACTTGCACATATGCACACATTCGTTTATGTCGAAATAAATCACAACTCAATAATATTAGAAACAGACGATTTAGGTCAAGTCAAACAAACTCGACAGCGAATTCCAATAAATGTCAATTTATGAGGATGCCGTTCCACCCGACCAAGACGAGGGACGGAGAAAAATTTATGGGGACTTAGTAGGAGAATTAATCCTAACGAGGGGATAACTTTTGGTGTCCTGAAGCCACTGAATCAATTTTCCTTTGTTATTACAATTTCTGACCAAAATTGGAATTGCTATAGAGAAACAAATTGATTTTTGCGATGAATCCAAGAATAAATTATGCAAATTTCGCCCTATCTGTATCGCTTATCAATTAGATTTCAACCACTAGCTGGAATGCAGTTACGAGCTCCCAAGAGCAAAGTCTTAATTTATTACCAGAAAAATTTACTAAATGCTTTAAATTCTTTAAATTAAGAATTACTCAATATCGTTGACTTTGTTGACTTTTATATTTTAGATGATTCGATAATGATTACGACACGATCTTTTTACATAATTACGAGGGTACGATTATATGGTGTGCATAAGTTGATGACAGCTACACTTCCTACAATCATATTACTACTTAATGGTAAAAAACTTTAAATTTTTATTCAACTCATTGTTCAATTCAAATAATAAGCTACTTCGTTCGAAATTTGAGGGGATTTAAGCATTAAGTGAACTCAAATCCTGAGAGGGTTTAAAAAATGAGCGAACTCACCATTTGTGATCATTTGAGTTGAGTGGAGTCAAACCAGATTTTAATACTTTGCAATTACGCAAGGATCAAAGTGCCCGCGGTCATTTCTGTTTCCACTGCTGAGATCATAATTATTTTTTATTACTCTTTAAAATGGAGTGAACCTTTTTAATAGGAAACGATCCAGTTGATTATTTCAACAAGTTTTTAGATTTCGAAAATTTATTTATGACCGAAGAAAATAGGTTTAGCGCTCGGACAATTATCTTTGTAGCAGGACATATTCAAAAAACAAAATTCACCAAATACGGTGATACTAATCCTGTAGAAATGAAAAAATTTCTTCGGATTATTATGTGTGGATCAAATACCTCAGATAAGGAGAATGTTATATTAAACGAAAATTTCTTAATCCTGTGCATCTGGTCTAGTGATAATGCTCAATCATGTTTGCCCCATACTTTTGTCAGTTTTCGATATAAGGATGGTGAAGAGGTGATGAAGGCGTAATTTTCTATCAAATCAAATTAATGTTTTAATGAGTACTTATCGCCGGAATTACTCTAATCAGTCTTGCGTAGGATCGTAAAGCCCCTTTAGAATGTCTTTAATAATTGTCTAGAATCATATTCCTTTTCCATGTCTTAGAAGATTGCCATAGTCTTATTCATAAAGGCTTTATATCGATGTCCTTTAAAACTCTAGCAATAGTGTGAAAATAGTCTAATTCGTCTGTGGCAAATCGCTGCCATGGAGACCCGTATGAATACACCGCGCGAATTTGCGAATTATAGAATTTGATGAGCTTAACTATGTAGAACTATAAGTGTAACTCGCGAACTGTTAGAAAAACTACAAAAACTTACAGCAAATGTTATGCTCTACAATTTTTGTAATTAATGGGGTTGAGAGAAGATATTCTCGATAAACTGGGTTTCGGTACAATTTTTCCAATATGGCGGCGTAAGCGGCTCTGTTGCCAGTAGGAAAGATGTATAAGAGGAACACCATGCATGCATAACGGAAGAAATTATTGATATGGAGTAGTTTTAGTTGCACAGAAGATCGCTTTTGCATCTCCCACGAGAGTACAATCAGTAGACTAGCATGGGTGAAAGATACCAAATGCTTGCATTGGTACTTCTCACGGCGAGATAACTACAAAAATTGAGATTTTTAGCTCTGGGGGTAGTGTAGTAGGGTATTATTCGCAAGGAGGTCATTATAGTCAGAAAAATAAAATCTCAGACATAATCCCAATGGGACGGGGCGAAAAACTATGAAACGAAATTATATATATATATATATCATATACTTAGTATGCATGGTATACCATAAGATTACTGATGTTATTCTCTTAGCCTCTCCAGTCTTGAATACGGGCATATCTTAACCATCGCGTGATTCCCGCTGACAGCGCCTATTAAGGTTGTGTTCTGCCTGTATAGAATAGATGCAATCTTTTTAGACGTTGCAAGTAAGATCTTATCCCAGAATGGAGTAACCAGTCCCATTACTATCAACATGCAACGATACCACTGAGAATACTCATGACGTTATACGAAGCTATACTCCAGATGGTGCTACAATTAGTAGTGCTATTCATCTCAAGCCCCCTGGTTGGAGCATAGTACTGGTTTTGAAGGTTCATACGAGGGCATAGAGAGATTGATTGTCTGAGTCTGAATGACTTTTGCGGACATTCTTCTTTGTATGACTGCATGCTGCGTCCGAGGATCTAAAGGGTGATCGCTTATTAATGTATGCTTAGAGGATGGGCTTTCGGGGTGGAATTACGCCAAATCAATCGGGTTACTTGACCCAAACATCGGAAGAGATTTTAGATAGGTCTCGCTTCGATCAGTGAGTCCAATGTCAAGCATGTACTGACATAAACTGGTACTCCTGGTAAATTGGTACTGCCCCTTGAGGGCATTGATTGTCGCTTGTCTAATATTCCGTGCATTAAGACTGCCGTGGAATTAAAGCTTCGAGCTAGGTGTCCACGTAAAACCCCGACAGAGTATAATATTAAAATTTAATTTGATTTTTGCATGTCTGCCTGTCAGTCCATCCTCTCCATAACTCGAGAATGTGTTCACTTAGAGAGCTGATATTTTTTGCATGTAATTTTCGCAATAATTGTAAATACATACAGTTTAAAAAGTCTGACTAAATCGGGCAACCCCTTCTTGGTGTCATACAAAAATTTGCGTTTTTACCTATATTGTGTTAGAAAATAAAATGAAAAGTTTAGAATATAAAATCTATGAAACTGGTTATAAATAGTTTTACGGACCGATGAACTGTTTAAGAAATATACGCAAAAACCCACTTTAACAATCGAAATTACATACGGGCGTTAATCTAGGGTATGGAAGAATTGGTATTAGAGAATTAGACTAGTCAATAAATACGATCATTTCAAATTAATAACAAAAGCTTTGAAATTTCATGTAATGTTGGGTGAGGTTAAATAACTACAATTTAATTCTGCTCCCATCACCGAGGTCCGGAACATATTCAAATTTGCAGAAAAAGTTCTTGTACCTTCCATAAAAAATATCCAAAAGTCCTGCAATTTAAAGCAATGTTTACTCTGAATTTTCCGCACTGTATTAAATTTGCAACTCATCCCGCCCCAGCAATATCATTTTTTATTTCAAAATAATGTTTCTATTAGTAATAAATGTCAACAAAATTACGAAAGTGCTGTAAATTGGTCGAGTGGCTTTTGTAACTTACCCGAACATCTGTACCAATTTGCAAACTTTTATGTTGTCCGCAAATTATTATTTTTTATATCGATGGAGCAACAATTGATTTTTTGGCCGCCATCTTGCAAAAAAATATAAAAGTTCTGAAATTTGATTGCAAATGAGCAGGCCTTACCCATTCCATCAAAATTTTTATATATGACCAATTAAAGCTATAAATAATGCAACTTAAAAGAAAAAAATGAAATCATATTAATGGCGTTTAAAATTTATACATACAATCATCAGTTTCATATGAAATAAGACATGAAATGAATGTCCTAATTTTACCACATACGAAAACTTCGCAGAACATATCAAGTTTATAAAATATTACGAACCTACCAAGAATAAAAATAACAAATATTACCTAACAAAAATTGTTCAAAATTTGAGTTCTCTCGAAAAGAAAAGAAATCTACAAATTGATGAAATATAAATCAAGCTTTATATAACCATGTGTAGATTTACAAACAATGTCAAAATCTTTGCCAAGACTTCTATACTATCGTATCCTTAAATGCTGTTTAACAAAAAATATAAATGGTGTATAGGTTTTTTAATTATAATGCTAATGTGAACAAAAAATCTCTAATAAAAGGATAATAAAAGATATAAAATGGCGGCCCATATAGAATAGAAGATGATAGTGTAAACTACTTCATGATTTTCTAATTTAGGCAAAATAAATGGCGTTCAATAGAAAATAAAATTGATGCTTTAACTAAAGACACTTTAGCTGCGACTATTTACGTTACTAATTCAATTGATAGAAGATGAATTAAAATTTCATGAAATTAACTGCTTTGTTACCGTAAAGTCCAGACTGATAAATTGAAGCGAAGATTGGTCAGAGGAAGATTTAGACATTTTACATCATCTGGATTCCATTTTTGACAAAATTCTATCTTATAAAAAACACGAATTTATGTCATGCACTAACCATTAAGAAATATTATATAAATTAGCTTCTGTGATATCTACGATATCATATTCTCTTTTAAAATTTAATACTTGTACATAAAAATACTTACAATCAAAGAACCTATGTTTCAGGTCGAATGAAAACCAACGACCAGTTTTTCAGCATTGTCTTCAATCTACAGAGAGTCTACAATTGGCACAGGATCAATAAGTAGTAAAAACATCCAGCAATTATGGCACAATACAATCACTATTGCTAGTTATATGTACGGCAACAGCACCAAGCCTGCAGCAATTCGATCTGAAATAAGTATGTATGTCCCTGATGAATAATGGAACACAACTTAATTATAACAACAGATTCTACAGGCAATAGAAAACACAAAATAATTTTTATATAAAACGAAACGAAAAACGAAAACTTACCAAGCACAATTGAAAACACAACACTCGGTTACAACAACAAACAAAATTGAGTTATGTCATTGCAATTGAATTTTTCATCAGTCAGTACTTACTATGATTGATGTCAGTGAGCCTCCTGTAGAGTATAGAGTATTTTTACCTTAGATTATATGATGCGAGAATCTTCAAGAGCAAAAGAAACTTCACTTCGACTGACAGCAATATTTGGTAGGACCATATGAAAATGTTAAGTCCAAAAGTCTATTGAAGGAATTCAAAATGCAGTTTATTTCCTTTATGCGTAACGTAATCAAGAATTACGGTGGATTCAGCAGAGAAACCATTAACTGGAATGGAAAGAAAAATTCATTAGTGTCGTCCTCATTCCACCTGAGATTCAGCAAGTGAAGAAGTCCCATCAGGATAAGATCGGCATCAGTTCCATACCTGCATAGATAGTACAAGGACTAGATGTCGCATGCGGTACCAGAAAAGTATACAAAATTTATATGGCTGGGTGGTCCATTCCGGAATGGTCCACAACATTTGAAATGACGTATACGTTGAGTGTTTCATATTTTTTCGTATCTGAAGTGTTGAGGAAGTCGATCAAATGTATACAAAAGTGCTGTAATAAAAACAATTGCTTTCGGCACGCTCTAAAACATGTTATGATCCATTCCAGAAAGCACTAGAAATTTCACAATCTGTATACTCTGCTCTAGTATGCCATGCGACATCTAGTTCTTGTGCCATTTATGATGCCTGTCAGCAATCCGTTCGATAACAATAATGTAATTATTGTCAGTTTCTAAATTATTTCTAGTTGTTCACTGTCTTGTGGTATCAACAAGTTACAATTAAAACCGCTACGAAAGGCGAAAAGTACACCTTTACCAACGGTGATAATATTAGAATCGGACAATCGATCTTTTCTGAATACTTTAAAATCAGAAGGGAAGAGTTATTCATTCTTTATGACAGAACATAGCTAGGTTTCAGTAAGAGTTATCATGTCAAAAGTACAATCACAAGACGATGAAAACTGGAGCAATTATTCGCCCGTAAGTCCCTATTAAAAGTACTTTGAGTCGGTACATATATGGTGTAACTAACCTCAGGCTTTGTAGTAGGGTGATGTCTAGAAAGGAATAAAATGTGGACTTCTTAACAGCTGTCAATTCCTGAGCAACGTATTCAATTCACTTAGTCTGATACTGAGACGAAGCTACAGATTCAAATGCCTGAGGAGTAGAATGTAAAGGGGTATCATCAAAGAAGTGCAAGTTGGAGCACTATTCGATTCTCTCAAATAACCTGAATAACATTTTCTCATAGATCTTACCTCTCTTATAATACTGTGGTATCGTAACTCCTAAGACATGTTGATTTTTATTTATTTACAAATAGTCGTTACAGGTATTCTTTTTAAAAATACTATTAGAAATTCAAATCAGTTTTGATACCACCCTGCATGAAAACCAAATAACAAAGCGAAAAAAATACACTTTAAAATTCAGTCTTGAACAGATAAGACACAGCCGACTTGGACCCACTGTTAGTCAACACAGTCAGTCAACACAGTTGACTTTGGTTAAATAACCCTATGGATAGAGTCCTGAGAAACCTCGTGACAACTCTTGCTAGACACTAATTTCTTAGCGGTCACTTACATAGAGCAAATTGCGAAACGGCGACTCACTTTCTCTGTGAGTATCCAGCTCTGTCCGGACATGACACATACGAAGTTCAGAAAGTATTTCCTTACAATTGGCGCAAAAAATTAAATTTTCCTGAACACGAATGATAATTGGGGGGGGGGCATACATTCTTAGTTACGCCACTGGGCCAAAGCCCTTTAAAAAATGCACTGCAACGTACTGCCAGGTGGCTGCGCAATGCATATTGTCTCCCTTCTGTCTCAACAGACTGAGGCAATGTCAAAAGGAAAAACGGCGATCTTCCTGTCAATATACGTAGCATGGTCAACTGGATGTGACAATCTTACCATAGAAGTCAACAGTTCTGGAGCTTCAATAGTGTTTCTTCCTAAAGACTTTTTGAAATTTTCTCTAATTAATTTGGGTGCTCTGTTTTCATATCCAAATTGTAAGCTTTCTGAATACTGCTACTGCTCTTTTCTTCGATAGCTGTGATTAGCTCTTCTATTTCGGTGAATGGAGTAAGAACTCTATTTAATATTTTCTTCCTAAAGTACAAATGGCCTGATATGATATGCGTGCTTATTGTCAGAAGTAGTAAAACTAATTTGGATGAGTTTCATTTTGTGTTGAATTGGATACAGGTATTAAAGAATGTGTTCTTATCATGGGCTGTTAAAAAATTTTATGAGCGTAGAGGCTTAGGTAAGCATTCATTTTAGTTTAGAAATTTGTAGAAAATGTTTCCGACAGAATTTTTATTCACGTTAGTGGCCGACTGGAGTTATTTTCAGATAGAGTTCTGTTATTCTTTGTCAGCTTTCAACATGGAAAGAGTTTTTTACTAATATTATATTATTTTTATTTTTATTTTATATTATTATATTATTTATTAAAGACAGTAGTAAATGATTTTTTTTTTAATATCAATTCAAAAAATGATCAATTTAATCCAAATTTTCTAAATATTAAAAAATGTTGTCTAACATTGAGAAAGATGAGGTTTTAAAATTTATTCTAATTAACTAAAAATTATCAAATTCTTCTCGAATACACTTTAGAAAATTTTTTATTAAATATCTCTTTCTTAATAAAAATCTGATAAAAATTTAAACTTAAATGTTAGAATCAATAAACATCATACAAAAACGGTTGTTAAATTTCAGGAATCATTTCCTTAATTTCAATAAATACATGATATAAGTTTTTTTCTGTTGGGATAAACACTTTCACAAAATATGCACGTGTCAGTGGAAATAGTCAGCAGCATTTTACAAAACATTTAAGAAAATTAAGACGAACCGAAACTTGACACTGCGATGACTGATAACTAATGGGCACTCGCTAGACCAGTCATTGGTCTTTTATGCCCCCATATTCGGACGTAAACTTTCTTTGCTCACAACGCGGATGTAAACAAACGACAATAACCTTGTCGTTTGTTCTACCGGTTGCGGCACCTGAGTCGCTTAGTAGTAAACAATCGCTTTACATAACAATTACCATGCAGCCAGCTGTTGGGCTAATCAGCAAAACAACCGACAGTTGCAGAACAATACCATGCAAGGTATTGTTTAGCAATTGCTGATTATTTCGCTAGAATGCGCCCTTGGCTGCTGGAAGATTCTTCCGTATATTGGGCCATAACAGGCTATTTAAACAACAACAAATCACAAGTAAGTTTGTTTTCAGAATCTAACTGCAAGTAAAGAAGTTATAGAATTTAGCCAATTTTTAAAAGTATACTGTTCTTCTTCGCACTGGGGAAAAACATGCAAGTTTTTTAAATATATTGCGTGTTGCGTGTGTTTTGTGTGTGGAGTGCATTCTGTGCGTGTAATATTTTTTTCTTAATATACTGCATAATATGATTGATTTATATGGTAACAACTGGTTTTATTTTTAGATTTTCCTACGATTTTTTTTTCAGCAATAAGATTTTCTTGAGTTTCAAATTTACAGTTGACAGCTGTTGATTTAAAAGATTCAATAATTAATAGCTCTCCTTCAGATAATCATACCTGTATGAAGCATAAAGCTTCTGTCATGAAAAGCTAATCTTGAGAAAAGCAAACCTGCATAAAGCAAATATATATATATATATATGTAACACGATCAATAAAATCTATCGTTAGTTTTCTTAATCTATACGTTTCATGGTTTACATTTTAGCAAAACTAACATTCAATTTATTGGCAAAATAAGATATTTATAAACATATCGTTTACTTATATTAATATTTCAATGTTTAATTCAAGTAAAGAGGTCGCTTAAGTCTGGCATAAAGGCTTTCTGAATATAGGAAAGATAACATCGATATGAATTTTCAACATTTCTAGTTTTATTATTTTAATGCTAAAAGTAAGAAAATATGACCCTTTGAATTTAGTATTATTTACTTGATAATAATACAATCAACAAATATAATATCAGTAAATTTGTCTTTCCATGGCATACAAATTGCAAAGAAAAAATTACGAGTAAATTAATTTTAACTTTTTGTTTCAAAATTCAGTGCCTGCGCTTGATTGATCATTAATAAATTTTTAACTTTTACTTTCTTTTCAGTTATTTCTTTTAGAAGTTGTCAATCAGTCTATATTGTTGTAAGTACTCCTTTTTAACTCTGGTAACATATATATATGATGATATTTTTCCTAGAAACTTGATATCTCGTGTTTTAATGTGGTAGAATTAGGGACCGTAACTGTTATGGTACTTTTTGAAAAAATCTAGAAATAATATTTAAAATTTAACTTCTTTTTTTAGTTCTGTATTATTGTTATAAAAGTCTTCTAAAATTTTAAAATTTTGGATCATAAGATAATTGTTATTTATTAAGTGTATTTTTTATTTGTATAGTCATAAGTGTTACCGAAGAGTTTTATTTATGTAAGTCTTATGATAAGAGATATATTTTTAAGTCTCATAATGGATCTATTACGGATCTTTCATTGTTGGAGATCTTCTAATATGCGGGTATTCAGATACCCAGATCTGTGGACTATCCGATTTCTGAAATTAAAAAACAAATATGAGACTAAAAAAAATATGTGTTCGGTAACAGTTATAATTAACTTTAAAATAAAACAAATTATTGAAACTCTTAGTATGGGACTTAAAAAAGTTTTTTTTAGCAATTATTAACAATTTGCCATTACGTGTCAAGTATACTATTTAATCTTGATGGAAATCTTTTAGCTGATTGCCAAAAATAACAGTTATTTACGGTCCCAGGGTAAAATCTGAATTAAGGGGTATTTTGCTCAGAAAATGAACCAAATGGCCTGCTATTTATCTTGAAAATATATACTAACTAAGTAATATATTTTTTCAGGGCATGTATCGCTTTTAGATATGTCCCTGAGGTGTGGAGGAAGGTGAGAGTTGCCTTCGCTCCGAAGCCTGGTAAGGCTTCTTACATGGACCCGAAGAGTTTCCGAATCATAAGCCTCTCCTCATTCCATTTGAAATGCCTGGAGAGGCTTGTGGATGAATATATCAAGCGAGTAGTCCTAAATACTTCTCCTTTAAACACCTCACAACACGCTTACCGGAGGGGCAGATCTACGGAGACGGCTCTCCATTCAATGGTTACTGTCATTGAGCGGGGATTTGATCGTGGACTGTTTACCTTGGGAGCCTTTCTGGACATCGAGGGGGCTTTTGACAAGGCCACCCCCGAGTCGCTATGTGAGGCAGCTCGTAGACATGGTGGTGACCGCACTGTAGTGTGATGGATCGACCAAATGTTAAGACGACGATACTTAACTGTGGAGGTGCGCGGCCGAACCTCTCTCAGTGTGCTCGTGGAGAGAGGTTGCTTTCTCGAGTACTGTGTATGTTGGTTGACTCACTCATCACGGTGCTGAAAAACGTGGGATTCTCATGTGAAGCATATGCGGATGACACCCTTCTGCTCATTTCAAGACACAGTATGACTGCTGCCTGTGCCTTCATGCAACGAGGCCTCAATATTATTAAGGACTGTTGCACCCATCGTGATATGACAGTAAACCCAACAAAGTCCAGCTTGGTGCTCTGCTCCAGAAGACGTAAGCTTGGGCACTTTGTTCTTCCAAAGTTTTTTGGACACACTCTCCAACTCTCCCCACATGTCAAGCACCATGGAGTCTTCCTCGACTCGAAGCTGACATAGATTTGCACGTAGAGGAGTAGAGGAAGAAGTTAATGCGGCTACGGGGGTCTTCGCTCAATGCAGGAGAACCTTTGGCTGCATATGGGGCATGAGACCGAGGGTTGTGTACTGGATGTACACCTCGATCATTAGACACATGCTAACATATGTCTCCTGTGAATGGTGGCCAAGGACGTTTGTGGGGACTGCGATCCGGAAGCCGACGGGCCTGCAAAGGCTTGCCTGCTTGGAAATTACGGGCTCCATGCGATCTACGGCTACTGCTGCTCTTGAGATCATACTTAATCTCCTACCCCTGGATCTTGTCATTCAGGCAGATGCCAAGAGGGCTGCGGACAGATTGCGCTCATGGGGATGTTGGGAGGACTGCTGGACTGGCTCTTTTCATTGCTCTCTGGCATATGGGGTGGACATGGAAAACCCTCTGGCCAGTATGACACGTGACGTGATGGTACCTGAGCTTCGTTTCGGGCGTTGTTTCTATGTTAGCTTTCCTATAAGGGAATCGTGGACTAAGGGAAGTGCCATAAAGAGCCTTCCCCGGTCCGCTCTAAAAATTTTCACCGACGGCTCTCTCACTAATGAGGGACCGGGGCGGGTGTGTTTTTTCCTGAGCCTATTATTAGGATGGAGTATTCACTTGGTAGACACACCACTGACTTCCAGGCTGAAGTCTTCGCCATATCAATGCCAGCGAAGGAAGCCCTAGATATGAAAATCTCAAGGGGAAGGACAATGCTATAAATCCGGATCGTCAGGTAGGAGTGGCCCTCGGATACCATCTACGTTACTGGGGGAGTGCATGTCGTCTGTGGATAAGTTGTGTATCCACAACAAGGTGTCCCTTCTGTGGGTTCTTGCTCACATGAGGATCATGGGGAATGAAAGGGCTGACCTTTTAGCTAGGGCTAGCTCTGATTCTCCGTTCCTCGGACCAGAACGCGCCGTAGGCTTTCCCACTTCGAGTATCGGGTCTCTCATCAAAGCGGATGTTCGTAGAAAGCATCAACAGAGATGGGCGAACCTGAGTACTTGCTGGTGTACAAACTGTTTCTTGATGGTCTTAATGGGAATATTTCCCATTTTCTCATGGAGCTCGGAAGGAAACAATGTAGAAACTGTGGTTTGCATCATCACCGCCCACAGCTCCCTTCACGCTCATCTAACAAGGATGGGAGTTGTTGACAGCGCTGAGTATCTGTCCTGCCTGGAGGGAAAGCCAGATACAACCGAACACTTTTTGTGTGCATGTCCGGCCTTCGCCCGGTGCGGGCTGGATACTCTAGGGTCAGTCCTTCTATCTGTGGATGAGCTGAAAACCCTGCCTCACCATGACCTGATGCGCCTTAGGGCAGGACAGCACAATGGGCCGCTATGGCCTCCGTGCTTTGGATAGGGTCTCCTGTCCCCCTGCATTTAAAATACAGAAAAAAAGTAATATATATATATTTTTGAATTAATTACATAATTTGGAATATAATTAACATTGTACTGAGTGGGTTTCATTCTACATAGCCCAATTAAGTCAGTGGTTATGTAGTCGAGACCGCAAGATGTTGAATTATCGAAAATATACAAGACTACTTCTCTTCTTAAATTATTTTTGCTCAAATTTAATTTACACCCTGTTTTTCTTTCTAATTAAATATTCGATATTATCGTTTAAATGATATTTATTTATCTACAATCCAAATCGATCTATGCATCATCACTAATCCTGCATAAGGTATTCGTCTTTTGTCACCTTTTACAATGTTGAGTGTTCTTGCCACGAAGACTAAAATACGACAGAAAACAAAATCCCTTAGCTTAATTTGTACATAAAAATGAATAATTTTCAGATTATAATTATATCAGATTAGGGAATGCTAAGTATATTTCAATTTAATTAATAGGGAAAATATCACAAAGAAATTTTCGATAATTTGCTTGAAATAATTTATACCCTTGTGGGGGTAAAAATATTTTTGCGAGACTTTTGTGAGTTCTTAAGCAGCTTGTCTTCTATTCTTATAATTTCATTGTTTTCGGCATAACATAAACTCTGCAAATATTGTGGGCGAAATTGGCCACATTTCCTTCTAAATGGCAATGACTTTTTGTATCCTTTTCCAATCTATGTCGTGATGGATTTTCATTCGAATAATTCTTCGATCCCATTCAACTTTCATTCTTTGCTCGAATCAATAAACTTATTTTACTCAGCATTTTGGATTCCTCTTCTTTGCACACAATTTAACACAAAAATAAAAAAATTGCGAAGAATTTCAACTTGAAAACTCCGCTGGGGATAAAACACAACCCACAGTAGTCGAACCAAATTATTTTTATAGGTAGACTATAAGACAAATTGAAAAGTTTCGCATCTCTCAGTCTAGACCAATTAGGAACGTAAATCTACGTCGTAAATTCAACAGAAGTAGCGTCGTAAGACAAGCGTGATCAAGATTCAATAACAGTGAAAAATCATAATTCAGAAATTGTTATGGGAACGTATCGAATTCCATAGATAAGGGCCGCCTGCCCTGCAGCAATAATTACTTACTGACTGAGCTCAACAGGAGGAGGGGACGAGGGAGAGTTATAATTAAAATCCAGCGGCGACTGTTACATTAATACACCCACATATATAACTCAGTTGCAGTGACAATTTTGTATTTGGCCAGGTTGTGTCCTGTTGTGGGATTATTAAATTTATCGTTGTGGTACTGTGGAGTGTTTGCACGGGTTTATAATGGCGGACAGTGAATTATTTCCCAAGATTATATTGGAAATGAATCATTAATGATAATTGAAGTGTAAAAATTTAATTAGTACCTACACAGAAGTCCCAGAGCTGTCATATATCAGCTGCATGAAATTGGCACTTTGTTGTGATGAAATTTTTATAAAATCGAGATAATTCAAAAACGTAACCGGATGGAATAATATTAATGATTATTTTATATTTTGTTTTAATTTATTAATTTTTACACATAGAGATTGCGGTGATGAGAATGGAAGATAAAGCTACCCCCTGCGGTTTATGACGCAATTCGTTCATTTTGGTATCCTAGACGATTAAATCAAATGGAATGTCACTTCGTCTGTAATGCATAGAAACAATGATGGTAGAGCAAAATGGATGGACACCCACCCACGCATAATATTAAGATTATGTTTTGATTAGCTAGAGTAGGGAGTTGAAATTTTGGAACACGTCGTTTTTGAGAAAAATTGTAGATTTAAGTTCGAAAATTGGACAAAGCAGATAACTCCTTTCTGCCATACAAAAATTAAATTTTTCACCATATATTTGGGCATTGCCTGAGAACGCATCGACGTAGACAAAAATGGACTAATTCGGGAAACACCTGCCTGGTGTTACAATACAAATGCCATCCATGCTTCTCAAAGGATCGCAACCATTCTGCTCGGCGGTATCTCTTACCGTAAAGCTTATCATTCAAAAGTGGATTCAAAACCAGATGGACCTGAGATAGACTTCAATGACAGACTCCAGACAAGTAAAAAGATTTATTAAAGTACCTTCCCTAAACAAGAGCCTAAATATTTTAACACTTTCTAGGAATTAACTCAGAATCAATATAGGAGTCCTAACCAAACACTGCAAATGAAACAAACACATTCATCGGATAGGCATATCACGCACTAATGTTTGCAGGTTATGTCTCGAAGAGGATGAAATATCGGAGCACGTCTGAAGTAAATGCGAGGCCATTGCGCATTGTAGTTTCCAGGCTTTTGGTTAATACTTTTTAAAGCCTGCCGACTTTGAAGAAATTTCACACAAAAAATACTACTATTCTTAGAAAGACTGGGAATATTAGATAAATTAAAAGAAATTTGGTGAACAATAAGTCAATGAATGCATGCAGTGTAACGGACACTCACCCCACTTAACCCTAATCTAATCTAATCTACCAAACAAAAACTTTTTTACGTATATGTACTGTGAAAACAATCAGTCCTAGACCTTTTATTGGACCGAAAAGTTCATCAGAATATAAAATCCTATGAGATTGGTTATAATCACTTTTAATCTCTGATGAACCATTCTAGAAATATATGCGAAAAACCACGTCAGTAATCACAGAGGGTTGACCATATGTTCATTCATCTAGTGGGGCATCATAAGAATTGATCTTGTACCAATTCTAACTTTTGTACTTGCTATGTTTATGTTCAAATAACTTTTCGATTTTCAATAGAACGGCCTATAGTTTCAGTGAATAACAGGACCATTGCACCTTTTATTATCAGGTTTATCAGCAGCCAAGTTTCCTCTTAATACCTTCATGCTGAGAACCTGTTTTTGATTAGGTTAAGTTGAAAAGGGGTGATACCTAGATAACTTGTATTCCCAGCTCAGATTTAGACTACCGTCGGATCCATTGCGCTCCATAGATTCATGGAAATCTATCCTTCTGATGACATTGCCCTAAGGAATCTTTGTATACATCTACATGAGCTTTGTACTTTGCAGTACCCCCAGCTCAGTGGTCATAGGTCCAAAGTGGTACGTTGTATGGACAAAGCCATAGTAAGCCCCATCTGGTGCTATGACTGCCTAGTCAGGTGGATGGCACTCAAGAAATATCATCTAGTTGAGTTGTCGAACAACCAGAGAGTGGCATGTCTGGGCGTAACTGGGTGCCCATGCACCCCGTTAATTGTAGGTATCTTCGAAAATCTCATTTCATTTTGAGAACAGTACATCTACTACATGACCCCCAAATTTACTAAAAATATTCCTGCGGCAAACTTTTATTTACAACAACGCAAAGAGAAAAATTTGTGTTCCGGGCGTGAATTTATACAAAATAGAAAAATTTAATTTTCTAAAAGGCCTTTCACTGCAATAAGTCTAGTAATAACGAAACCTCCTTAAACAGAAATCGAGAAAACTTATTGTCAAATTAAGAAGTTATGAAAGAAAATGTTTTCTGTTTTACTGAAAATCCCGAATTTCAATTAGAGCTACCTCGGAACATTAATAAATTTCACTGAAATTTTGCATAGAAATCTTGAATCACATTAGCTAACAAGTTTTGAATGAACATTTCGATATTTTAATACTTTTGCAAATTCATTCAATTTTGGGCCACTCTAATGTAAATGTATTGAATTGAATTGAAAGCCAAAATTCAGAGGTTTCTGGATCTTGAAAAGAAAAGCATTTTTATAATTCATTTTGTTGGGAAACGGAATAAAGTTAGAAAAATTCTTTACCTCCTGATGCAAGAGGAATACACGATTGGTTCAGTATATTTTGGAAAGCCGTTAGCTGTTAGCTATAATTTTGCCTCATATTTATAGGGTGTGTACCAAAGTCACAAAACTTCCTACCGCCCAAACGACCCATTCCCAGTAAATTTGTTTTACATCTTGACGTACAGTTCCACCTCCGAAATATTTCCCATTTTTTTTCTGAAACACCCTGTGTTGTGATATATTATGCAAACACATTAATACCTCAAATCTGCCGTCGATTCTGAACAATGTGGCTGATTTTCTTTAGTAAATTAGTGTTACTAGTTTAAAGCCCTTAAAGACATGAAAAACATTTTAGATAAAAGATTTTAAAGAATTGTTTGTTAAAAACCATTATCGATACCGAAACCTCAGTTTTTGCACCAATAATACAAAAGTATTAGGAAACAATTATTGATTTCGGTGATAAGATATCGAAATTTAAAAAGTTTCGGTAATTTATTTGGGTGACTTAACAGTTCTGCTTGGTTTTTCTGTGGACTTCCAGTTTTCACTTACACATCTTAGGGACTTCTCTTTATGATGACTGATCTGGCCAATACCTGCTTCATTTCAAATTCCTCATTCTTAACTTGTTCAGCCTTTTACCTCTTGTTTATTTTTGTATATGCAAAATAAAGTATTAAATCCTTCTGTCTGACAAGAGAACTTGTTATCGTTCTCCTTCCTCATGCCCGTCATTTTATATTGTATATTACAAAAATATCTCATAAACAACAATTTTGCATTCATTAAATTCCTTTAAATCCCATTTATTTTTGACATCCCTTGAAACTGTGTCAGAAGCGTTTAAACTACGCGCTCATATTAACTCGCGTTCAAAAGTTCAATTGAATTAAATTAAATCGAATGCAACCGGATACATAAGTTTCAAAATAAAGTTACAGATCCACAACATCATGAACGGTCGAAAATTGTTGATGCTCTTTTACCACTATAGTTCGCCCTGTGAATATTTCCAGTTCACTGTATACAAACAACACAGGATTTTCCATTCCGACTGTATACCCAGGAAAAAAGTTCGACTTGATTTTCATTCAATTTCCTATCCACATCCAACTCTGAATTTCATCTCTTGTTTTCAAGACTAGAAAACTTTTAATGGAGAGTAATTGCTCGAAAATTTTACAATTGTGGATGAAAACTTCTGATGGTATTGAGTCAGGATGTGTCTGTCCAAAGTTTATTACAATGAGCAACAGAGTTTTTACAACTGATTCTCTGTTGGAAGGATGCAAAAAGCTTTTGTCATAGTTTTTGAGATATTCATAGTCCTTTACTAATACCATTACCATGGTATAGGAAGTAAAATTATTTTGTACGAAAAGTGCACTCAATATGCATCTATCGGGGGTGAGGCTCAGTAAAATCCTCTGGGATATAACAACTCTACAATAAACCTGCAAACTACATTAATTTCATGCTCTTCCGGTCTCCTAGTTTTGGATATGAATATTGTTTTCTCATGCACGAATTATTTTCTACAAATCTCAGTATAACAAAACATGTACGCAACATACATTTACAATTCTTGACGTGCACTACATAGCTACCAGCCTCTGTATAACACCAATTTATGTTGGCGATAATTTTAAAATACATCTTAAATTAGATTTAATGGCTCACAATTCCCAATCAGTGTGCCAGTACGTGAGAAATCCTGCAAACATCTCCCTGGATCGTATTGTGTAACTACCACAATAAGGACAAAAATGGTAACTGTACCCTTTACTTAGTCGTTTTCAGATTCCCAATGTGTGTGACATCCAAATTGACAATTTACGGTGGATTGTACACACATATATGCGATGGTGCCCATTTCGCCTAGTGAAAATTTTCAGAGTCTAAAATCCTTTCGAAATTGCTGTGGTATAGTGGGGCGTACAAATTGAAATTCTCATAAATTCTGGTTTAAAAATGGAAGTCTGCCTTTTGTCTCCGTTGACTGTTTTCTTGTGGTATGACTTTTATGATTTTGTCATTCAAATGTAAATTTCTAAAAGATTTAACTGATTTTGTGGGGTTGCACATATATGTCGTTTGAATATAATGGTAAAAAGGGGGTTAGGACCTGTGATCTTAGCTCTTTGGAATTACGGAATTACCACAATTTCAAATAACAAATTTATATCTTTTGAATAACGTCTTCATTATTTTTGTTTTGATTTTTATTATCATTAGCCAATAGGACATTAAGAATCCGCACGTGACTTATAAAGATGAGCTTAAAATTAAATCAGAAAGAAGGAAAGGAAAAGGTAAAAATAAAAAATTAAAACTTATAGGGTGGTGCGGTTATAGACGGTTTTTATTCAACGATAGGATAAATTGTATAGGAGGGGTTAGGAAGAAGACTTATTACTTACGCCTGAGGGCACTGCGAACGTTTTTGGCATGTTTTTATAAAATATGTGCATAGCACATTACCTGGACTATTTAATCTATAGTACTGTTTCCGAATTCAGAGAAGGACATTTCCCTATTCATTGAAATACGGATCACTACTGCGCTTCCCATTACTCAGTAGTGTAATCCTTCAATTTTGGGGTGGACGCGCACAGCTATTGAAGGCTAGAGTATTTAGCCGATTTTTTCCAATGAATATTTGGCATCAAGCCTACCGACAGCTTACAGCTTTCGTGCTTAAGCGTGATAAAGCACCGAGGTTTTGCGTCAAAGAGATTTTCAAGTATCGCAGCGTTTGATTTGGAGAAGCAATAATGACAAAAAAGTGCGGGTTGGATTAAAACCAAACGATAAGACGATTAGAGCTTAACACTGTATTTATTCAGAAAAGTTTGATTGGCCCACCCGCAACCGAAGATCATTTTAATTCTAGTCAATAGCTTAAGCACATCTTGTTATTTGTTCGTATCAGCTCATAATACCTGAGGAAAGCTAACAACGGAGCACATTGGACACCCACGCATAACGTTAAAAGTTATTTTGGTTTTTACATGTCCGTTTGTCCGTCCGCCCGTCTGTCTGTCCTCACGATAATTTGACAACGCATATACTTAGAGAGATGGAATTTTGCATAAATCTGGTAACTCATTTGTAGGGTTGCCATACAAAAATTTTGTTTTTCATTATATATATGGACACTGCCTTAGAACGCGTCAACGTAGAGAAGTGAAATTTAGTACACAATATTTTCATAAAAATAACAAATATAATTTCAAAAATGGACTAAATCGGGCAACCCCTTATTGGTGTTGCCATATAATTGTTTTTTGGGTTTTTACGTGTACTGTAAAAACGATCAGTCCTAGACGGTTTATTGTACTAAAAAGTTCTTCAGAATGTGAAATCCTATGAAATTGGTTATAATTATTTTCTCTGTCCGGCGAACCGTTCTAGACATATATGCGAAAACCACTTCAAAAAATCAAAATTGGACAGATGGGTGACCATACGAAATTAGTACTGCCACTTATCTAGGGTATCATAAAAATTAGTCTTAGACCAATTCTACCCTTTAATTTTTCTTGTTTGTCATATTATTATTTAAAATATTTAAGTTTTATATCCATGTGCTCAAAATTACTCAGGTGCAACCATATAGTCATCTAAAAAGTAACAGAGACTCAATTTTTACAATCTTTATGTCTGTCCTCAAATATCACACAATTGTTTAGAGAAAAATGTAAAAACGCTTACGCAATTCAAAATTTTAGCTTCACTATAGAACAGAAATTCCAGCTTTAATGCATAGTAGTACAAGCCGAAGCGAACTATAAAATGAATGTCAGTAAAATATGCGGTGGAAAACTTCATTATTGTTTTGGGGAAAACTGGACTCGGATTGTGACTAATTCTAAAGGCGTATACCTTCGAAACATCTAATATGAGGAAAATAGCATATGTTCTAATCAGATGAATTAGATTAGGAAGATTACAAACTTCGCGAAAAGGTATTAATAGTGATGAGGACGAGAAAACATATTTATTAAGTTAACTTTTACTTTTTCCTAAGAAATAAAGCTAATATTATAAAAAATATATTCAACAAATTGAAAACGTTTAGGCTGAAGACTACAAATTCTACTGCTTAGGTCTAAAGAAAACCAAACAAAAATTGTGTGTTACTACTATGATATACCTACATAGGTAGATAACAAATAGTAATAAAAGCCAAACAGAAATAATAAAGACAGTGAAAAACAAAAGATAACTTCAAGTTGCTGGGATTCACAAATTCTCAAAAGGATAATTGCTGAAAAATAATGGAAAAGCTTTCGCTAAAGTTAGTCACTTACTACTCAAAGACATGCATAAAATTATAAATTATGTTCTGTGTTGAGAACATATCTGAATATTTGTCTGTATATAGTGGTGCTCCGTAGGGCTCAATCCTCATGCCTTTTCTATTTTCAGTGCTCATAAATGATATTTCTTTGTTTTACGTTCCAAATATCATTTATATGACGATGATTGCCTGCCAGCTGTCAATGTGGATTATTGGAGAATGCTGCATGCTTGATGAAGACCTTAGGTCAACATATTTTTGGGCATATCACAATAAGCTTCTTTTGAATCTCTTAAATCATGCAGAAATTATTTTCTTCAGACATAATATGGACACCATAGAGTGTCTAAAAATGATGTTTACACTACAGATACGTAATCTGAACATGTAACTAGTATTGCATGCAAGATTTACGCAAAGTTTTGTAAGATTTTGATTGCTCCTTTCATTACACCACAAAGTACTTGACTAATTTTAGTAAAACAACTGATTGCAACTTTAATAACTTATCGGTGCGAATTATATTGCCAATTCGATTTCCTGGAGAAAGCTCATTATTAAATTCAATTCAGCTATTCGCTACATGTAAGGTCTGAGGCGATATGAGGATGTTTATCTTTATGTAAAATTCGCGGTTGGATGCACCTTGACAGCGTATTTTGATTTTAGGGTAATTTTGTTATTGCATAATTTAATTGTAAAAAAGATACCTAGTTATTTGTTTGCAAAATTATTGTTTTCTTGTTCAAGTAAAAATGAGGTGTTAAATGCGTCAAGCTTTAATTATCGAGTAACTGAGCGTGAAATTTATATTTATGCTACCCAGATGTGGAGTACTCTTCCTTTGGAGCTAAATGAGATATTAAAAAATCAATTGAATCCATATCATCATTATGTGAATTTTGTGTATTTCTAGAGGAGAAGCAGATGCATGATTAGATCTTCCTCACCCATTTATCATATCGCATCAGTACACATCTAAGCTGTGTTTTTTTTTGTGTCCACGGAACAAAATAGAAAAAAACGCCTGATACGTTTACATAGACGATTTAAATGAAGCATACAGTACAAATAGTTCGCTTCAATCGACAGAACAATTTGTTCTCTCCAGTGTATGGGAGTTCTAGAACGAGGTACACAAAAGATTACAGCTACAGTCATGCTTAATCTACAATTGCCAGCATAAAAATGCCAAGAATATCACATGGCTCGAGTATTAGTACAATTTTGTTCTTCACTATTTCTATGAATGAAGTACCAGTAGTAAATGTTTTAATCGAAATTTTATATAAAACTAACAATTAAAAATCTTTATTAAATTGCTACTCAGTTTATATTTTTCATAAATTAAAAACAATCTAGTACAAAAAATCCCATAAACATCAAACATTATGAAAGCAAAGTTGCTGTTAAAAAACAAAAGACTTCAAATCAAGTGAAAATGAAGTGATCATCTACTCGAAATCTTTGCAATGGACAGGTGATTAATTCACGTTAGCTTATTGCCCAAGAGATAGTCATGTTTTCTTGTGACAAATGGCAAGAGTCAAAACCAGCCTGAAGCCAGTCATCTTCATTGAATTAAGTTCTTCTATATTTAGGCCCTTTGAAGGATTAACAGAGTATTCCTTTCCAACAACAAAACCGACAATAATGATGACGACGACGATGAAAAAACGCAGTTATAATACTTTCTTTCAGCACGCCAGGACATTTATCATTTTTATTCCTTGAGAAAGTGGCAAATCCAAGAAATCATTTCTCACAACAAGAGGCCTCTAATGGATGCGCATTTATTATCCATTAAGTGTGATTGGCACAAAAACTTCGAACCGGAATTTGTGGAGCAGAATGGAGGAGTCTTTATTTTTGTTTTCCTCATATACTCTTGTTTTTCCCAACAGAAATGTAGCGCAATGAAATAGTCCTGGTCATTATGTTGAAAGGATTTCCAAAGCTTATAAACTTGTAGAAAACTTTAAAAACAGCAGAACACTCCTAAGAATTCTATCTCGTGCACACTTTCTTTATCCTCGATTCAATATTTACTTGACTTGTTAAGTAACAGCACAGCACCCGTTCAAATCGTTTAAAATTATTCTCTATATCTGGAAAAGTTCCGAAGTTTTTGCACTATAAAATGATTGCTGTTAACGGACAACTTTATACCTTTGTAGTAAGTATATACGTTCTCATCGCTTAGCAGAGGTTCTCTAAACTGCACACAATAATTTTCCGCCAGCAAGCGAAGTATCTTTTGTAAATATTTTCCTTCATTTGTAAACGATAGCATTACGGGAAAATATCCGAAAAGTTATTGCTTTAAGATTGCGAGAGAGTTTATATGTCTTTTGTTGTTTTTCTTAAAGCTTTATTTTGTAGTTAAATGGAATACGATATTACCATTCCATTCTGTTGTTGAAGCTCGTTCTCTAATCGAATGTTCGGTTTTTCTGAAAGGAACCATTTTCAAGATGATACCGAATTTAAAAATCGGTAAAAATAGCTTTAAATAAATTAAAGTTTTGGAAAGTTTTTGTATCTCAGGACTTGCTCTTTGGTTCTTTCGGTTTCTCTGATTTTCTTTTGATTGAAGAGGAAATAAAGAAAAATTGTATTCATGCAAAAGTAAAAGGAACTCAATCAAAAGGCACCGTAATTTCAATTACCACAGTCACATGGAGACTTGAGAGGTTGAACTGTGGTTTATTTGAGATTTCATTATGGATTTTATTGGAATTAACTTAAAGAAATTTATTGAAACTTTTGGCGCCGCGTGCGATTAAATTTGATTTATTTCACGATTTTACCCATTTTAATATTTTGTTTGCACCTACCAAACTACAGCACAAAATTTAAACAAATTTTTAATATTTACTGGTCGCTTAATATTTATTTAAACAAGTTTTGAAAAATATAAAGTTTCCTTGTCTAGTCGGAAAAATGTATAGATAAATGGATAAAGAACCCTGGGAACAAAGTAACATCGACATTAAAATTAAAGAATGGAATAGAAAAATTTTCACGTAACAAAATTCTAGTAGCATTTGGAAGGCAGATTATTTGTGTTCCTAAGAAAAGCTTACCAACACAAGTAGCCGAGCGAGTTCATCAATCTAACTTCTTTGAAATGTTGTCGGTCAACAATTATTACGCAAATTATCAAGAAGTATTTACTTTCTAAAATTGAAGTCATCGGCGTCATAGATATCTGAAATTTTATATACGAAGTAAGCTCAACGACGCTGAGAGAAGCATTTTTCTTAAACTTTTTCACTGCTTGTAATTATTTCAAAAATTTTAAAATCAAATCATCTTAAAAACTTTCTTTTCAAATTTTCATATTAACAATTTTATTAAGTTTAATATAAGCCCTCTTTGAAGTGAAACTTCTTCCAAATAAAATTGCACCTATTCAATATTAAAATGGCAGTTTTTAAGATATGGAAATATCCTTCTTGTCAAGAGTGATAATTCGTGCAGAATTTATCTCAGCCGCTTAGGATAGAATTAAACGGAGGATTTGGTCAGTTTGTAGTGAGCATTGAAAGTGATAATACTATTGCAAGAATAGGTGGTATATTTAGCAGGGACCGAAAATAACTGGTATTTTGAAAACTTTAAACAAAAAAAGCTGGGATAAATCATGATCGTGGAATTTTGTGGAATATACCAAAAGATGTCTCGTGAAACCCGTTTCGATTCCTGCAAAGCTTTTGAAAACTTAACTTTTTATTAAAAAAAGCTAAAAAACCAAGCTGGAAAAGCTTTTTATTTTATCTGGCAAAAATATAAAGCCAGCTTGGCTTCCTATTTTTTCTGGCAGTAATAAAAAGCCAGCTGGGCTTTCTATTTTTTCTGGCAATAATAAAAAGCCAGCTGGGCTTTTTATTTTTTTCTGGTAAAAATAAAAAGCCAGCTTGACTTTTTATTTTTTCGAGGTGGAAGTAACAGGTTTCGAAGCCGTATAAAAAGCCAAGCTAGTTTCTTTTTTTCAGGGTCCGGACCAGTTATGATTTTTTTTTTGATACTCGGCTAGGAAAAGTAAGAAACCAGCTTGGCTTTTTATACTTCTTTAAAAAAATAACCAGCTTCAAAACCTGTTACTTCCAGCTCGAAAAAATAAAAAGCCAAACTGGCTTTTTATTATTGCCAGAAAAAATAGAAAGCCCAGCTGGCTTTTCATTACTGCCAGAAAAAATAGTAAGCCAAGCTGGCTTTATATTTTTGCCAAATAAAATAAAAAGCCTTTCCAGCCTGTTTTTTTTAGCTTCAAATTATTATCGGTCAGGAATAACAGGTAAAGTTAGCTTTTTTCGTAACAAAGTCATAACTGGTTCTGTCCATTAGTTAGTGAACATATGTAGTTCAAATAAAAACAGGCCTTCTGACAGTGATACTGAAGAGCCACAAGATGGTGCAAATGAAAATATTTATTGTTATAATCCCGCTATCGACGATGATTGGATGAAATTACCCAGAATTACCAATTTTCTAAAGTAAGTAAGTAAGAATATAATTGAACGGAAAATGTTCATTTGATAGTAATAACTAAATTACCCAAAGGCAAACGAAAGTATTCGTCATGTCGACAGAGCTCGATCAGCAGATGCTAAGTAACTCGAAAAATGCATTAAGTGCCGAAACGCTCATTTAAAAGCCTACGCTTATCGAGATCCATGGCTATAAAGCGACACTCGTAAAATCCATTGGAAATGGATACTTCGCATGAAATGACTAATTAAGTACGGACACAAACAACTCTCGTTGAATCGTATTACATGCAAAAGTAAAGGACCGGCGACATCTTTAAAAAATAAAATGCATTAAAAAGTAAAAAATAACTTTTTTCTTTCTCAGTGATATACACTAGAAAAGTTTCATCGCAAGGTAAGAAATGCTAGAACTCAGATTAAATCTTAAAAGTTTGGGCATCCATTACTACTGTGTCTTGCCAATTGGATACTGGAACAAAACGACGATTTTTTAAAAAAAAATTTTCGGACGAAGAACATTTTGATCGGTGGCTACGTTAATAAACAAAACTGTCGTATTTGGGGAGAGGAAAACCCTGGCGTGATCCAAGAGAGGCGAACGCATCCAGAAAGAGTCACTGTTTGGTGTGCATTGTGGTCTGGTGGTGTGATTGGTCCGCACTTTTTCGAAAATGATACTGGAATAGCCACCAGAATCGTTAACGGTACCAGATATCGCGACATGATCACAACTTTTTATGGCCAAAACTGGAAAATATTGATTCTGAAGTCATGTGGTTTCAACAAGATGGGACTACGTGTCATACATCCAGAGAAACTTTGCAATTACTCCATACAAAGTTTCCAGACCGTGTTATTTCCAGATTCGGTGACGTAAATTGGCCCTCAAGATCCTGTGATTTGACAACGTTAGACTTCTTTCTCTGGGGCCATGCGAAAGCACAGGTCTATAAGGATAATCCTCGCAACGTTGAAGCATTGAAAGTAGAAATTACTCAAGTTATTGGTGAGATAGAGCCGCAACTATGCTACAATGTGATTGAAAATTTTGATAAAAGAATCAGGTACTGTATACATGCAACAGGTGGTCACATGGAAGATATCAATTTTAGAGTATAAATGGCAAACATTGTATTCCAAAAATAAATAAAAACTTTTCCAGTTTCTTTCAATTAAAATTGTATGTCTTTTAATTATTTAGTTTTGAAAACTCAATTTGAAAGACCCGTTACAATCACAATTGTCTAACTGCAACTCAGGCCCAAACTTTTAAGATTTAATCTGAGTTGTAGCAATTCATATTTTGTTATAAAACTTTTCTTGTGTATATCACAGAGAAATAACAAAATATTTCTTTCTTTTTAGTACAATTTATGTATGACAGTTATTTATTTTAAAAGTTTTTTTAATATATTTTATTTTCTACTTTTTAGTCATAAATTCTATACAATCAGTCGACTCTCGAAAACCGACTTTTGAATCTCGACTCTCGAATCACGATCCTGGACTCTTGATCATGGACTCTCGATTCTTGACTCTCGAAACTCGAGCCTTCACTCATGAATCTCTTCTCTTGAACTTCGACTCTCGACTCCGGAATCTGGAATCTCCGCTCATATTACATACGGTCCAAATTGGACAAACCCATGGATGGTAGTTACCACCCCAACCCAAAAACCCCCAAAAATTATTTTTAGCCGATCTGAAAGCTCCCTATTCACTTATTCTAAATCAATAAACCCCATGTAAATCCATCCACATTTACTACCCTAAAACGCTTTTATCACGAACGGCCCTCTCAGGCGCTCAGGTGCTCAGATACAAAGATTTTTGGTCACGGGTTTCGGAGAATCGATGTTTCTAGAATGGAATTTCGGGAAGGTCGACGTCAAAGTAAATTGCCTCTGTTGCTTTTTAGCCTTGAGTTGGCTATGGATTTAGTCCACAAACAAACGCTTAACCCTTTTTTATAATTTTAATTTAGTTCTAATTCTAATTTCAAATTTCAACTGCAATTCTTTTGTTATTTCATTTTCCTTTTAATTTTTTTTGGGGCTTCTAGATTTTTTTACTGATAAAATAAATTTTTTCAAGACAGAAATCTTTCGTTTATTTCTAAGTAGACATGGAGTACACTTCATGTAAGTGCAAGATTCAGAGTTGAAATACCTTTTTTTTATTCTTCATGACATTTTATAACTTTTAATTCCTTATCGTGACGAAATTTTAATGTTTTTGAATGATTGAATGTCACGCGCCTTTTATCTGATTTGTTGATACCAAAAACGAAAAATTTAAGTCAAAAATGGCTTAAATAATCGAAATTCATAAAATTGTTTGCGAAAATTGGAGACTTGGCATCATGCATACCTTGGCCAATTTTAAATAAACCCAATTTCGATGAGCTCTATCAATGGATCAATTTTCGGTGTGAACATCTCAATTCGTAGCACTCTGAGCAAAAATTAAATATTTTGTAGAATGGTGTGATATTGGTCGAGACAGATAATATTTAGCATGTGCTTCTGATCTAGTACTATTTGTCGACTAAGATTTATTCCCAACACTTTTATTTTCTGACAGACAATAATGTATCAGATCAAAAAACAACTTCCTTTTATTCTAACAACAGGATACCCATGTTTGCTACTTGATAGGAACTGATTCTCTCCTTTTCCATGCATGCGCTGAATATGAATTCCTTATAGTCGAGAGCCGTGTTGTGAAAAAAAGCTCCGAACTTTCGTCGATTTACTTTCGGAAAGCTTAGTTCTTACCGTTTTCCATACCTAGGGAAAATCTTTGCACCTGGCCTTGAATTGCATTTCCAGGAAGTATTTTAGTTTACTCAATTCTATCAATTCTACCTGGGCAAAAGGTAAGAAGCTGTCGAGCTTGTGACCTTAACTTCAAAGGAAAGCAATACACATAAAAGGAGTAAGGACTCCAAAAAGGACTTGCATATGCATATAGACCGAAGAGAAATTTAACTTTTATCAAATAATTCAGTTGTCGCTTCTGTTTGCTGATGGGTTGGGTTACCTCATAAGTGTCAAAAAGGATGTTCAATGTTATATGCAAGAATAACTAATTTTTAAATATTTATTCCTATCCTGGCATATAAATAAACATGTTATCAGTTCAGTTTTGTACATTATGTGACTGGGTTTATATGGATGGAGGGAAAATATGTATTTTCAGCATAATCTGGTGGGAAAGAAAATTTATGAGTTATGAAAGGATTTTAGAATATTAAAAGAGATGAAATTAGTTATTTGCATAACATTAATGGAAAATTGGAGGCCCGTTGTGGTGTAAAATTATTACTCATACATGGTTATTTAAAGGTAAAGGTAAACTTCTTATGACGAAGACTAGAAAGATTTTTGGCATAATTTTAAGGGATCATTCTGGTTTATAAGTTTCAAAAGTTTTACTTTTTTTACATTTTCCGAAAGTATATTTAGCTAAAAGTATTGTGTAACTTTTTTAGAACGATCGGAGGAGTTTAACTATGTTATTATGTGATTTTTAGGTTGTTACCTTTACTACCTGAACGTGCTCGCCCGACCTGCCTTTTGTTTATTCCGTTCGGCCGACCCCGTCTTTTGTCTAATTCACTCTTCGTGCCTTTATTAATTCAAACATCTGCTTGCTTTTCTTCTTAGAATTGAAGCATTTCTGGTAAATTTGACAAGTAAAGAGGGATCTTGAAACGTTGGAATAGCTACAGTAACATCAGTATTCGCTTTTCATTAAAAAAACACTTAAAACGCGTTTTTCTCCAAATAATGTTTTTTCGGTCGGCGGCGGTGATTTCTCCGGAACCAATGAACCGATTCTTATGAAATTTTAACTAGATATTCCATACATGAATAACTTTAGCGCATTCTATAACCGTATTAAAATTTTTATTTACCAAAACAGTGAAAACACCTCGTTATTCGTTTTTTTTTTAGTCTCAGCCATTTTATTATTTGTCTATAAAGATTAATCTCCATAGAATGCGCAAGAGCCACAGTCATACTGAATCTAAATAATTTTGATTTTTTCACTTTCTATTAGCCGTTATCGAGCTATCAACGCCGCCAGTGCCATATCTACTTTTCGAGGAGTTATGTTTGCCTGTTATTTTCGTGTATAAAAAGTGTTTAAAAAAAATTGTTTTATGTATTTCGAGAGTGTATTTATTAAGCTCAATAAATTTTGTATCAATATCTATAAAGATAAATATTTAAAAAATTTACAATAATAGCAATTTTTTGATCCTTTAAATAGAAAAAAAAAGTTATACATCAATGAGATTGACTTACCCATTATTAGTCAGTCTCCACTTATATGCTGAAGATGTCAAGTTTTACAGCAGTAGATCGATTAATTAATTCGGGGATGGCTTGTTTGGAGTCATTGAGGATCAAACCAAAATCTACGACTGGTCACTGATGATTAACAACTATCGATTAATCCTTATTAATAAGTCGCACTGTGTCATTTTGGGCGGGGAAATTTCTACAATTCTTCTCATATGTTGATGAAGGCAACATTTTGGGTATGCAGCTAAATGCAGACATGAGTTGCTCTGGTCATATTAAATCCATTCTGGAAAAAGTAGGCTACACAAACTCTGGCTGTCCGCGAAAATTTTAAGTACGAATACCAAGCTGAAGCTTATCATAGCTCTGGTTTAGTAACATTTTACATTTGAGAGCCCGATTTTCCCAGATTTAAATTCCAATTGACTGCGCAGGATAAACGCGGCCTTCCACGATTCTGTGAGATTCGTCTTCGATCTACGCAAATTTACTCATATCTCACTTCAAGACTAGGCTAGTTCGATGCACTCGTAAGACATATTTAAAGCGTAGGTCACTTCACTTTCTCCGCAAACTTATAACTTGATTATCTTGTGGATAACATTCAACTTCTGAATTCGTCACTTCATAGTATGATTCTGATTCCACGCTATCGCATAATGGTTCAGGGGGGAACTTACTTTGTTCAAGTAGCAAGAATTTGGAATTTTTACCGTATTCTATTTAAAGTGTGAGAGATGTGGACAAGATGTTAACAATATAATGCACTGACATTAATCCCTTTAAAATGTGTTTTAAAATACGGTACGTTAGGAAAAAGTGAACCTTTATTCAATTTTTTTCAGCTTTTCAAACTGGAATAGTTGCAAAATGCTGCCTATAAACTCATACGACATCAGTTGACAATTTGAAGTAATTAAATTTTAAAACAACGACAGTGGATAATGTTTTTAGGGTTTCGGTTAAGGTTTGCGTGGCAATGTATAGGCACGAAGTTCTGTCTGATACCTGTTTGTTAAATCCAGGAAAATTTTTCCAGTCATAACAGCTTTCATTGTATCAACCGGATATTTTTGGTCTGAACTAAGGTCAGCTAGATGCAATGTTGTTTCTATTATATTAAATCACAAACAGGCAGCTTTTTGCAGTACTGCAATTGTTTCCATATGTGGCCTGAAAATACTCTGGATCTGTCGTTTCATCATCTTAGTCCATTAATGCATAAATGCCATAACGAAAGTTCATTTGAATAAAGCTGACAGATGACAAGCTGTACGGGTTTATTTAAATCTAGTAATAAAGGACGTATTATGCCCCCCTTTGGCGTATTGACGACGCCATCACAACTCACACCCGGTAACAATTTCAATTTTAGAGTTTAATCCTTTAAACATTCTATGGTCCTAGTTGTAATATTTACGGCTTATCCTGAATCTCAGTTTAGTGTAGTGTAGCCAATTTCTTCGATTTGTTTATGTTTTGTAGCTGGTAGCACATCTTAGATCGTTCCCGTCGAGTTTTGGAGTGGATCAAATAAAATCTTCTGGGTTCAAACATCTTGGAGTACAGCAAATGTTTTTGCAGCTGATCTAAGTATTAGGCACTCCACCAGTACGGTCTGAAGTAAGAACTGAAGACGGAAGATTTCATCCTATTGTTTTGGCGAAGCAATATTCGTCATATCCTACTAAAACATCTCTTAAGTTGTTGCGTAGAGGGCTGTCTTTGTTAGTTATAATTTTAAGTGTCCTAAAAAGTATCAAGTATTAACACATTACAGGAAAAATCACCATTTTTGTATAATTGTGATGAGCGATGGTATAGTACACCTGTCATAACATGCCAGAATTATTGCCAAAACAAATGGCTTAAATCTTCCATCTTCAGTTCTATACGCAAGTAGTATAAGGAATATTGCTTTAAAATTAGTGGCTACTTTGCTGTCCTTACATTAACAAAACTTATTGTTTTTCGGAGAAATTAAAAAAATTTTGAATCTCTTGGAACACTACCAAGTAGTAAGTAAAAATAATTTCCTATGGGTTTCTTTTTCATTCATTAATTTATTATTAAATTATCAAAAGTCAACATTTCACTTCAAATCTACTGAATTTTGAATTTGATTAAATTGAAGATGATGAAGACATTTTAATTTTTACAATAACCCAGCCCATCCGTTTGGTATTGGCAATTCTAAAGGGAATGATTGGTGTACCTCATTTTTGCTGAGCCATTTTTGCAGATATTTGATATTACATCTTCGACTATTGCTACTGTTAAGTCCACATACATAAATCGCATCTCTTTCTTAAAGATCAAGCATATTTTAGAAATATATTGTAATTACGACAATAGCGTTCGTATAGACTTTTCTATTTACCTATGTACATATTTCACATATTTCACGATCTAGAATCTTGAACTAGCCGGTGCTGTCATTTCTTATGCATAGATTTTATAGTTGAACACAGCAGATGAGAAAGCTTTTGGCTTGAAGAAATTTTAAATTATCTCTGTCTTGTATTTCCCGCAGCCATTGAAAAAAAAATGTAATTTTATGAACAATTAAAATCTTAATCGGACGAATGGCTGGATGTTCCATGATGACCTTGAGATCCTTAACACCTCTCGTATTATCTATGTAAAGATAGAACTTTCAGAAATAATATAATTGTGTTCAGTCCACATACAAAATCTGCATCTCAATATGTGCCTCCTAAAAATACAAAAGATACCACAAGGTATCATGTCATTAATAAATAAAAAAAACGTATAATACTTATCAAATTAAAAGCAAGACGAGTCTACCATTGTATATAAAATCAAACAAAAACTCATTAATAATTAGTAAAATAAACTAATAATCTCACAAACTTACCATTTCGCACGTAATTCTGGATATTTGCAATATCAATGTCATCAAATGACATTTTCACGATATGACGTCAGTTCGTGTTGCTGCAGTCAAAGTTCAATGGAATCTTAGATTATATAGCAAAAAGGATAGGCTGTGCAGTATAAAATTCGTGTACGTGTAATAAGCATTTTTTGTGCTGATCCGGGGGGGGGGGGAATTACAAGAGAGCTGGGTGTTTAGCTTTTGTCAGTTCGATATTTCTGATATTTCTCAGTTTATTTGAATTTACGAATTGTCAGCGGGTGCCTATCTGATATCAGCCATACGAAGGCAACGCCAAGAAATGTTAATCCAAAATAAATGGAACTAGGAAAATTCATAAAACTAAAAAAAAAGTTATAAAAACATTATAAACTGAAAAAGGATTCGCATCACAGTGACAGGAAATTATAAAACTCGTTCAATACTTGATAAAGTTTCAACCACTAAATTATGTACCCGCTCAGAAAATATCGTAGTTTACGACTTCCATGGCTAAACAAACACATCGATGCGATTCTACTAGGGTTTCCAATTATCCGACATTAATGACTATCCGGATATCGAATACTGAAAACTCAAAATATCCGGATAATCCGGATATCCGGATAACAAAAAGCAAAATAAATAAATAGCTTGAATCCAATATTTCATGGTGTTTTATAATGTTTTTATTCAAATATTTTAATTATGTACATTAATAATTAATAAATAGTAAAAAAACATTATATGATTTAAATTTATTTTGTTTTTGAAAAGTTATTGCATTGAAAATTTCAAAATGGTAATTGATTGAAACTGTAAATGCTGGCTTTATTGTAAGAAATGCATTGAATAAAATGTTTTTTGCGTTGCTCTGCTCATCAACAGAAGAAATTGCCACTTCCAGTTATCCCTGCAGACTGGCAATGTAATGGAAGCACCTTTTAAATTATAATCAAAATATTTCTGGAATGTGGTATATTGGCCTGCTTCTAAGAAGATTTACTTTCATAAGCATTTTATCTCGACGTTCATCCATTCGTTTTTTATTCTGTTTCGATAAATTTTAACCTAAGTTTGTTCTAAACTCGTCTAAGCTTTCAAATAGCAATTTATAAGCACATTCAGCGGTCAAAAGTGTCGCTGAATTTTTATTTAATTCCTTTGCTGCAGTCTCTAGTGGTAATAGGGCATCTAGCAATTCTTTTAAATTTAATTGCCCTTAAATGGTTAAAAATTAAATGTCGCATCGTTGACTGCTGCTTACTCGTTGGTTACGTCAACAAGTTGAGCCATCGTCGATTTTATACAGATAATCACGTCATATATGGATAACGCCATGCGGGGTAACAGAAAACTCCTACACCGGAATCTGGAGACATCTATTTACTCCATAAGCAATGTATATACTACCATTTTGGCGATTAACTTAATATTTTATTTATAAATATATTTTATTTTTAACCACACTGTTATCATGTAATTTCAGTGGTTAGTACGTTTTGTCATACCCTAGATGAAATCTATTGGGTATACTAAGTTTGTCCTTCCGTTTGTAACGCATATAAATAATTATGGTAGAGCAAAATGGAATGAAGACCCATGCATAATATTAAGAGTTATTTTGATTTTTGCGTTTCCGTCTGTCTATCTGTCTGTGTGTCCGCACGATGACTCGAGAACTCATGTACTTAGAGAACTGAAATTTTGCACATGAGCATTTTTAAAAAAAAAAAATGGGAAAATGAGACAAATCAAGAAGTTGCCATACAAAACTTTCGTTTCTCACTACTTATTTGGACATTGCTTTAGAGAGCATCAGCGTAGAGAGCTGAAATTTTCTACGCGACGTTTTTCATAAAAATAGTAAAAATAATTTCATAAATGAGCTAAATTGGGCCATATAAAAATTTTGATTTTTTACGTAGGTATTCTGTGAAAACAATCAGTCCTAGACGTTTTTTTGTGTACTCAAAAGTTCTTCAGGATATGAAATGCTATGAAACTAGTTATAATAACTTATACTGTCCGAAATTACATAGACCCAGTTTAGACAGGTCAGTCTCAGTATCCTGTCTCAGCGCACGAAATCTGTAGGTTGGGATATGCTTCATTCGTGCCCCCCACCATCATATTACCGAGAAGTTTTGTTTATTCAAAGAAACTTTAATAACTAAATAAAAATAATAAATAAAACTGCCACTTGAGAAAGTAATTGTATAATCTTTTGAAAATAGCTGAACAGTTACAAAGAAAACAGTATGAAAAAAATGTCAAAAATATCCGGATTATCGGATAATTAAGGAAAAATATCCGGATTACCGAATAGTCAAAACGGGTCGGATAATACGGATAATTTGATATCCGGATACCCGGATTGGAAACCCTAGATTCTACTACATGAAGAAAATGCTTAAGCTTTTCTTCCTCATAGCCACTGACATATATATAAATGGACTGCTTGATCTTCTCTTTCATGTGGCACCAATTTTGATTTCAGAAAGTATGCTCTCACTGTCAATGCTACCAACTGTCGTATATTTAAATTATTTGGGAATTTACGAATATGCATGTCAGTGGGATTTACCGAATTTACCATAAAAGTATTTAGGACTATTTGTATTGTTAAATTTTAATTATGAGTCGAGAAAGTATGCTCTCACGGAAAGAGGCAGGAATATGAAAATGGTGCCATTTGCTTTCATGCATTTTTGGTTCAACAAGCAGTCCATGTATATTATGTCAGTGCTCATAGCCTATCCATTTTACTATGTAATCTAAGAATGAAATGCAATTTTGAGATCGAGCGTTGCCAGGGCGGCTATAAAAAGGCGACGAGCCACAGCAGAAGCACCCATTCATGTTTCAGAATTTACTTGGAATGTGTCCACCACCAGAATTTAATCGGTTTCCTATCCTTTGTAAAAAATTTCTAATTTTTGCTTCCATTATATAGAAATTTAATACTGTGAAACTTCCATCCTTCACCTAAGTACGAATTTACTCCTACTTCACCCTTATCCTACATCTTATCTGGAATTTACTCTTGCTGCAAAAATTTACTTCTGCTACATTTTTATCCTACATCTGAGCAGGAATTTACTCCTGCTGCAGATATTTAATTTTGCTTATCACTGCAGCTTTACACACTGCAGCAAGACCCACACGTAGCAACATACTTAAAACAAAATCCTGTTCTGTTTTTGATTTAATTCATGCAGAAAATTGTGGATTTCTTCATTTCTTACAGAGATAAAGGGAGCAAAATCACACAGTGGCGGCACTGGATTGAATTGAATTGTTTTTTTTTTAATTATTTGAATTTAATTGAATTTTAGTTAGATGAATTAGTTTGTAGAAGGTTAGGATATTTTTAAGAACTGAATTGAATTTGTGATATAGTTTTAAGCATATATATTGAATAAATTTTTTTTATATTTGAATTTTAAAAGTTGAGTTATCTTTTACAACCTGCACCGCCCTTCGCTTGAGCACAGATCTCACAGCTACAGTTTAACTTCAGATATAGAAAAATGATTTTAATGAGTTCAGGTGTGTTTTAGAAGAAAATGGTTTTTTTAAGTCTCATGTCAGATTCTAACAATGATTTTAATAAGTACGAGTCGAAGCAGCGAAGACAGCGAGAAATATTAAAGAGGTTAGATAAAGGAACAACTAAGGCTAATGTTCTTATGATCATCTAGATCAAGAAATTGTAACTCATCCTAGCCTTATAAACAAATTCCAGAAAATTGAAGGAACTTGATGCAGAAGGGTTAAGGTTGAAAATGAGTTTTGAGTATTAGAGTTTTACCTTTTAGCTTGATTGCCACGGCTGCCCGTGCTGGATATCTCCGGACTTTTATAAATGGGCGTAAAGAATGAAAGCCTTTGCGTACAGTTGATCGCTAACAAATGTGAGGACAGTATAAATCAGCATTGGCACCTCACATTAATTAATTTTGTAAAACCAAAATGACGAAATTTTCTTAACACTGATAGCCCCATGATTTGTGTGTTCGTCCAAGCTCATAAACAAAGTTTCATATTAGCCTATAGAGATATGTTCGTATCAAGTAAAATTTAGGTGGTGACAATATTTCCACGTAATGCGTATACCTCCATAAGCAGCATTCAATATCACTGTTCTTTTTTAAAGTCACAAAATGGCACATTTTTAAATTTAAGTAAATCTCTTTACATTTCGTCTTATCTTGGCTCAACGTCTTCTACTTATATTTCTCACCTGTGTGAATTCATTCTTTGTTGTAATAACAAAAGCCGCCCCATGTCACCCAGATCATTTCATAACCTTTACACCCGCTTATCCTCAACTTCAACAACGAACGTCTGTCAGAAGGGAGAACATTTCACTTACCTGTGGGGTTTCTTTAAGGCTAACGAGCAAGCAAAAATAAATTTTTCGCAGCGGAATAGGTACAGCAAAGATTTGCTCTGGCGTTATCTTCTTGTCGAATACCTATTACTTGAAAGAAGTGAAAAGGAAAAAAAAATCACGTTAATGGTTAGCACTGGGCTTAACCCTGATGGTAAAGGAAATATAGGTCAATGAGATAGTGGTACGTCAGTGAAATTGCCGCTCGTGGTCGTAAAGAAATCAAGTCACGATAAAATATTTCCCTTGTTTCTCATCTCGAATTAATAAAGTTTACTCGTTTGCTACACCCCCCTACCTTTCCAATGTGAACACAACTTCCTAAAATTGTAATTATTGGTTATTGTGTTTTTAATAACTAGTTATCCCCCTATCCTATAACTATGGGATGTTAGCACAAGTATTAAGTAGAGTTGTAGTCTTAAGAAAATGATTAGATTTAGGAAGAAGTAACAAAGGAAGAAGATTGAAGGGTGTTCTGTGCAGGATGGGGATTGGGTTCATTGTTAATTAGAGCACTATGAAATTTTGAAGCTAATTTTAAATATGATATGAATTATTTGGCAAAATTAAGTAAAATTAATTAGGGCTTGAAAACTACGAAAAAAACTGTGGTGACCTATAATCAAAAAAACCTTTTGAGAATTCGATGAACGTCTAAGGTTTCCGTACGAGGATGAATGCAAGGAAAGTTGCGTTACGAAAAACATGTACCATCGAGGGGTTGCTGTGGCTAAACTTTTGAAGTTATGTATAGAAAAGTAATACCGTGATATAGACCTATTCCAGGACTATCTTAAAAGTATACGAATTCCCCCTCCGCTTTACTTCATCCTGTCTTCTTGGGTATAACGCTCACGAGTGACCTCTAAAGTCGCCTGTTCGAGCAGATGATATTGTTATGGGTCTTACGGAATAGTAGTTGGATTTGGAAGAAATAACCTTTATTTAATAGCCAAGATTTTAGTTTTCATCTAATTTTGTGAACAATATTGTTACCAGCGTGGCCTTAGTTCGTTATTTAAAACACAATATTTCAGATATAATTCAAAAGTTCTTTCTTTATTTAACTTTACTGTTTACTCTCACAAATTCACAAATAATTATCAAATCAACTCTTTATTTATCGCTAGTACTGTACTTCTAATTATCGCAATCCAAATAGTTTACTTCGTTCACTTCGCTGTCTGAAATAATACTCCGCCTCCTAGCTGTCAGAGCGCCGTATTTATACTCTACGAATTATCCTAGAACCTTCCTGAATATTCCGTTCTCCGAACCCAAAGTGTACTAAGATGATACTAACCTAAAGTTGTTTCCATTCCTAAGAGATGTCGCTTGATTCACTTTGTGGCACGTAACACTACCCCCTTCTTAAAATTTGTTCGTCCCGAACAACAGATGGTCCACGGTCTTGGTGCTCTCCGTATTGACCCAAGCGATCTAGATGAACGATTTTTCTTTTGCATCTTGTACCGCGCTGATTCTTGTATGGCATGTTATTAATTTTAGTTTTAACTGCATACGGTCTCTCCCAGTGTTGTGGTAACTTTGGAGAACGTCTCGTGGCCTCGTGCACATTAGCTAATCGTTGTCTGAGCTTTGTTACGTAGTCTTCTGGTAACTTTTGTTCGCCATTGGGTATACCAAACTTGAGGTCGCTAGGTAAGCGCATTTCCTTTCCAAAAATGACCTTAAATGTGCTTTGTCTGGTCATATTGTAAACAGCTGATATATAAGCCATTAGAAATATAGGAATATGTCGAAACCAATCGCGTTGATTATAGTTGAAGACCTTCCTGAGATGTCTGATTAATGTTCTGTTGAAACACTCTTCCATGCTTTGATTTTTCTTTCGTCTTTTATCTTTGATTCCTTTGTCCTCAAATTTCTTGCCCTTTCGATTGCCGTTGTCATCCTTTTCATTGCCGCCTTTGCGCTTCTTATTATCATCATCGTCAGAAACTTCATCTTTACCTTTTCCGACCTTCATTATACCCTTATCATCGTCATTATCAGCATCATTAGAACCTTTACTTTTCGTCTTTTTCTTTCTTTCATTATCCTCGCTCTTGGATTTCTTTCCTTTCTTCTTTTTACTTTTATCACCGTAATCATCATCATCTTTGGATTTCTTTCCTTTCTTCTTTTTACTTTTATCACCGTAATCATCATCATCTTTTGATTTCTTTCCTTTCTTCTTTCGACTTTCGTTATCATCATTGTAGTCATCGTCATCTTTGGATTTCTTTCCTTTCTTCTTTTTACTTTTATCACCGTAATCATCATCATCTTTTGATTTCTTTCCTTTCTTCTTTCGACTTTCGTTATCATCATTGTAGTCATCGTCATCTTTTTCTTCCATCCGTCCGCAATGATTCCATTCAGGATTGCATGGACGTTGTGAAAAAGCTTCTGCATATCCGTGGATACGTCCTTTGCGGTATGGGATTTCATTTGAACTCAAACAAATTTTTTTGCGACACAGAGAATTGAAAAGGCCCGGACCTAAAAGACGAAAGATTGTAATCCCATTTGCGACCAACCAAAAACTCTTCACAAATTATCAGGTTCTACCTGATAATGTCGATAGAATATTTATTATTAAGATCCATTCTCTCCAGCACCCTGTAGCCTAGGTTGAGTTTGCACTAGTGTTGTCTGCAGGTCTCTGCAGTAAAGGTGTAAGGTAAAGAGGTTGATAATGGTGTCCAGTGCCGCAGTTGGAGGCATTCATGTTGTGGTTATCCCAATTATCTTCTTGATTCTTGACAGAACGCTCAAAGTGTATTTTTTCTCTCATAGACTTCCAGGGCATACTAGGGAACCGAAGTACAGAATTGGCCTAACTATAGCGATGTACATCTAATGTTTCTTTTTTTTCTTAGACCTGAACTAATGCAAAAGGCTTTCCTGCATGCACAGACGACGACACTGACTGCGTTCTTCTATATTACTCTCCCAGTTAATCTTCGAACGTAGTACATATTACGCTCAGACACTAGCACTCATCGGGATCAAATGGGACCTTAATCTGTATTTAAAGGCTCATAAAGCTGAATGATCATTATGACCTTGCTTATATCGAATTTTAGTTAATGTAAAAATTAATTTACTTTTTGCTCAACTTTTGATTTGTTATTCAAGGACATACACACAAAACATGTGCACTGTACTGCCATCTTCCTCCTGATACATTTTGCAGGTGTGATTAGAGCCCATGCCAATTTGTGTCAAGGTGTTTCCTCAGTTGTCAGTGGTGACCCGTTCAGAATCTAAGTAAGAGTTAAAGTGTATCTCAACCCTCTGCCTTTCCATGAACAACGGTGCTATGAAAGGCTTGGGATGAACACTTAGTCCATTTCTGACCGATGATCTATCAACATATGGCCTTATGTCTACCAGAAGCACAACAGAGTTTCACTCTCACAGCTGCACACAAAAGCAGTTTGTACATCACTTCACCACCTTTGTCTATCGATATAAAATTTTTCTTACACTCATATTAAAAGTTCCTCATAGTCCAGTTAGTTTAGCTCATAATTCTATATTTACCTCGACAATCAAGTGAAGTTCTAGAGGAAAGGTGAAGGTGATGTCTCCATATTGTGTTCTAAGAATGACAGTTTAATTGCTTCAGCAGTTTTCTTAACAATGTCGCTTTATTCAAAAACTTTTCTAATGCTAACATCAATTTTGACAGATGACTAAATACTTCAATTCCACTCTGGCGTATTACTTCGGCAAATCTAAAGAGGGAATATGCTTGCATGACTTGAAGTAAACTCGAAGACTTACCCGACCAAACCCTCAGGTGTTCATAATCACCAAGCAAACTCCTCTCTGAGGGGAACTTATACAAAATGAGTCGATTATTAATGTGGAATGCAAATGATGCGAGAAGAAGGGAAAGACGCACAAGGGGTGTGATGCAATTTCTTTCTTATTTTCTGTTTGCTCAAAAAATTTAAATCTCCTCGACTTCACACTTTCAGGGAGGTGGAGAACGTTTTAATCCCACTTTTAAATTCATATGACCTTCCGGCTGCTTTAATTTTTCGGCTAATACAATAGTCACAGTATTGCGATCTACGTTGAAGGACTCTCGAGGTTCAACCTCTGTCCGATCCAAAATATCCAATAGCTAACGCGATAAGGAGCTACAAACTGGTCGGCTGAAAGACTAAAAAAAGAGATCTCAATAGAGATCATATTCTTCCTTCATAATATTTGGTTAAACTTCCTGCTAAAAGAGGTCTTCAGCTTAGATTTCGTAAGCGGTTGCGTATGCTCTTTCTGTGATGGTATCAGTTGGTGCTACCTCTTTCTATGAAGGCTATAGCTGTTTATCACATTACATTATTAGAGAATCGCGTTGATTTGCATTTGAATTAATGTTTTCGGGTTTTTTTTTCTACTTTAGTTTTGCTAAATTCTAATTTACGAGGTGTGATAAAAAAATATGGTGAATAAATTTTTATAGCAGCAACTACTGACGCTTATCCATTTGATGTTATCCGTCTGATAGCTTGATTCTTTGAGAAAGTCAGTGTTAAGTTTGAACAAGTTGTGACTTCCAGAGTAGGAAGAGTGCGGTAATGTTTACCGTATCTGTCGCACATCATAGATTTCGACAACGCGCTAATATTAAGTTGTGTTTTAAGTTGGAAGAAAGTGCCAAAGAAGTTCATAAATTTTTAAAATCAGTATATAGCGATAATGTGGTAACTCTGAAGACTGCCTACAAATGATATCAGCGAAAATGAGTCGGTTGAAGATGATCAACGGTCGGGACATGCTTCGATCTCAAAAACACACGAAAACGTACAAAAAGTAAGAAAGTGAATTCGTTCAAACAGGCGATTGACTAAGAACTAAACATCTCGCATGAGTCCGTGCTAAGCCAGAAAAATG